>BCLF01000022.1:2127559-2154636 GCA_001602275.1 Zoysia japonica | reverse complement strand
GCCGCCGCGCTCGGCCTGGGGGGCGCCGTCTCGCTGCTCCCCGAGGACGCGGGGTGGGCGGCCGTCGCTGGGCTCGCCTTCCGCGGGGCCGTGCTGGGCGCCGTGTTCGCCGCGCACTACTTTGGCCGTCGGAGGTGGTTGCTCCAGTTCCCCGTCGTGCAGGTGAGTGGATTGGGGGAAAGTTAGGGTTCCTTATACATAATACTGTTTCTGATCAAACGCGGATGATTTTTAAGTTTCCACAGCGCTATTGCAGCAGTAGAGGTTGAACTTTCAGGCTTATTAAGCAAACATTGGTGTGATTTTCGATCACTTGCTTAGCAATGATTGGTTATGCTAGTTACTTCTGTCGCTCTGTTAAATCCTATATGATGTCTAGGCTTGCTTTGCTTGTTCACTTGCCAATACCGGTCTTGATTACTTATTTTCTCCTTGATAAGATGACATGCTACAAAAATACTCAAGCTTATGATATGGTCTTCCTCTTCATACCTCATTTATCTAGTATTAGTTTCAGTAAACAGTGGTAGGGGCACATAGGAAACTTACTGCCCTGGAATCTCATCATTTATAGAGGCAGTTTTTCCCACCAGTCAATTATTTTTCTAGCTGTCTTCATTTTAAAATCATTCTTTTGCAGAGACCTCTATTCTATGGATTGAAGATGGGGCTTCTGCCGTCTGGAAAACGGGCTTTAAAGGTGTCACTCCAGGCCTTCCTCCTCTCCAGTGTCCTGACACTATCCCTTCCTCGGCACTTTAGAATTGGAGGTTCTATTGGAAGTCAAATAGTCAACCAGATCAGCATTTTTATAATGACAGCTGGTGTTTCCTTCTGCTTAGAAATAAGCCATCATTTTGTCCAGGTTAGTTCTTTCCGGTCTGAATCAGACAACATTCTGGTATGTAGTGTTTGGAGTTTGACTCACTTGATCTGTTATGAAATAGGTTGTACATACAAGGAGGTGCAGTTTTGCTCCCCCTCAGAGCACTGCTGCTGCAGAGACTAATCCCACTGAGTTTATCCTGGAAACATTGGAACAAAGTGATCCTCGATCATTGATGCAGTATCTTGCTTACCAAGATCTGTGTGTGGTATCTGAATGTAACTTGGAACCTTGGCGTCGAGGTGCCTTCTTTGAGGAATCTGGTGAAACTTATAAAAGAATTGTCACAGTTTGTTTGAGGCCACTTGAAGAGTTTACTTCAAAAATTGCTGAAGCTCTTGAGGGTTATGCTAGTGATAAGCCAGAATTGATGTCTCAACAATCCAAACTCCTTGGTACATTTGATGATTCTCAGGTAAAGCAATACAATATGTATACACTTCAAATTCATTTGTTGGTTATATTTTTATTTTTTATTTTGAGCGTTTCTGTTTTTATTTACATTAGCGTGGATGATGTTCCCCATTTAGGAGCAACACCAAGAAAATAGATAAGACATGTTGCTATTACCTACTAGTTTGCATTTGTCATTTTTCTTTACTTGGTCATTACAGTAATATTTTTTTTCGGATCATGCACTCTATATATCTTGCATTCGCATATAAGCTTAACTTATTTGAACTTAGAGATTCTGCATAAACATTTGTACAATATACATGGGTTCCTTATTATGGTATCGAATGCAGGAGGCTATCGAATACAGTATATCACTTCCTGAGTCCCCATGCTTATGATGCTATAATAGTACTCCACTATATGTTTCAGTTTTACTTTAATGTTAACTTATGAAAAGTAGGAAGCCAAAGAATTCAGATTTTGGTAAGCTTTCGTGCTTATTATGATGTTGCTTTAGGTAACGTCAGGATGGGTAGTGAATAATTTTAGGAGCATTCGTATCTAATCAATCCGAATGAAATTTATGATATTCTCATTTCAGAAATATGGCTTATTTAAGTGAATACATTTGAAAATGGTAGTTTTATTACAATCACGTTGAGTTTGTCTTACTGTCTTACATATTTGAAATATGGTATTTCCGAGGCATGTATCGAATGCTACTTTCATAAATGCCTAATGAAAGTTAATTATGTGGACTGCTGACTGTAGATATGCACATGGTGTGCACGGACTTTGGCTGGTTTAACTGCACGCTCACGCCAAGAGGATCGGTATGGAGTTGCTCAACTTACTGGCTGCAATGCTGCTGTGATGTCTACGTTGCTGTCTGCTCTTGTTGCAATTGAGGCATGTCTAGGAAAGAAAACAAACCCAAAGCCTGTGAACTCCTTGGGTCCAGAAAGCATTAGGTGGGCTAACTTCTCTACAGGGCGGAAAGGAACTGGAACTGCGATTGCAAGCACGCAAAGAGGTGGCCTGCACAAGAAAGCTTATGGCATGGCAGATGTTCTTCGGACTTCAATTTATCAGATAGTTTCAGCATTCGTGGATGATCTGCGAGCAAATGGAAAACCATCAAGTTTGGAGAAGAATTGGATCAGTGAAGGAAGGAAGCCTATCTATGGTTCACAGGCAGTGTTGGTTCAGAAGCTGATTTTGTTTATTGAGTACCGTGCTGTATGACCTTGGTTTGATATCCCTTGGATTCTTATTGCACACAGAGCCATACTCGGATGCAAGTGTTTGCTTTTCGAACAGAGGTTCAAGAATCATTTTTTTCCCACAATTACGGAAGTTACGAAGGGTATGGATCTGCCGTTTTACAGTCTTGCAAGGAAGACGCCGCTCTAAGGATTTGAAAATGATGCACTCACCATGAGTTGTATTTTAAATTTTGGCCTTGCAGAACGATCGTGGCATACAATTGTGTGTTGTATCTTGGAGGGACTTTCATTTATCATCGGCTAATCAGATTTGCGAAAATGATGTTTGTACTTGTTAGTTGCACCTTAAAATCTTGCAAATTTTGAATGCCTTACTTGTTGCCTGTTAACTGATAGGAGTAGCAATTTAATTTGAATGCTGTAAAATTTAGAATGCTTTCTAAGTTGAATGCTTAGGGCTGAGCATTTTAGCTTCTTATTACCAAAAGAAATCATGTTAAAGAATTGCACATCTCCATTTCAACGAGCCCTTTGGCCATTCCATTCGAAGTTTTTCCGTGGATTTATATTAAGCTTATCCTAGAAAGATTAATAACACAACAGAGCAGAGTTTTTGACTCCTAATTCTGTCTGAGGATTTGTGAAGCTTTGTGGAACATTGTTTTTTAAGATTCTGTGAAGTGATTTTTGAAATGAACTAAAAAGTTGAGACTTGAAAATAATTAGTTTTTTTGATTTTGTGAAGTAATTTTCTGTTATAATTTTAAGAGTTTATTATAAAAAATAAAAGAAAGTCGCTTTTAATTACAAAATCACTCGTAAGAGAATTAGTAGTGAATCAGGAGCGGAGGGCTCAAAAGAGCAATGAAGAAGTGATTTTCGCTTCTGTGAAGATATTTTTTTTTAAATGAACTAAAGATTGAGAGTTGAAAAAATAGCTTTTATTGATTTAATTCTGTGAAGTGATTCTCTGTCTTAATTTTAAGAGTTTATTTTAGTAAATAAAAAAAAATCACTTTTAGCTATAGAATTATTAAAAAAAATTATGAGTAAATTCAAACAAAAAAGGCCCTAAATACACCAAAACACGATTCACGGGCCACAGCTCAAACAGCGCAATAGGTAGCCCCACGCATGGTTCACAAAATCGCTCGAAAACCGCGATAAACCGTGGTTTTCGATCAAACCGCTGCGGCTCGGTTTTTAAGGTTGACCGGCTTTTGTTTTAAAAATTTTAAAAAAAATTGAAAATTTGAAAAAATTTGAAAATTCAAAAACCGCTCAAACCGAGCGGTTTACTCCGTTTAAATTGGTTTGATTTCAAATTCAAAAACGGTAAACCGTAAAAACCGCTCGGTAAATCGTAAAAACCGTTCGATAAACCGTAAAAACCGTTCGGTTTTTTCTTAAAAATTTGATTTTTAAATTTGTTCGATTTTTGTAACGATTTTCACGGTTTTTACGGTTTTTGTTAAACCGCTCTCCAGCGGTTTCTGCGGTTAGTTTTTTAAACCCTGGCCCCACGCGATCGGCGGCCCCCATAAACCTGCCGCCTCTAGGGACTCGGGCCTGTCGGCTCGCCCCCCAGCTGCCCTGCGCCGCGCCGCGCGGCGACATCGATTGGGCCGCATGGCCTACGCCAGCTCCGCGCGGAAGGTCTCCGCCGTGCTCTACCACTACCCTTGCCCGGACGGCGCGTTCGCCGCGCTCGCCGCCCACCTCTACTTCTCCGCGGCCGCGCTTCCCGTCCTCTTCTTCCCAAACACCGTCTACGACCCGATCAGGTTACCCCTTCTCAACTGAACCTCGCCCTGTAAATCCTCTTCCACCCTATACGCTGTTGCTCAAGTGTACTCAGCGGAATCTGGGAATATTGTGGTTAGTTTAGCGGTATTCTAGATTCGAATAGAGCTTTAAAACTTGACATTAGTTTGTCCTGTTCAGATTGTTTACTGTGGTTAACAAATGCGAATATGGAACAGTGAACACGTTTGAACCCTAGCTGATGCGTGGCATTGCAGATATTCTCCTCTGGAAGTGAATTTTATCGGGTATAAAATGTAATGTTGAGTAAGTTCAGCATAGTCAGGCCTAGATAAAATCACATATTGTGGAACTCATGATCTACTGGGCTGAAATACTGGTGCAAATTGAGTGATAGGTCTATTGGTGCTTCTATATGAGATAACTGTCCTGGCAGGAGGACGCTTTAACATTGATATTTTTTCCCCAATGTGTTCCTCACAAAGTTATGTTTTCTATCTGCTTCCAATGTAGGATTGATGCACTTCCATATGATGAGATAAAGGATGTTTACCTTCTTGACTTTGTGGGGCCTCCTGGTTTTGTCAATGACATAGCACCGAAGGTTGAGAGGTCTGCACCCTCCTATTCTCGTTATTTCTTCCTTCCTAGTTTTATTTTTGTAAGTTATGTAGCTGCCTGTTTGATGCAAACCTTATGGTCTATCCGACATTATTTAGTTTTACAAATGTGATTTGCCTGCTAATGAAGCTCGGTAACATATGTGCTGATTGTTGTTATATTTGGAAGCCTTGTTTTCCTTTAAAAACAGTTTTTTGGCTTGTCTTGCGTATTATCACTCGCTTCAATACAGATGGAGTTATTCTATGTAATTGTTATGTGTGAGTAACTACTGTTTCTTTTAACTTTTTTATCTCTTTCAGTGTGACAATCTTAGATCATCACAAAACTGCCTTGGAAACTTTGTGCGGGAATGCCACGCTGGGAGAAAATGTGATCAAAGTGATTGATATGCAGCGTAGTGGAGCCACAATTGCGTTTGATTTCTTTAGAAACAAGCTCCTGACAGAAGTTAGCTTACGCACTAATGAATGTGGTAAAGATGTAGCTGAGTTCAAATATGTACCAGACAATAAGTTTGAAACGGTGCACAAGCTTTTCAAGTTTATTGAAGATGGTGATCTGTGGAGGTGGAAAATCCCAAATAGCAAGGCCTTTAGTAGTGGCCTTAAGGATTTGGATATTGAATTCAACGTCAATTCAAACTATAAATTGTTTGATCAGGTATAACTCTGGCAGTTAATCTAGTTTAGCATAAAGTGTCTGAACTGTTCCTTGCAGCACCTCGTGTTGTTTCAAAGTACCAAGTCACTGATTAGCTGGAGTTTAGATAATGTTCATCTCAAAGATGTACTCTGATGAAATGGTTGCTCAAAAATATCTTTTATAACTATTTGTGAACCCATTCAGGAATCATTGGTTTTTGATTGAAGTATTCATATTTTCACCTCAGTGCTTTCGGGTCAATAAAAGAATCTATTATAACTATTGTCACAACAGTGTGATCAAAATTGGGAACAATGTTGTTTTCTGATAAGTTTCTGTACTAGGTATTGAGTTATTTTGGCGGCACTAAAGACAGTAAATAACGCAGTTTGCATATCATAACTATTGTCTATCTTCTGCTTCTACTTTGTAATATGTTTCTATATTCTTGTGTTAACTGACAGTTGTTGGAGCTGGATCCTGATCATGTCATTTCTCGAGGACAAGTGACGCTATTAGAGAAGCAAAGATTAATAGATGATTGTATGAAGAAGTCATATGAAATTTCACTTGGGTGCGGTCAGTTTGGGAACTGTCTGGTAATTTTGCTAAGCCACATTGATTATTACCTTTCAATCTACTGTCACAGACTCTCATTACAACATTTAGTGGCATTTTTTTAGTACTGACCTTTTTAATTCCATGCTTGTAGTAGCTAATCTATAAGTTTATATGTATATGGTCTTGGACCTCCTTGATGTCTAGAAATGAAATATGATAATTCTGTTTTGTTGCAATACTTTAGTTTCAGTTTTAGATATTCTGCTTATTTTACTAATATATAATTTATGTTTGTCTGGTTCACTAGGCTGTTGATGCTGATGCTGTTTCAAATTTGAGAAGCGAGCTTGGAAACCAACTAGCTAGCAAGAGCCATCATTTAAATCTGAGGCAAGCTCTCTGTACTCCTGTCAATACGTGATATGAATTTAGATTCCTTTATTTTTCCATGATTCCTTCACTTTTCCGTCTTGTGTTGTGTTTTGTTCAACATCTAAGTTACAATCTGAAATTCAACATACCCTATAATCATGATGCATGATGTGGCCTTTTTTCAGAGCTATTGGGGCTGTTGTGTATAAAGTCCCCGAACTGAATAATGATCAGATGGTGAAAATAAGTTTGAGAAGTTTAGGACAAGAAGACACCACTTCAATCTCTCAGGTACTACTTCCATTTTCCCTGATGAGGTTTAGAAGGATGTATCGCATCACGTAGCTTGTCATACCTCCGCAGGATTGTGCCTTGTATAGAAGTATTGATGTTTCATCTTGCTTGTAGGAATACGGTGGTGGAGGCCATCGCAATGCAAGCTCATTTATGTTAAGCATTACTGAGTTTGAGAAGTGGAAAGTTTGAGCTGAAACCTTCATCAACTAAGATCCTTCGTGATCTGGATTCGTCCATCGTTCTACGAATGAAGAATTCTAGCAGATTTCAGCCTAGGATTAATCACCCCCCCCCCCCCCCCCCCCTCTCCTTTCTGTCGCACGCAAAAGCAAGTCTAAGGTTTGGCCTAGGTTGTTGTCATTCTCACACGGGTTAGGGTAGTGTGTAAGAGTAGGACAGGGGTAGTGTGTAAGAGTAGGACAGGGTTCAGTGGTTTTCTCAGATCTAAAGTGAACTCTTCTTCTTAGTATCTAGGGGGCTGCCTTACACCGCTGGTTGAGTTACTATTAAAAAAACTCTTGCAGATTAAGGAAACTTGGAAGGGAAACGATCGACCATGAGTGCTGTGTCCATGATGAAAATCATTGTTCACAGGAGGACTTGGAAAACATGTCCGGAGGCTTACACATCGTTCTTCTATGATGATGTCACACTTAAAGATGTGATCTGTGCACTTGCTTTACGAGTTTGCTGTAATCTTGACCACGGAACTGAAATCAGAATCTGTGTGATGCTTTTACAAAGATTGCCGGCTATGGTCGGCTATTACTTTTAGTTACACCAAATGCGAAACTGGAGTAAACAGTAATGATGATATTTCCTCTGTAAATGAAGTCATTAATTCTTTTCAAGGCACTGCCGCTTCAGTATGAAGAACAGTAGTAGGCCACAAAGGTGTCAAGATGAAATTAATCCCCCCCGCTGCCCCCAAAACAAAAAAAAAGAGATGAAATTAATTTGCACCAACATTTTTGGTCCCCTTGGTCCAGGCCCTTGCCAGTGCGTGGCGGCCGGGCGCTGTGCAGACTCTGCAGTGTCCAAGGATCACAGGAGCATTCACGGGCAGAGCAAATGCAATTGCGCTATGCAACGCTCCTGTAACTGAGGTGATGGATCACACACCTTCGCGGACGGTGGGCTGGGCGCATGCGTACGCCGGCCTTTTTAGGCGCTGTCCTCGCACCGCCTATTTGGGTCCCAAGGGGGCCACTAAGGCCGCCTCAGGCGCGTCGCGGCAATCATCCGTGTTTCTCTTCACACTACTCACTGTGCTCAAAAGCGTGCAGGGCCTACGAATCTTACCGTTCGTATTTGTGCTCTTCTTTTGACACCGAATTATTACCGCCGGTGGAGGACTGCAAGGACGCGTGAGCTGGACGGGTCCTACAAATCAATGCGAGCCTAAGATCGGTAGGGCATAGAGAGGCCCCCCATCTCTCTCTCTAGGACTCCTAAGCAAATGGATGCAGCCCGATTACAAGCCCTCGAGATCTTCTCTAATCTGTTGTTTTTTGATCCAGTAGTCGTACCCAACTCGCCAACGAACAGCGGAGTCACTGAAACAATAATGATCATGCGAGGAAAAACACGTACGCATGGCTCGACAGAGGGTGCCTTTTTCTCCTCTCCGGCTCCTCTGCAAAGTCCTCGCGCGGTGGACCGTGCACCCAGCACGGGGCTTGAGCCTGCTTGCCCTGCTACTTTCCTGCGCTTTATGATGTCACTGTACCCAAAAGAGGCGGCAGCGAGGTGAGAGTGCGAGCACCGGCAGCGATCGATAGCTCTCTTTTTGATGATCCTCCTGTGTCCAATGCCCTGTTCGTCTCGCACGAATTGTTGCACCGCGTGGGGGCATCTCCGCGTCGTGCAATCGAGTAATCTACAGGCCGTGCACGGTTCCTTGCGCGTGGACGCGGTGGCTTCGTCTGTGGACGCTACTACTAGCCGGTTGCCGCTGATGCTCCTCTTCTGCTACGAGGCAATGTGGCCATTAGCAATGCAGTGTCAATGACTAAGTGGAGTAACGTACTCCGTAGCCAGCATTGAGTCTCAACAACAACAGAACAGATCGCAGTCACTGAGAACAGTGGCACGCCAAATCACCGACACGAAGCAATTATACAGTCCGGTCTCCCGTGAGGCCGGCCGGGGTAGTAGGTGCCTACAGTGTAGTAACATCGGTTGATTAATCAGTTACTCGTAGTGTGAAATGTGAGGGCTCACCGATCTAACTGAATCGTGGTTTTTATATAGACAAAGTGTAACAGATTTCATACATGATCCTATTCTCATTTATCAGTACAACGTTCAACTCATGCACTAACAGCTAGTTAATCAGAAACATTATGGACGTGAACTCCTTCGACACCTGACGCGGTTACCACGACTTTGTTCTCCGATACTTATGCAGCACAGCAGCACATCTTCACTTCTGATTCTTAACAACCCCCCTCAATTGTAACATGGCCTTTTCATGTTAAGATTGCGACGATTGATACTGAACAATCTTATGGGTAACGGTTTGGTAAACACATCTGCAATCTGATTTTTAGAGGATATAAATTTTACCTCCATAGCTCTGCGTGCTACCTGTTCTCTAACAAAGTGGAAATCCACTTCAATATGCTTCGTCCTTGCATGAAACATTGGATTAACTGTTAAATATGTCGCTCCAAGATTATCACACCACAATGTTGGAGGTTTAGCAAGGAATACCCCAAATTCTTTCAACAATGACTGAATCCATATCAGTCCGGCTGTCACATTTGCAATAGCCTTATACTCTGCCTCAGTGCTTGATCTTGACACTGTTTGCTACTTTTGAGATGACCAAGAGACTAAGTTTGATCCTAAAAATACAGCAAATCCACTTGTCAATCTTCTGTTATCTGGGCACCCTACCCAATCTACATCAGAGAAAGCATATAACCCAAGTGAATTATTCCTGGATATTTTGATGCCCTGAACAATAGTCTCTTTAATATACCGAAGAACCCTTTTAACTGCTGCCCAGTGGACATTTGTTGGAGCCTGAACATACTGACTGACTTTGTTCACAGCAAAAGAGAAATCTGGTCTGGTTATTGTTAGATATTGTAGTCCCCCAACTATGCTTCTATACTGAAAATGTTCAGTCTCTTGTAAGGCTATTCCTTCGGTACTTGTTAACTTCTCATTTGCTGCCATTGGTGTTGATATGGACTTGCAATTCTGCATATTTGCCTTTTTAAGGAGATCTTGTGCATATCTTTTCTGGGACAACAGAATTCCACCTTTCTCATGCTTTACTTCAATTCCCAGAAAATAATCAAGTGCTCCTAAATCCTTGACAGCAAAGTCTTTAGTCAGTTTCTGAATCAGCTTTTGTGTTGCATCCTGAGAGGAACTACTTATGATAATGTCATCAACATAAATCATTATATAGACGATTAAGCCATCTTTGTTGAAGATAAACAATGAAGCATCAACAGTAGATGGTCTAAAACCTAGACTCTGAAGTTTATTTGTCAGTCTTGAATGCCAAGCACGTGGTGCTTGTTTTAGACTATACAGAGCTTTATCTAACTTGCAGATAAAGTTACTTGGTTTTGTTGGATCTTCATAACCTGAGGGCTGCTTCATATATACCTCCTCTTGCAACAAACCATGGAGAAATGCATTTTGTATATCAATCTGGTGCAGTGCCCATCCTCTTGAGATTGCTAATGACAAAATAATCCTCACTGTGGTGGGTTTAACAACTGGACTATAGGTATCTAGATAATCAACACCATATCTCTGTTTAAAGCCTTTGGCTACTAAACTTGCTTTATATCTGTCAACAGAGCCATCTGCTTTTCTCTTCAGTTTAAAAACCCACTTACTATCAATGAGGTTGATCCTTTTCTTTGGTGGCATCAATGTCCATGTCTTAAAACTGATAAGTGCACTGTATTCTTCATCCATAGCATGCTTCCATTCAGGTTGGCTGATTGCTTTTGTATAAGATTCAGGCTCAGAGAATTTTGATTCTGGCTGTCCACTGGTATCTGCAAAATTGAGATATTTCACAGTTCCATCTGTGTACATATTTGGCTTTCTGAAATTATTCTTCAACCTTGTCTACATTTGATGTCCAGGTTGAACTGGTTCAGACTGTTGCTGTTCTGTTGCAGTCATATGTGATTCCTCTATTTCTGCAGTGTCTTGGACATTTTGATTCTCATCTTCTACTCGACCTGCACCATGAATCACACCAGACACAACACTAGTATGACCAGGGTTAGTATTAGAAACAGTATGATCATTGTCAATGGCAAAATCAGCTATCGAACTATTGTTATTGAGCTCAGCATCTGTTGTCGGAAAATTTTCAATAAGAAACTGTTCAGTGTAGACAACAGAAGGGAGTAGTATGGGACGATTGGAATTTTGTATATGCTGTGTAAATGATTGTGGGGGATTTGAAAATGGGAAACTCTGCTCATCAAATGTCACATCTCTTGAGATGTAAATCCTACCTGTTTGTGCATCTAAACACTTATAGCCTTTGTGATTTGTGCTGTAACCCATAAACACATTGGTTTGTTCTGAATTCTTATTTCCTTCCATTGTAGGCTCTAAGATTTGGCCAGCAGGCACACCCAAAATTTTTGAGAAAACTATACTCAGGTTTTGTTTTAGTAAGATGACAAAGGGGTGTGTCATTGCTTATAGTCTTGCTAGTTAGCCTGTTTATTAGAAAGCATGCTGCATAAAAGGCTTCATCTCAAAATCGAATGGGTACAAGTGCCTGTGCAAGAAGTGTCAAGCCAGTATCAACAATATGTCTGTGCTTGCGTTCTACTAGCCCATTTTGCTGATGTGTGTGAGAACATGATATATGGTGCTCAATGCCAACAGTTTTGAAAAATCTATGCAATCAGTGATACTCTCCTCCCCAGTCCGATTGGACAGAGAGAATTTTCTTTCCTAACAATCTTTGGTTTGAAATTACAGGAAAGTAGAATGTATTTGAGATTTACACTTAAGAAAATAAATCCAAGTAAACCAACCATAATCATCAACAAAAGCAACATAATATTTGAATCTATTTACTGAAGTTCGAGCAGGACCCCAAACATCAGTGTGAACTAATTCAAGAGGACTAAAAGCAACATGACTTGCAGCTCTAAAAGGAAATTGATGAATCTTTCCCTGCTGACAGTCATCACATACATGGGAAGAATTATTTGAGGCTACAGCTATATTATTATTTTCTAAAACTTGATGCACCACTGGATGAGCAGGATGGCCCAGTCTTCCGTGCCACAATTGAAGTGAAACCGATAAGAGAGCTTGTTTGGTTGGTTTTGGAATGCAGTAGAGGCCATCTTTACACCTTCCTCTGAGAAGAGTATTCTTGGTGGCTTGGTCCTTGACAAGAAAGTAGTTTGGATAAAATTCAGCAACAACATTGTTGTCTGACACTAATTTGTGAATTGAGAGAATGTGTCTGTTTATAGCGAGAACATGTAAAACATTTTTAAGAAATAAAGGACGAACAGCAGTATGAATAACGGAATTTCCTATATGAACAATGGGCATACCTGTTCCATTTGCAACCTGAACCTGATCATTTCCAGTGTAGCATTCCTTCAGATTCATGTGCTCAAGATCATTGGTGAGGTGGTCTGTGGCTCCAGTATCAGCATACCAATTCGAGTCAATGGCATAGCCGTTTGCAACAGCTGTAGCTGCAACTTTGACATCTTCTGTCTGATAGGAGTGATCAAACCTGTACCAACACTTCAGTGCCATATGTCTTGACTTGCCACAAACTTGACACATTTGACCTCATGAATTCTGAGGAAGGTGTTGTCCACTGTTGCCACCTCGACCACCATAATTTCTGCCACCTCCATGGCCACCACCGCTGTTGTTGCCATTTCGTCCCTGCACTCTGTTTGCATTATTAGCAGAGGGTACCTAAAAACTTGCATTGTTCTGCTCCACTCGCATTTCAAAGGCGAGCATATGAGCGTAAAGATCACTAGGAGTAATGGTGTCGACGCGCGTCGTGATGCTCGTGACCAAGGGATCATATTCTGTCCCAAGGCCGCGTAGCATGTACGCAATTAGCTCTTCATCATCGAGCTTCTTGCCAATTGAGGCCAGGACATCAGTAAGTCCTTTCACCTTACTGAAATATGCATCAATACTCAGATCTCCCTTCTGAATGGTTGCTAGTTGCATGCGGATCTGCATGACCCATGCCTTGGACGCTGACGCATACATCTTCTCTAGATGGCGCCATACTTCATGAGCAGTCACCAGTCCAACGGTTTGCCCGAGAACTTGCTCTGTGATAGAAGACAAAATAGTGGTAAGAACTAGCTAATCCTGCTGGTACCAGATCGTGTACTCTAGATTAACAGCTACGCCTGGAGGAGCTCCTTCAGTTGCAGCGGGTTGCGTGATTGTAGGATTGGGTCGCGCGATGGTGCCATCAATATTGCTAATTAGACGCTGGCAGCAGAGAAATGGGAGAATTTGCGTAGTCCAGAGTAGGTAGTTTTCGCCATTTAGCTTCACACTAATCATGTTGGGAATCGGTGGTGATGGAGTTGCAGCAGCTTGCGACGAGGAGCCGGAGCTGACGATGGACATGGCGAAGGCAATGGATCAAGGCTTTGACTACCATGAAAGAGTTTGTGAGGGCTCACCGATCGAACTGGATCATGGTTCTTTATATAGACAAAGTGTAACAGATTACATGCATGATTCTATTCTTATGTATCACTACAACGTTCAACTCACGCACTAACAGCTAGTTAACCTGGAATGTTATGGACGTGAACTCCTTCGGCACCTGACGCGGTCATCACGACTTTGTCCTCCGATACTTATGCATCACGGCAACACGTCTTTACTTCTGATTCTTAACATAGTGTACCACTTACCTAATGGAGAGACCCAACAAGCTTCATCTTTTCAATGGCTGTCATTCTTGTCCTGTTCATGCCTCCCACTCAACAATTGGTCATCTCACCCCCTCCTTAACATGGAACTCAGCTAGGCCAGTCCAATCTGAATGAGGTGATCAAAATGGAGAAGATTATACAAATACTCCTAATAGTACTACTACTACATAAGATAGAGAGGATATTTATTAAATATTAATTTTAAAAGAGAAAAAAAATCTCGTTCTTCACAGAGACGGAAGAAACATAACACGAGGCGGTAGTTACTCCAAATCTGTGTGCTAACATGATGGCATGCAGGTCACTATAGAGTGAGTACGTACTCTGCTCTACTCCTAGTAGGAGGATGTCCTTGGCAACGCACACGAACAAGGCAGCGGTACATCACATCTTGATTGCGATGCGAGTGCGGTACGATAAACCGACCACAATGGACGGTGACGCTGTTCGCAAATGCTCTGTGAAGCCGTAAAGGAGCACTAGGAAAATACAGTAAGGGCAGCTGCACATTTGGACACAAAAATGTGCTAGCACTATGCCAACTCACCTGGTGCATTGGTATAAAACACTCCAATATATAGCACCTTAGCATCACTTAGAGGCAGGTCCCATTTTTATTTAACAAATTGTTTCTTATACTATTACTTAGCTACTAGCCTACTACTCTATCTATGAAATAATATTTCTTTAGTTCAAGCACCAGGTGCTAGATTGAGTTTCAAGTGCTTCATTTTTCCATGCTAGCACCATCACTCCAATATATAGCACCCAAGATTTTTTCTATTCTTCTCCTTAGCACCATCTTATTCTCAACGCTGGAGGTGCCCTAAGTGAAGTATAGTAGATTCACGCATACGTACCCAGAAAGTAGCGGCCCCGGCCGTCGTGATCGCGGCCACAGTCGCCTGTCCCAGAGGAACCGTAGCACGACGGCAAAGCGTCCGTCCGAGACGGCATAATTCGCGGACAAGGGAGAGAGAGATCACCAACTGCTGTGCAGGCTCGAACGGTGGCAACGCCTGCCCTGCGCTGCGCACGTGCTGCTGCATCCCTCGCTTTCGTTTCCCTTCCCTCGCCGGGCCATCATTTGCTGTCCGCCATCGCCCTGCAAAATTGCATGCAACTCCTAGTACAGCATTCACTTCGTTTAGTTTGCAAATGGCAACAGCCGTGCCGGTTTTAGTACAGGTTTCACGTTCCTGGACCACAAGCATAATCACCATGTAATATAGGAGTAGGTACATGTTGGATGACTTTGGACTTCAATGCGGGGGGCTGTTAATGTGTTCAGAGTAATAGTTGAAAGTAACAGGAGATTAGATGCGGGATCTTCTGCTAATTAAAGGTGCTAGAGTACTGTATTATGCAACTGTGACAGATCCCATTGGGAGATGAAACCCTAGATTTCAGAAGCACCCACGGCAATAGCAATGGCTGTTTCGGTAGCAAAGGCTCCATTCGGAAGCTAAGCCAGCTGCACAGCAACTTCACTGTAGGTTACTCTAACCACAGTAAAACGTGCAGCAACAGCCAAGCCTTCCGAACGGACTCAAATCCTCTCCTGCGGACACGCACTGTAGCGAAAAATTTAGATAGAGTTTTTACCGAAAGCAGACGCATCGGATTTATAGCTACAGTAAAATTAGTGAACAGTAATTTCTAAATGAACATTACACAGTTTACTGTTACTGGAAAAAATATTGTTTACATTATTTAGTTACTGTAGCAGACAGGGTGACTTCTCTGCGGTAATACATAGAATTCGGACTCCGAACGAACACACCCAAAGACAAGAGAGAGATGCCGTACCAATACTTAGCCAAAACAGCATACTAGTATCGCGGGGCGGAAAAGAACGGATTACCTCTGCAACTCTGCTCCTGGCATGGACGATGAGAGGGTACCAGAAAATCTCTCCCTTCTCATAGTGACTGCGAACAACGCACACACACAACAGTGGCCGAACCGCGCCCCTGGGTCTTGTCCTCCTCTCCCCCTCTTTGAACACGCAGATAAAACTCCGCTGCCAGCAAGGTACCGTCCTCCCTCCTCATCAAAGCACTTCTGCCCTTCTTTCTCTGCTCGCGCGCGTTCATTCTTTCCTTGCATCGTTCTTTCTGTCCATTCACCGCCAGTCTGCGATTGTCATCTTTTGCTCTCTCTCGGTATTGAGCAACGAGGTTTCAACTTTACCTCAGGGTGTCTTCGTCCTTGCCGGTCTGCTTAAGCTTTTCTGGCTGCAATGGCTGGAGGCTTTGAGGGGAGGGGCAGGAGCTCCGCCACTAGAGGAGTTGAGCAGGTACGCAGCTGTTTTTCTTCCAGAGCATTGTAGTCTCTTTAGCAAATCTAAGTGCAAGACATGCCCCGTAGTTTCTATGCTATCATGATTCTTCTTCTTCTTCTGCTTGTAGACTTGCAGTTTCATCACTGTATCCCATTTAAAGAGAAGGATATGTTGTTCTTGCCCTGAGCATCTCTTTTTTCTTGAGAGCCAAAAAACAACCAGCATTTTCTTGGGGAAAACATATGCATTAGTCAGCATGATGCGCGTGATCCTCATTCTGAGTAGCAAACTAGCAATGTACATCAGCACATGTTTTCCTGTTAACATAATAAATGCTGAATCTCCACATGACATTTCCTTAAATGCATGCCCATGTTCTCTGTGATAGTAATAATTTTTGTTCGTCACTTCTCTATCTTTGTCTGCATCTCTTTTTTTTTTCACTTCTATTATATGACAATATCAGTAGTGTGGAAGATGCATCTTACAAGGATAAATTGGTCTGACATATTGGCTCTTTTCTACAGGCCATTGTTGCTCTCAAGAAGGGTGCACATATCCTGAAATGTGGAAAGAGAGGGAAACCAAAATTCTGCACTGTTAGGCTATCTTCTGTGAGTTGTAACTTTGGTTCTTTATAATGTTGTGCCTAATGCTTCAGGATTTACATATTTTCAACTTCATACATTTGCTTCAGAAAAAAAAAGGGTACCAAACCTTGAAAAAAGTACCAAATGCTGTACTATTTAACGTGTCTTTTTAGTGCTTTGCTGTTAACTTGATGTTTTCTTGGCTATATAAGACCTGTAAGCTAATATGGATACCTTCAGAATCTTAATATCCAGTACCTAACTGCATAAGGATATGGGATCGATCAGGTCAACACGAAATGCTGTCCGAATACTATATTATTTTTCCTTTAAATAGAATAACAAAATGGTACCAGGAAAGTTATCAAAGCAAGACTACAACATGGGTTCTGGGAATGTCTCCTGTTCGCATCACCAAGTTAAGATCAGAAGAAAAAAGGGAGAACAAACAGGCAGTTAAATATCTAGAAAAAAAAACAAGTCCACGCAAAATGCATGTACCAGGCCAGATGAAATGACACTCTCATGTAGTGTATCCAACCTCATTTTTTAACCATTACTTTACCCTTTGGTCTTTGATTTATTCCGTTCCATTGTTCACATACCTTTCATTGCGCCGCATGCTTGCATTTTTCAGACCTCCTTTTCACAGTCATCCTTATTGTTACTGTTTAAAATAAAGCAAATGTCACAATTTATGTAGCTATTTCTGAAATGGCCTGCTTCACTGTTTTCATACCTAGAACGCATTTTTTTTTTTAAAAAAAAGGCAAACGCATCATTGTGTTCCAACAATATATTGAATATATAAGCATGTTCCATGGTAGCCCAATAACATCTGAAAGTTACAAAACATAAAATTTTATACATCTACCCCAAATCCATTGAAATAACCCCTAGTACACTTCTACAATCTCCCGAGAAGCAAGATCCATAACTCCTATCAGTATCCTCTTGCATAACTTCGCCCTGCACCTGTACTAAATCCCAATATCCTTTTGTTTGCTGGCTACTGGTTAGCATGCTCAAATTTGGTTTTATTAGGTTTACAGAGTTTACTTCAGTTAAACAGCTTGATCAAACTGAAACATAGTATCTTTCAACTTATAACACATATCTGGGACTTTGCTCCTATGAATCAGAGATGTGGAGTATTTGATTATCTTCTTTTTGCAGGACAAGAAAGTGCTGATATGGTACTCCAAAGAGAGGGAAAAACGTTTGAGTTTGAGTTCTGTGTCAAGTGTAGTTCTTGGACATAATACAGTATGTGATTCCCCCCCCCCCCCCCCCCAAATATGTGTTTTTGTTAGTCCTTAGAAGCATGTCACAAAGGTCGGAGGACACTAATTTTCTGAGAATTCAATATTTTGAAGATAAAACTTTTGCGTCTGCATTGGCCAGAAAAGGAGTTTCAATCCTTGTCGATTATATACAGGAACGGTGAATCCTCCCTTGACTTGGTATTTCCCTCAGCAGGCCACATTATTTAGAATTTGTGATCACGTTATACCCTATGTTTAACTTGTAAAGCCTTTTTGTTCATCAAACATATTTACGCAGATCTGCAAAGATAGAGATCAAGCTGAATGCTGGTATCTAGGTCTGAACACCTTAATATCAGCTCCGTACACCCCATTACTTTTGATTGACTCAACAAGAAGCCACCAGATAAGCAGCCGGAGGATAAATAGTTGCACAAATAGCCCTCCTAGCTCTAATCAGCGCAGGAGTAGGCTCTTTGCTGCCCATGATGCAAGAAATTTCGCAAAGGTTCATTCTATAATCCATGCAAAAAAATCATTTATATGCAACAACATTACAGGGTTTGTTTATATGCAAATTTGACACGGCCTGTGAATTTTCTCATATTAGTTATTACACTAAGTAATACGTTCTGAAGTTCTGGCATGAGAAATATCAATGATGATTGGCATATTAGGTTTCTCAGGTTATTGACCTCTTCGATCATGATGAAAAACTTCCATTCAGCTATTTTCCACCGAAAATGATGATATAATATAACAATTAAGGACAATGATGCTCAACAAGCCGTATAACTGCATATGGTTGAGGAGCAACATTTTTCATATATCATTGTGGTTGGTGGTTAGTTGTAGATATCTATCACAATTTGTGTACTGTATGCTCTTACTGCATCATGTTTTTACTAGCTCAGATCAGAAGCTAACTTCTCCGACCATTTGTTCATGAAGGTACACTCAATATATGGCAGTCCAAGGTTGATACAGAACATGTTTGTGCAGAGTGATTTGGATTTCTCAGATTCATTCTTTTCTCCAAGACAAAAAGCATGGTCAGAACTAGATACCTGCTTGGAAAAGATTAGTCCCGAAGTGGTAAATCGAGAAAGAAACAACTTCAGGGACATAAAGGTTGATGAGAAAACTAAGAACCAAAGAATTATACAAATGCCTAAACTCAAACCATCTGAAGGATATGAGGAAACAGAAACTCTCAAGGACATTTTTGTTTGGGGGGATGTTCTGGGTAGTATATTAGATTATGGACATGTATCAAGAGCCAACGTTTCAGTTCCGAGGTTATTGAAGTCGGCACAGAGTCTCAATCTGCAGAGCATTGCCTGTGGAGAGAAACATGCAGCGATAGTTACTAAGCAAGGACAAGTATTCTCATGGGGTGAGGAAAAAGGAGGAAGATTGGGACACAAAACAAGTGACAGTGTTTCTCATCCTAAAATCATTGAGTCACTTGCCTCTACACATGTGAAGGCTATTGCATTTGGAGCAAAGCACGCTTGTGCTGTTTCGGTCTCAGAAGAACTTTATGAATGGGGTGAAGGAATTCATAGCTTAGGGTTGTGGAAGGATCAGTGCCAAAGAAGCAAGTGGTTCCCGCATAAAGTGATTGGTCCTTCAGATGGCATATCTGTGTCAAAGGTTGCATGTGGTCAGTGGCACACTGCTATCATATCCTCCTCTGGTCAGCTGTTCACTTATGGAGATGGCACATTTGGTGTTCTTGGACATGGGGATACCTGTAGTATTGCTCAGCCAAAAGAAGTGGAGTCCTTTAGAGGATTAAGAGCCAAGTGTGTCGCATGTGGACCATGGCATACAGCTGCCATTGTGGAAACATTAGGCACTGCCAAGAGCAATGCCCCTGGAGGGAAACTGTTTACGTGGGGTGATGCAGATAGATTAAAGCTAGGCCATACTGACAAAAAGTCGAAGCTTGTACCAACTTGTGTCGAGTCACTCACTGACTGTGACTTTTCACAGGTATCATGTGGTATGTCCCTAACAGTTGTGCTTACAATAACAGGTGTTGTGTTTACCATTGGAAGCAAGGAGCATGGACAATTAGGGAGCCCTCAATCCAAGGACGCATCGATTTGTATGGTTGAAGGGCCACTAAAGACTGAATTTGTGAAAGAGATATCATGCGGAACCTCCCATGTTGCCATCTTGACAATGAACGGGAAAGTGTTTACATGGGGAAGAGGCTCAGAAGGGCAACTAGGATTAGGTGATAGTGTTGACAAGAGCTCCCCAACTCTAGTGGATGCACTGGAAGATAAAGAGGTAGACAGTATAGCCTGCAGTTCTAATATCACTGTTGCAGTTTGTTTGAATAGGTCAAACTCGAGCAAAGACCAATCTATATGCAGCAGTTGCCGATTGGCATTTGGGTTTACAAGGAAGAAACACACCTGCCACAACTGTGGTTCCATGTTCTGCAATTCGTGCAGTAGAAACAAGGTTAAAAGGGCAGCTCTTGCAACAGATCAGAGCAAAAGGTTTCGTGTTTGCGATGCTTGTTTCAGTGAACTGAATAAAATTGAGGAGCAAGACAAAGTGAGTTCAAGAACAAAGATCCAAAAAGAAGAAATATCTCCAGCTGAAATACGAATAAACACACCAAAACTATCACGCATATTCAAGGAAGCAAATTTCTTCATGGAAAAAATGGCCTTGCCACAAAGTCCCACTCGGAGAAATAAGGAATTGGCCACTCTGAATCAAGACAGGAGACAACCATGGGGGCAAGTAGACTGTCCCCACCAATTCAAATGTGCATGGGACAACATCCCATACTGGTTGACATCAAAGGAACAGACAGCACATGTTTCTCATGTACGGAGAATGCATGAACCAGTGTCACCAAAGGCTACCATCTCTTTGCCACAAGTTACTAATGATAGTAGACAACAACTAGAATTGATGGAGCAGATATTATTGGAAGAGGTGAAACAGCTACGAGCACAGGTAATTTATATGACATTCTTTTGAAGAGACTGTTGTTGAACTATCATATCTTACTACCAATTTAATGTACTGTTTCTATTATCTGTTAGAAAGCACTGATATACTAAATAAGGTGATTCTGTTTATATCCAAGCAGGCGATCACTCTAGAAGAAGAATGCCATCATAGGAGCCTGAAGATTCAGCTGTATAAAAGAAAAGTTGAGGAAACCTGCTTGACTGTCAGGGATGAGGCTACAAAATGCAAAGCTGCTCAAGAAATTATAAAAAATTTAACAAATCAGGTACACGTCTGACCGAGCGCAAATAGTGAAGAATTTGCAACTTTCTGTATGGCAAAAGATAAACTATTTGCACTAAATTTTGCAGAGGGATACATTATCAAAGACACTATCAGATAAGCAGGAACTAGAAGACTCCAGAATCAAACCTAGCTGCGTCACCACTAAACAACCAGTAAAAGCAGAATTACCAGATCCACCTGATAAAGCTCTTGTTACTGGCAAATTTCCACATACAACAGGTTCAAGATATCAATACAATGTAGGAAAAATTGATATGCAGTCTGAACTAACTTTACATGTGGATGACTCAGCTATACACCAAAATGCAAACGGCCCAAGAACGCCTTATGACAGCAGTAATTGTGACAGGGTAAAAGATACCATAACTGCCCCTAGTGACTCCAATGGCGTGATTGAGCAAATAGAACGTGGGGTGTACATTACAGTCGTTACATCCCCCAGTGGTAAAAAGGGCATCAAGCGCATCAGGTTCAGGTGAAGAACTGAATTCCTCAGCAATACTTTTATTTCACCACCCATGGTTTAGCATTGTGTAATTTTGCCATAACTTGCTCATGATTGACCCTGCAGTCGGAAGTATTTTGGCGAGGAGGAGGCACAGAAATGGTGGGAAGAGAATGAAAGCAAGGTGTTTGGAAAATACAGCTTCGTAGAGCATCTGGCAGTATAATGTCCAATTGAAAAACGTTTGGAAGAAACCCACACTTTTTGCACAATGTTGGTAGGCCATATGTAGGATAGATGAGGAGATGGAATCATGCGAGCAAATGAGTGCAGTGCAGAAATCATTATTTGACTATTTGTTTCACAGATATAAGTACGGGTAGGTACTTAATTGCTAATTCCGATACAAGATCATTCAGATCAGGGGGAGTACTACTACTATGTACTAGTAGCATGGATCGGCTTTCCTTCCTTAACTCTCCTACTAATTCAGAGTCAAATAAGACAGGACATAGAGGTACCTGAACGGCTACTCCGTTGTTACCCTGGCACTCCTCCAGCCATGCTTGCTGTCCGTGTCGCGGAGAAGTGGCAGACGACGCTTCCGGCTCGCGCCCTCAAGGGCAGCTACCACCTCCGACTATTGCGCCCCTGCACTGCCGCTGCAGTAGAATTACTTGACGAAACTGCAATACTGTTCTGCTCATCAGTCAAAACTGGTGTGACAGCGAAGGATGGTTAATAGCGGCAATTCTTCACCTGTCAGATGATGGTTAACATGCAACGGATGGTCGTGTGGGCGTCGCGCGTCAGAGCAGGGAAGAACTAGGGGAGAAGGGACACAGCGGCGGCGGGAGACGGAACATTAGGAGGCGGGCACCAGGCGGAGGAGGCGCCCGGGAGAATGGTAGGGGTGGGGGCGGAGGAGAAGCGGGAGTTCATTCGGGACGAATCCGCTGGCCGCCGCAGCAGTCACAGCCTCACAGGACGGTCGTTTCGTTGCCTTGACAGGCATCTAAATGCACAATTCCATATTGAAAAAGAAATTTAAAAAAGGAATCGCGATCGAGACGGGCTTCCATTTTGAGGTCCGTGCGCAGCTCGGTCCACCAAGAGCCCATTAGGGTTTTTGCCCCTCGTTCCGTGCTCCTATATAACTGGTTCTCTCGCTCCACCGCCATCTCTTTTATCACCCGTTGCTCCTGCTGCCGCCGCCGCCGCCCTCGACGCCGCATAGAGGTCCACTCGCCGGCAGCAGCCATGGTGATCTCTCTCTCTCTCTCTCTCTCTCTCTCTCTCTCTCTCTCTCTCTCTCTCTCTGCGTGTTTCCCATGGTTTGCTTTTATCCTGATGGGTCTCTGTGATTCTTGTTCTTGATTCCAGGTGAAGTACTCGGCGGAGCCGACTAATCCCACCAAGTGTAAGTTCCCAGCTGAACGAGTTCCGTCTTGATGAGCCGTCTGATGTGTGGATCTACGGATTTCTGATTCATTTCTTTGTTTTCTTCTTGACGCGTTTCAGCCGCCAAGGCCATGGGCCGGGACCTCCGTGTTCACTTCAAGGTGAGAGATTATTCCCTCCCGATAAATGATGCATTTCAGTGTCCCATCGTAGATCTGGTTGCCTCTAGCACGAGTACTGTAGGCCGCTGCTTCGTTTGTGAATTTTAGCATACACAGTTTGTGCCCCGTTGCAATGTTGACTTTGAACAAGTTTTGGAAGAAGGCTTGTGAAATACCGTACTAGGGATAAAATATGCTGCTTAATCTGCGCAAATAGTTGAAAGCTCTTTACGATTCATGTCGTGCTTTTTGTTGATTTGCAGTATACTTTGTTATATAGTCGCCTGATTGTTACAGTAGAAAATTTCAGCATGGTGTCAATTAGTTCAGGTTATTATTCTTTGTTTTCCAGTGATATGTTTGCACTCTACAAGTAGATAAACAGTTTTGTATGCTTGCATTTCTCTATGATCTCTTAGAGTCATTGTTTTCAATACCCTAAAGTAAAAAAGCAGGATGCTGTGCACTTTGCTAGCAGTATCCCCGAAAACTTTAGATATATCATGTTCATCATTATTGGGTGAACCAATGGTCATGTCCATGTGTTGGACGTTCCATGCCAATTGGTTCAGTAAATGATGGCACATTATATTTATATAAGCTGTGCATGAGACATTTTTTTGTCATATACTTTTTGCCTATGCATGCTAGTATTATTTGCAAGGAAGTATTTTAGAGGAATACTGATATACACATGGTGGGAGTTTACTTCTGCTGTGTACGACAACTTCAAAGCATGCCTGTTCACAGCAAGAAAATCGTAGCTTTAGCATTCAGTTAATCACCAAACATATGCAGATGCCTGCATTTTCAGTTGAACACAGCAGCCGTGTGCATAGTATTCCTGTTTTTAGAGTAGCCATTGCAATACTAATAAGAAATCCCATTTGTTGTGATGTTATCATAGTTTATTTATGCTATCTTTTGATATTTGCAGAACACCCGTGAGACCGCGTTTGCGCTGCGGAAGATGCCACTTGGCAAGGCCAAAAGGTACCTTGAGGATGTGATTGCCCACAAGCAGGCCATTCCTTTCCGCAGGTACTGTGGTGGTGTTGGGCGCACTGCTCAGGCTAAGAACCGCCAGCCCAACGGGCAGGGTCGCTGGCCTGCAAAGTCTGCTAGGTTCATTTTGGATCTTCTCAAGAATGCAGAGAGCAACGCTGAGGTATAAAATTCTGCTCACTGAGATTGACGTTTTGCTCTGCTACCTCATTTCTGTATTATCTAGATAAACTCCAAAGATAATAGAAATTCATGTGACTAATATTCGGTGTTTCGACAACACAGGTCAAGGGTTTGGATGTTGATACCCTCTACATTTCGCACATACAAGTGAACCAGGCTCAGAAGCAGCGACGCAGGACCTACCGTGCTCACGGACGCATCAATCGTAAGTTGTCTAATGAATTTATTGTCATTTTCTGCTAGAATGTGTATATTTCTCTTGAACTGTTATGGCTCTTGAACAGCTTACATGTCCTCCCCATGCCACATTGAGCTGATATTGTCAGAGAAAGAAGAGCCTGTGAAGAAAGAGGTAAGCATATTTGAAAAGCTGATCGGTATTTCTGCATCTAATTTATGTATTCTTGTCAACTCTTGTGATTCATTGTGATGTTTGAATTTCTTGTTGCGCAGGCTGAGTCCCAGATCGCAACCAGGAAGGCCTAGAGAAGGAAGCTTTGCAGCACGCTTTCATTGTTACTAGTTATCGTAGGCGTTGGCTGAGTGGAAATTTTGGCTGATTGTCCCATCGTTGCCTGTCATCTGAATATTCTAGCTCCTACTTGGAAACCCTTATCACTTTCTGTAACGGCAAGATTTCTATGTTCTGGAGAAGTGCTTGTGGATTTTCAGATTCTCTGCATTGTTCCCTATGATCCTTTTGGAGTTCTATTGAGTTGAATGCAGCCTTGTTTCCGTGCTTATTAAAACTCGTTGCACGGCGGCATTTGCGTAGTGTAGTGTGGTATAATTGTTGAATCGTAGTGTTTGTTTCAGACGGAACCTCTTGTTTTCTGTGGGATGACGGAATCTCAGTGATAGATGACTGGATTATTGGTAGTTGAGATGTTATCTTTGGTTGAGAAACGCGCTAGAATCTCTTTCATAAGAGAATGGAGTATTTTTTTTGCGCCATTTGGTAATTGGTACACGTGTATTTGTCGCTCTACGAAGATCACCATCCTTCACTGCTCAAAGAAGACACTCGTCTGTGATCTTTGACTGTAACTCTTTTTCAGGACGCAGTCAGGAAAAAAAAAATACTCTCTTTCAGGACCTTGTTCACGGCGTGACGGTTTGATGTCTCTTTCTGCTACCTACTAAAGCGTAAACCGATGCTGTTCATGTTGCCTCTAAAGTCTGAATCGTCTCGTGAATAGGTTTGTACGCTAGCCCATCGAGCTCCAAGGGGTACTTCCAGAAATGTTGGATATGGAGAAATGAGTAATGCTTCAAGGAGTGTTTTCCCTGAGGCGTTCGGGCGTTCGCATAGTTCACATCGCAACTCAACAGTTGGCTTTAGACGCAACGCGCAACGATAACCGACGATAAGCTTTCTGGGTTGATAGAAACAGATCGAGTCGTCGAAGTTCACGCACCGAGATACTACAATGTATGTACCTCTACTTTTTTTTGATTAATTTTAGTCATTGATTTTTAAAAATTAGATATCGAATTTATTATTTTTTTATCTGTTACTATTTTTAGTATGGAGTTTATTGTTTTGATAACTTTAATCAAATAATTTTTTTATTTTTAACTGTTAAATCTAATCAAATAGACAGATATAATTAACTTCAAATATTATATCATCTCTCGCTTTTTTATTTCGTCCCGTCCGTGTTCTCTCCTTTCCTCGCCACCACAACCACACACCGCGCTCTTTCTCCCGTGCTCATCATTTCTTACTCCACTTCGCTGTCCTTGCGGACAGGCACAGGCACCGCTCCACGGAAAGCAAAGAGGGGCCTCGAACGCACGAAACGTCCACGGAGCACGGACCTAAAATCAGCAACGGCAGCGAGATCTTTGGTGCCGGGTGGGTCGCCGCCTCGGCGTCGCGTGTGGCAGGCAAGGTGGACGCCGTGCGCGCACGAGCGCTTGCTTGCCCGCCCCTGATCCCCCGGCGGCGCCTATTGCCCTCCCGCGGTGCGATCGCTAGCCTTGCTTGTGGTCCTCCTCCTCCTTGGTCTATAATCTGGAGGCTGGACCACTGCCCTGCCGGATCTGTTCATCTGTTGCAAACCAATCGCAGTATAAAATTCGAGACACGCCGAAACAAACAAAACGTTCTTGTGTGTCGCTTGCAGCCGCACACTGACAGTGTCCAATAGTAATATCCGCCCCTGATCCAACAGGCAACAGGAGCGGCCGCGGGGCGGCCAGAGGAAGACAGCGCGACCGCAGCAAAGCGCTTACTTCGCCTTCGCGTCGCTTTCCTCGAAGGAAGAAGGCAGCGTGACCGCCCGGGGACGCAGGAGGAACCCGCCGTGAAGCCTCCTTCCTCCCCACTCTCCCGCCCCCCCGCCTCGGCTCCTCCTCCTTCCTATTCGCTGGCAACAAATCCCAAGCGGCGCCTCCGATTCCGCGTCACTCATCCATCGCCGCTCTCCGTCCCAGCAGCTCAATCAGCCGCACGCGCGTCCGTCGTATCCACCACACCGCGCGCCGCGGCTTCTTCCTTCCGTCCCTTAAACCCCATCCCCCGCGCGAGGCTTGTGTACATGCGAGAGGGGCCACCGCGCCGTCGCGCCGCGCCCGAGGTGTGATGGGGAACACGTGCGGTGTCACGCTTAGATCCAAGTACTTCACCAGCTTCCGGGGCTCGCAGCGCCACGACGCGGCGGGGTACGCGCCCGTCGCCACCGCCGGCTCCGATGACCCCGCGCAGCGCGGGAACGGGAAGCGGGCCTCGCCCCGGCCGGGC
>BCLF01000022.1:2058184-2127230 GCA_001602275.1 Zoysia japonica | reverse complement strand
CGCGGCTCCCCCGCCGCCCGCCCCCGGCATGCGGCGCGGGGCGCCCGCGCCCGCGGAGCTCACGGCCAACGTGCTCGGCCACCCGACCCCGAGCCTCCGGGAGCACTACGCGCTCGGGCGCAAGCTCGGACAGGGGCAGTTCGGCACCACCTTCCTCTGCACAGACCTCGCCACGGGGGTCGACTACGCCTGCAAGTCCATCTCCAAGCGCAAGCTCATCACCAGGGAGGACGTCGAGGACGTGCGCCGCGAGATCCAGATCATGCACCACCTCGCCGGCCACCGGAACGTCGTCGCCATCAAGGGCGCCTACGAGGACCAGCAGTACGTCCACATCGTCATGGACCTCTGCGCGGGCGGCGAGCTGTTCGACCGCATCATACAGCGCGGGCATTACAGCGAGCGCAAGGCCGCGGAGCTCACGCGCATCATAGTAGGGGTCGTCGAGGCGTGCCACTCGTTAGGGGTCATGCATAGGGATCTAAAGCCTGAGAACTTCTTGCTTGCCAACAAGGATGACGATATGTCGCTCAAGGCCATCGATTTCGGTCTCTCTGTGTTCTTCAAGCCTGGTGAGTCAATGTCTGCTGTTGCGCTTCATTATGCGTGCTTATGTCAAACTGCAGAGATATTCAAATTTGCGACTGTTGATATGCTGACATTTCGCATCTGCGAGAATTGTTTATGCTAAAACTTCTGATGCTTGCTTTACTAATGCTTTGGATATGATGTTCGATGTTATAAGTATGCATCAATGCTAGTATTATTTAAGAACCATGCCACTGTCTTACTAAGAAATGATCTTTTATGCATTTTGATCATCAGTGCATATGGACACTACAAAAGTATTGGGCTGAAGCCTTCTCTACCCTTTGTGCCGCTTTCCCTGTAACAATAGAACCATGTCAAAAAAACAAAATACTGAGTTTACCAACAAAATATTATTTAGGATGGAATGTTATTCCATGTTAGAATCTCCCGTATTTAATTTGACCCTTATTTGCTTCTTCACTTAAGCAGAAGTGTTCATTTGATGAGGACTTTGAAGATTTCATTTAACGTTTTAAACGATGCTGGGCTTTTCACCATTCTCCTGTTTTTGTTGTTTATTTATTTTAGGTCAAATTTTTACCGATGTTGTTGGAAGTCCGTACTATGTAGCCCCTGAAGTCCTGCGCAAACGTTATGGACCAGAAGCTGATGTGTGGACAGCTGGAGTAATTCTTTATATACTTCTAAGTGGTGTTCCACCATTTTGGGCAGGTACGGTTTCATCTTTTATTTTGATGATATATTTATCAAAGTTGTGTGGTTATGTGTACTCTCTCCAGTTACAGTAATAGGACTCCGAGAATGCGTACAGTCAGACTGTATTGATTTGACCAAATAGACAAACATATTGGCACTATGTTGACACTGAATAGTCAAAGTTATTTCTTGAACTAAGCGAGCATCTTTTATTCTTCTAGACTTATTTTCTGGTTGAACTCACTGCAGAGACACAGCAAGGAATATTTGATGCTGTTTTAAAAGGTGTCATTGATTTTGATTCTGATCCCTGGCCTGTGATCTCTGATAGCGCAAAGGATCTTATAAGAAAAATGTTGAATCCTCGACCAGCGGAGCGCCTAACAGCACATCAAGTTCTATGTTAGTTACTCTCACCTTACATATCTCATTTCTTTCCTTTTTGCCAATAGTATGGTTGATTTCTTGAGTAAACAGCTCCACTTTTCTTTCCCCAGTGGTTCATCTGGTTGATTTCTTGAGTAAACAGTTCCACTTTTCTTTCCCTATGGTTCACCTACAAGTATATGATAATTATCATTACTTGAGATGTTTTTGATGGACAATGATTGCGCACCAGTCTTTGTAGTGCCTGGCATAAATATCTAAATATCACGTGCGTAATCATTCGGAAAAGATATCAAGGCATTTTTTCTTGTGCTCAGGTCATCCATGGATTTGTGACCAGGGAGTTGCTCCTGATCGGCCTCTTGATCCAGCTGTCCTTTCTCGCATTAAACAGTTCTCAGCAATGAATAAATTGAAGAAGATGGCTTTGAGGGTAAGTGCATTTCTTTTTCTTTGGATTGATTATACACTTATTTTCATATCTGTTGTAACTGCATCTTACAGAACAGTGGCGTTGCTGCTGTCATCTTTGTAATTGCTGTATCTGTATTCCTGCATAAGGTTTCCATTTAATTATGGGAATAGTCTTGTGAACCGTAGATTTTCACTGCATTGCAATATTGCAAGCTTCACGCAACTCTGTCTGCAACTGCCTTACTATTATTTGCCAAGATTATTAATATCTGCTGTTAGCCCCAGAAGTACTTGAGGTATATGGTACTCCGTGCGTCCCAAATTATTTGTCATTTTGGGTCTGGCCATAGTAATTAAGGAGAGGTGGGAAAGGTGGGATGTACAGAAAACGAGGAAGAAAGAGATAGATAAGTATCAGGATGAGATAAAGATATATTGGGAAGTAAGAAATACTTATAATTTGGAAAAACTGGAGGAGACCAGATTGACATATAATTTGGGACGGAGGGAGTAGGATTTTCCATCGAAAAGTTGAATAATGGCATCAGGTTGCATCTCATTCCATTGTATTGAAGCACCTGTACTGATCCTTTTTTGTTCTAACAGGTTATTGCTGAGAGTCTTTCAGAGGAGGAGATAGCAGGATTAAAGGAAATGTTCACGGCAATGGACACAGATAACAGTGGTGCCATTACGTATGATGAGCTAAAAGAAGGCTTGAAAAAATATGGTTCCACACTAAAGGATACTGAAATTCGTGATCTTATGGAGGCGGTAAGTTGGTTAAGAATAGTTAAAAAAATGCCCATCCTTATGATGTTTTTGGTTTTGGATCTGCTATCAGACGTTTTTAGCTTGTTGATAGAGAAGACTTTGTGTTTTGGATTCAGGCTGGAGCGTATGTACAGAGAGGCTCTGTTCTTGCAGATGCAGTTTTATGATTAATACTGATAAATGCGTGATTTATTCATTTGTTTGAACACTCGACCTCCAACTAGGATTTTTGGAAACGACATGGCAATGCGTTTCTATGATTCATTGATTTGCATGGACACTCGAATTTGGAAATGATGTGCATGGATTGTTGTCTGTATAATCTATGCAGTGGATATTATCCTGAGCTTGTAATGAGTTCAGTATTAAGATTTTGTTGATACAAAATTACTATATTCGGTGGACTCCTCATTATGTTCTGTGACTGGACTCACTAGAAACATTGCATGTTTTGAACATTCCAGGGTTAAATTTCCTTGAAGCATCAATCATTTTGTTTCTAGAGAACATGTGCTTTAATGCTCCCATTAGATATCTATAAACTTCATATGGTTTTGCATGCCCTCATGGTTTAATGCTGGTCTCTTATTGAGGATATGTTCTATGATAAGCATTTCAAAATTGATTTTAGAATTGGGTCATTTTGGTAAATTAGTAAGCAGTGGTAAACAAGCTAGCCCAACTTCTTACCCTTTTTTCATTTTATTTGAATCATTTTAGGCAGATGTAGACAACAGTGGGACTATTGATTATATCGAATTCATTGCTGCTACATTGCACCTCAACAAACTCGAGCGTGAGGAACATCTAGTGGCAGCCTTCTCATATTTTGATAAGGATGGCAGTGGTTATATTACAGTCGATGAGCTTCAGCAAGCTTGCAAAGAGCACAACATGCCAGATGCTTTTCTCGATGACGTCATTAATGAAGCTGACCAGGATAACGTAAGTACATCGATGCTTATACTGTTTTTTTGTATATTAACTGTTGTGCTAGATTGTATTATATTGTTCTTGTTGACTTAGTATAAAAAGGCTGAGAAGGATGTTGCAACAGTTGTGTTTACACAAATATAAGAAGGATGGGATCTTTATAGATATTTATAAGGACAAATGAAATGGTCTGACCGTCTGAGTGATTCTTATGAGCCCGCCTGAAGTACCGTTGATATTGTAATGTGTCCTTTGTACATATTAAGTTAAAATGTTACCAAGTATGGTCAATGCACTGTACATACGACTTTATCTCTTTGTACAATAGTAGTGTAGTTTAACTTATTTTATCCAATTTCATCAGGATGGCCGCATTGATTACGGAGAATTTGTTGCTATGATGACAAAGGGCAACTTGGGAGTTGGGAGAAGAACAATGAGAAACAGCTTGAACATAAGTTTGACGGAGACTCCTGCTGCACTCTGAAATCTGAACATCTAGTACGTAAAGATTTTGGAGGTTATTCTGATCCCTCTACGGACCCTGCCTGCGATTTTTGAATGCTGTTAGTTGTAGCATTTTAGCTGTGGGCGTGTGTTTCGGTGGACTTTAGTTTAACCCCGCTCTGTTATGTTCCAGTGGTGTATGAAAAGAATGCCATATATGAGCTGGGCTTGCAAATGTTCTTATAAATCTTTTCCCTTTCCATTCCACAAATTGCACGTAAACCCCGAGGGTTCTCTACCTGTAACTGTGGATATTCAAAATGTTGATGAGAAAATTGGAAAATTTACAAGATCTTGTCTGCGTGTCTACTCAGTCTTTTTAATTGTTTATTCCGTTATGCAATTACTCATCAACAATTAAAAAGAATGAGTAATTGTCACGGTGCTTTGGGGCCGCAGGAGCCTTGCGTTGGAGGCGGCCCAGTGGACCGGAGCATTTGCATGCAAGTATGTGCTAAGTCCCACACCGCTTTGCGCAAGTATGATCTGTCCAGGAGTCTTCTGGCATTTTAGATGTGGGTAGGGATCCAAGTTTCCTAATATTTGGGTCAATAGGTTGGCTCAAATTTTTTTAAAATGAACTAACTCTCTTTCTCCATTTTATATTAGTAGGAGAAATAAAATAAACTAAATGTTTGACCTACAAAATCCATTGAATACCCATTTGCATCCCAAGACGTGGGCGCTCAATGATGCTAACGGTTCATATCATTGTTGATTTTTAACATTAATTTTAATTATTTATATTATTTAAAAAATTGATTAATATTATATAATTTTTTATAATTTACTTTATCATTAAAGTTATTTGAATCATAACTTATAATTAAATGCGTCGTTCTACCATTCTGCTACATCTGTTGTAACACCACACCATTGACAAGGAATGGCTCGGCTCAAACTTGGATACCCTCCACGTTTTTCCTCCTGAACTACACTGTCCTTACATATTTTTCGGCACGAGAGTCTTGTTGAGAGCAATCCTTCATTCCTCCCTCCACTCACTAACAAGAGGGATTCTGAAAATCTAAACCAATGAACATTCCCAGCCGAGGGCCCTGCGCCATCGACGGCACGCGGCAAGCCACTCTTCCCTCCCCTCCCCCTCACTCCCACTCGGCTCATTGGCAGGCAACACACCCAACCGGATCGCGATTTCGCCCGTTGACTCCCGAGCGGTCCAGCCGCCGCCAGCGCAGCGCAGCCATACGAACACCTGCACCTGTCTCCTCAATCATACGCGCCAATCGTCCCGTCCCCGTAGAGTCAGCGAATATGATTATCAAAGATTCAGTGCGCGGGTCAAACCCCATTTCCGATCACCTCCGTTGGGAGATCAGACGAGCGGTGGAGGATTTGACTCGAGCTAATGCGCCGACAGTACTAATAACCGCACCAAAAGAACCCGGGACTCCATGCCAAACACACGCCGCCATGTGCCAGTCCCTGTGTCCCTCTCTCCCGGCGAAGCTTCGTACGTCTCCGACTCACCTGCTGGCGCCGTTCGACCGTCGACGGCCGCGTTATCACGACCCAACTTTACCCATCAGCGAGGAAGCGTCATCCGGCGGTATTGGAGGTGGCGGCGGCGGCGACGAAGGTTCAAGAGTATTTCGTTTTAAATCCCCATCTGATGAGCTCTAGAATTTTCTGATATGCATCGTCGCGTAGCATTTTTATATGACTACGCTATCTATCATCATCCAAGGTTACTTTGGTTGGCATTTGGCAAAGTGTCTGCAAAAGAAATGAGCTTGGGCTCCAGCTTACCCAACCCCACTACCCTACTGCCAGTGGACTTCGTTCAGATACGAAAGTGCGGGAGAAATTAACAGGGTATGCTATATTTGGATTAAATTAGCGTGGTGATTTGACTTGCCCCCAGCGTACAAGGTGCATGGTGGTCACATACTGGTTGACCCAATTCCACAACTAGCAACTGCCGAGAGGTCGTGGTCGGATCATGATTTCGCAGCATTTGGAGTTCAGACTTCAGAGTTCTGTCATCCATTGCATTTGGAGTTCTTCTATAGTTTTATTTCATTTCTGTCAGACAGGAATTCCTGTGAGGCTGTGCTCACCCATGCACCCAGCCCGGCAAGAGGTGGAAGACAAGGTTATTTGGGCCATTTCAAAAAATATTTATGGTGAAAAAGATTTAAACGGTAGTAAATGACATATAGGGATATGAAATTACTCCGTATAACTCAATGGCGTAGAAGAGAGAACCACTTCTACCACGGCATAAAAGTGTCTCAGAAGTTATAATGACAAAAAAAAAGGTTGGCCCTTCGTGTAAAAGCTAGTACTGCCACACTTTTAGGAGGAATCAACCCCAAAAAAACATCATTTACAAAAATTATTAATTAAATATCTAAGCGGTGAGCAGCTGTTGTATAATTATGCAATACATATTCAATTGGCGTCTCGCCTGAAGTGTAGGTTGAACTCAGATTCAGACCAAAACACTTGAATCCATGAACAGCTGAGATTAAAACAAAAGGAGACTTCAGTAAGATCCACTTTGCGAGCAATGGCAGTAGAACATCATACTGAATTCAGACACTCCTTCACAAAAAGGAGAAGAGATCAAGCACTTCAAGTTGAAAAATCGGAAACTAAATATTATTTCAATTATGTACAGAGAAATTACAAGGACAATATTCTCGCCATCAAATATACGCATTTGATGCGCGTCTAAATGCTACCCATCTCCAGCCCCCCAGCTAGTCACTGCTAAATAATCAAACCTAAAAAAAATAAAACCTACAAGGCTAAACGAAAAAAGAAATCGAAGAAAGGTTAACCAATGAGCGTGCGCATTGGTTAATTCCTGCCTATAGTGCGCCGCGCACTACCACTACGCCAGGAACGACGGCATCTCGGCGCTGCAGGACGCCTTCCAGAGCGCGCCGAGGCCGCCGGGGCGCGCGCCGCAGCGTCGGCACCTCTCGCCGGCAGGGAGGTCCACGGCCAGCACCCGACGGCACGACGGGCACGAGGAGTGCGAGCGCAGCCACGTGTCGACGCAGGCTGCGTGGAACCCGTGGCCGCACTGCGGCAGCACGCGCATGGCCTGGCCGTCCTCGAACTCCGTAAGGCAGATGGCGCACTCGTCCGCATCCTTGCTAGGGTCGGCGACGTACGTGACTGTCGGAAGCGAGCGCAGCACCTCCTTCTTGACGCCCTTGTTCGCGGCAGCGGCATCTCCTTGTGGCGTCCGCCCCCCGGCCGCAGCGGTCCAGCGCCGCGAGCACGCGCACCGTGCGACGAGGCCGAGGCCGAGGACGCAGACGAGCGCGCAGAGCAGACCGGCGAGGATGAGGACCATGTCCGAGTTGAGGGAGTCTGCTGACGAGGTCGGCGAGCCGGCGGGTGCTTCCAGGAGCGTTCTTGCCATGGCTGGTCGTGGCGGAATTAGCGCCGGTCGCGAGCTTAGCTGCTGTGGCTGGCTGATGGTCGTTTAGGGGCAGGGCGAGTGAGAAGGGTGTGCTGGAGGCGGCGGTTTGCTCTGCATATATAGAGCTCCCGCGTCCACTTGATCGGTGACTTTTGGTCTTTGGGAATTTTTTAAAATAGAATAGAGGTCACATGACTCACATGTTAGTGCAGCTGTTTGTTTTGTGGTTGAAACTTGAAATTATTTGGGGTCTAAATTGTTTGCTGCCCATCTAAAAGTGGTATTCGCAGTGCTCTCTTTTAGTTCCTGTATTTGCCAGGCATCGGACTAATCGAGTGAAGTGGCTTTAACATTTCACAACTCAGCTTTGGCTCATGACAGCAAGAGAAATTCTAACGCCTCCTTTGAAACGCAGAATTTCACAGAAATCTCACAGTAATTTTACAAAAATCATTTTAATTTCACAAGAAAAACGCAAAAAAAAAATCCTGCGTTCAAAGAGACCTAAGATGTTGGATTCTAAACCTTTTCGATAAACTTGTAGACTGCTCCATATTATTGTTACATACAATTTTTACCGTGTGTATTGTCTAGATTCAGTCACTATTAAAGCAGGCGAAATAAATTATCAAAGAAACAAAAAACACGCTTACTATTTTGCTATCGATTTCCCTCTTTCATTCTAGCTCTATGGTGTTACCAAGTGAAAGAATATCTTAGTGATTGTGTACAAAAATTGTTTGTGTAGGGATGGAATCAGGAACGAAGCTAAATGAGCTCTCCATTGAACTCAGCACCTTTAGCTGTTTAGGGTTATCTAGTGCTTAAGCCCTGATTTACCTTGATTTTGTCAAAGTTTATTGAGATCAAATGACCCTAATAACAACATATAGCTTCGCCCCTGGATGGATGTGTCGTTGTCTTTTTTAACTCTCACTTCCACTAGCAAGGGAACCTAAAGACAATCAGATAGAGGTGGACCGCACGCTAAGAAGTACTAGGAGTATGGACGAGTTTTTTTTTTAACGAGGAATATGAACGAGTTAGTCCAGCCAAGTTGAAGATTACATCTCAGTCTCTCCTGAAATGACCAACTAAACTAGAATAATCCTATACTAAATATCATGGTATAAAACTAAAAGCCGACAGAATGAGAATGAAATTCTTATAACAAAGTAACACTCTTTTTACACCAACGATACTGTACCTGCTCATCTAAGGTCTATAAGCTCTTTATACAGCTGATGCTTTGCCCTCCTGTGTTTTCTGCTATCTTTCGTAACCCTCCTCGTGCACTGCTGAAGACAAGTTGTCAGGTACTACTTCTGAGTCGAATGGCGTTTTATTCAGGATACCTACTGCTGTGTGACACTCCATGCATGCACGATTTACCCGTTACCGTACGTACACCACCGTGGCTGTTTCCAGTTCGTTTTGAGTTCTGCCGAACACCACCGGCACCCCGGCAAAACTCTTGTCACCCGCCGGAAAAGTGGCGACGCGGGCAACGGACATGTGTCCCTGATCCAGGCCACAGGAACCCCCACTTCGCCGCGGAACAGAGACTTTCGGTTACGCCTGCTCTACCTGTCGCCCGGCCATAGCCTGCATGTGCCGCGGCACTGGCTTTACGCTTGGTTGGTGCTCAGTGGCCCCGCCGGCCTCCTCCCCCGCCGGCCTCCTCCCCGCCGTTCTTTACGTCGCGCCGCGGTACGAGGCCGCCCCCCGAAACCGCATGCCCGACGCCCGTGGTCTCCGAAAGCGCGCCGCAGCGTGAGAACCTGGTCGACCAAACAAAAGATGCCGGTTCCGTAGCGCAGGGAAACGGTACTGCTCCGATGCGGGTTGCATTGTGTGATCGGTGTCCAAGCCGCAACGTGTCGCGGCGTCTCAGGTGCCCGCGACCGCATGGCGCCTGTGAACACCGGCGCGTCCGCGGACGGCGAGCGAAGCGGTGCGCTGTGACGTACGTCTGGTTAAAACTAAAGGCGCGCGGTCGCGGTCGCGGTCGCTCGTTCCGGAGCTTCTTTGCCAGGAAACGGGCTGGAAGCCGCCTTCTTTTCGGCCCCCGCCGCCGGCACCCCCTGCTTCTTCGGGGCCAGGCGATCGGTAGTGGGGGGCCAAAGCGCATCCACTTCGCCCATGGAGCCGCGCCTTTCCGCACGGCACACATGCGTATCACATGGCCGGCCCGGGTCCGGTCCTCGCGTTTAGCCTGTTCGATCGCAGAGCGACAGACGGACGGACGGGAGCCAAGGTGCTGGCGCACGACCGCACGATTCGATCGACGTGTGGATCTCACATGGGTGTACTACAGTACATCACACATGGCGAAAGTGCTCGTGTGCCGGTGTGCGTGCGATGTGTCGAGGCGTGGCGATTTTGGTCGTGCCGGAACGTCGCTTCACAGTCCCGAAACCGCACATTCCGTAGTGTGTCGACTCACTTTTTGATAGGGAGCTTTCAGTTCCGCGAGTGGAAAACGATCCGGTGGGCTGTGCCTGTGCCCACGAAATAGAGATAGGGGCAGTAGGCAGTATGGTCCTGATTGGTTTGCCGCATGACCCCTCCGTCAGGTCGAATCAATGCAGCTTGCGTCTGTTTGTTTACACGGATGACCGATCGAACCTGGCTCATGGCGTGCAACCTGCCCTCCTCAGCCTGGCCTGCCAGGCACGAAGGAGATGAGCTTCGCTCCCCGGCCAGGTTGTGTTGATCCAGCCAGCGGAGGCCCTCAAGCGGTTACTCGTGCAAACATAAAAGGGAGCTGACGCGGTCCAGGCAAAAAACAGCCATCCAATCGACTTCTCAACGTGTTCAGGCCAGAGTTCGAAAATGAAACCAATCACGAAGAGCTGGGTGCGCACGTCCTGAATCTGCGGCGCCTGACTGCTTTCTGTGGCCTGGCCCAAACTGATACGAGGATCCAAACACACCCTGTGCGTCTGAAATGCAGAGGCAAGTTTCATTTCACTGCACCTAATGGATGGAACAGGCTACAGTGATGCTCCTCAGTAGGTCTGCTCCTTTCTGCCCCACAGGTCGGCGATACTGTACTTTCTTCTGGACAGGTAAAAAGCCGTTTCGACGATGAATCATACAGTAGACTAAACCTGTAGCTCGAGTGAACAAAGGGCTAAAATTCTTCAGCACTTTAAGAAAAGGAAAAGAAATAAAGACTGATCGATTTAAAGGTGAGACATACACCCATCTAATTGCCCTCACCATACACCTGAAACAGCCGTCGTAACAGTGCCTTTCTCTCTCACTCACTCACTTGTTGGACTACGGTCGACCGTACATTTGATAACGTGACAGCAGATGCTACAATATCCATGAAGATCCACCGGATAGGACGGGTCGGCCTGCATGCACGTTCCATGGTTCGGGGATCTACACCGGATTCCGCTTTGATGATCGTCACGTCGCTGCACGGCTGTAGTGCTTACCAGACTAACCGAAAGGGACCCGGCAATCGTCGGCTGGCCGCTTGATGGCCGGAGCTCGAGCACGAGGTGTGTGGTTTCTCTCCGGACACGACGGCCCTGGCCGGCTTTGCGGCACGGACGACGGAGCAGCCACGAGTAATCGGCCAGGAGCTTTGCTGAAAGTTGGGGAAAGATTAGGAGAGAATACGCTCATCGGCCGGAGCTGGTCCGAGGACTCGAATCTGGATAGGACGGAAGGCAACAGGGTAGTAACTTTTTCACGGCCTATGTTGAAGCCAGAACGGTAATTACAGTGGGGCGAATAATTGATCCTTCTCCAAGGGCAGATCAGATCAATACATGTGCAAATTAGCTAAACTTTAAGAAAAAGGAAAGCAGCGGGAACGCAGCTTTAGATCAAGATGATTAGGACAGGCAAAGCGTGATCTTGAAACATGACAGGGAATCTTGGATAAGACTCTGGTTTTCTGATAAGATTTGCCAAAGTGGATAGAACGGGATGAAGATTTTATCTTTTCGAGCTATCAGAATGGCAAGCACAGTACTGGCTCTGGCTGCAGCGTCTTGACACCTCTGGGATGATCGCCACGATGAAAACCGATACTATCTTCTGATGGCACATCTGGAAAGAACGCAATCGCCGCATCTGGAAGGAACAATCTTACAACCAAGCAGCCCTTCTCATTAGAGACGCTGTCAGTTTATTCAAAGTTGATAATTTCCCTGAAGGCAGCAGGCAGTCAGATTGAAGCGTGCTAGGCCAGCTGCCTTCTCTTGCTTCTTGTCACTAGTGCCTGTTTCATTTTCTTGTAACCCCTCAGCGTTGTTCTGTTTTTAGGTGCGTATATTTTAGGTTGTATCCCTATTTCTTGCTTAATGAACAGCAGCGCTCCTACCTTTTTTTATAAAAAAAAGACCAGCAAAATGATGCCTGTTCTTGAGCAAACCTTCAGAGTCGAGGCGGGAGTGTCGTCTGCTGTGTTTGTGTGGAGACAGTTTTTAAACGAGGCTAAAATAGGCCCAGCAGGACACTCGCTAGTACGGCAGGCCCGGTAACGACGGACGCATGAACATTGAAGAACTCCATGACCAAAAAGTAAGAAAGAACATTCTTTCACTGCCAAATTTTTTTGAAAAGTGACTTGTTTCAATAAGAAACAATAGCGAACAATATTGTTCTGAACATTGGAGTATCACTGAAAGCGTTAACAGCGACTGGTTCGCTAACGGCACTGGCAGGCGTAAATTTGCATCCACGAAGGTGGGAGCCGCCTGACGATGCCGCTTGCCGCGCGGGGGAGAGGACACACCGATGTCGGCGATGCCATCATCCTGATGCGGGATGAGATCGGTTGCCGGTTGCCGGTTGCCGCTCGAGGGACGCATCCCCGAGAGGATATACATGCGAGCCTCTATGACCGCCCAAGCCATACCACGAGTGACCATTGTAGGCCCCATGGCACAGCTGCGAATGTTCTCCGTGTTACTCTTTGACAGCATGCAGGAACGGGCACAAAGCACACGGGGAGCCAAGCCGTTGGTCCCGTCTAACTACCGCGAGGTGCCAACGAACTTTGCTGCTTCTCCCGCACCTTCGCCTCATCCTCACGTCGTCCATCCGTTGAGCTTCGTTTCTGCAGCTTCCGGATCTGGAAAATTCGGGGAGTGAAGACGGCCTGAAAGTCAGAAACGGGGCAGGGGCTGATTGTTGGAGAGCCTGCCTGTGCGAATTCTGGGCAGAGACGCCGCGTCCTTTGACTTTGGAGGAAGCTCGTCGAGAGGGAGGGGGAGGGGGGTGTGATGGATGGGCTGCCGGAGGAGCTGTGCCTCAAGATCTTCCACCTCCTGGATCACCAGTCCCTGGCCTCTGCTCCCCAAGGTCTGGAAGTTTCTCCACAATTCATGTATTGCAAAGGCTTAAGGCACGGCAGCACTGCGGCAGTACCTGTAGTTCTTGAGTAATTCTGGTTTTCCTCCGTAGCCTGAATGAGAAGAGTGTGGTTTATTCATTTGCTCGAAACGTTAACATCGACTCTGGTGGTCCAATTCGCAGTTTGCAGAAAGTGGAGGACGTTGACCTCCGACGATGAACTGTGGCGCAAGCTGTTCAACGACAGGTGGGGAGAGGGCGCCGCAGCGTTCTACGCGCCGGAGGGTTCAAAGACCTGGAAGGACGTCTTTGTCGTGCAAGATCGATGCGACCGATATGGACTGTAAGCTATATCTCTGATCTGCCACTCCTCCATGTATCCTGCCTTCCTGTCGTGTTTTCCAACTAGTCCCAGACATGGTGACATAGCCTGAATATCCATGTTCTTTTTTAGGGGTGTCAAAATTATCAGGGAAGGCAGCGACTATTACCTGATTTACCAAGGCGAGATCCAGAGGTACTTGGGCTCGCGACAGGACGGGGACCGTGAAGGCAAGAACGAACAACAGAGAGCTGAAGACGAGCAACGGCAGGTGTCTGACCGGATCCTGTTCTTCCTTGGGGACATGGAGGCAGCTTGCGCAGATGCCAATCGAGTAAAGGTGTGAATGTGAATTGCGATGTCCTGTCTGGGAAAACGTTGCCTGTATGATTCTTGCAAATGTTGGCCTGTATGTTTCCTGCTAATTTGCATTGCTCGTGCGTTAGCGAATTCAGTGATGTATCTATACTGCATGTATCGCTTTCCTTCAATTTCAAGTTGTAGAGCAAATGAACAATTTGATCCTAGTACAGATTCGATTAAAGGGCAGATTGTTTGATTCTTAAGCAACCACCTCCTGATTTTTTCGATTCTACGCAATCACCTCTTTTGTTTTGATAATATAAGCAATTTCCTTGCTGTCAATGCAAAAGAAACCATAGTATAAACAAAATGTTTGATAATTTTATAACGAATCCCACTATTTTTCTTAAAATAATTCACTTACAATAATTTCCAGAATAAGAAAAAGATCAATCGACCTCTTCTATCAGATGGAAATAACATAATAGACGTACTCAATGTCAGTTACAGCTACAGGTCAATGAAGGCCAAATTGCGTACTGTGTTGCTAAAACTCGATGTGGCACACAAATGATTTTACTGAACCAATTGTAACCTTGGTAAAAACTGTTACTGGTAGAAGTTTCAGTTGCATCAACATTTCAGAGCAACTCTTGCCATTTCCAGAGCTCCCTCGTAGGTCTTGTTGCCCCCGATGAAGCCACTCATATGAACAAATACGCAGCCGGGAATGCCAGATTCCTGAGACAGTTCATCGTCTCTCATGCCCCTCCATTTTTCTGGCAGAGCCTTTCGACTCTCAAACCTGTCAGGAGCAACAGAAACTGCTTGCACTCGCCAACTCTTGCCCCTCTCATCCTGCAATTAAGTGGACAAAATCAAATCAATTTGCAGGAATGGTTTTAGAGTGCAAGTAAACATGATGGGAAAAACAGGTAATGAACATGATTAAAAACTTTATTGTAGGCACTTTAATTCTCAGATTTGAACATGACCAAGGAGTAGATCCATTGTTCATGAGTGATTATGAAGCTATCATATCGTATATGATACATCATAGGGGAGACAAAATTAGTGAATATAACTCTCGATAACCAGTAAAAATGAGTGTACAGTTAGTTACAAATCATAGTATGCGACGGACAAGACTCCTTACTTGATACAGCACATATTTGGTCAAGGGTTCAATCTTCAGCTCCTCTTCAAGCTCAAAGAGATGAAGTTTCCACTGTCATTGTAGAAGGAATCTTACATGTTAGGAAGTAATAGTATTACAGTAGCAGACAATAATTAAAGATAGTAGTTCCTGAAGCAGTTCTGAAGATATAATATGACTACATTGACCTTGTGACTGCAATCAGTAGAGATGTGATGCTGGTACTTGAATTAACATGTAATTTGCACATGCCCATAGGTTAATGTCAAGGGGAAAAGAAATTAAATGTCATTTTTACAACCAGAGAAACAGAAAAAAAGTCCCGACTCTAGGTACATGTTTCAGAACATTGTGAAATGTTAGATAGTACAACCAGACATGTATAACATTATGGATCAGGTAGTATAAGAATGAAGCATATCAAAAATTCAGATGAGGCTACTGATAGGACCCTGCATGGACCATAAAGTATCAGGATCTTACCGGGCAGAATCTACCTAAAACCATGATTTCTCCACTTGGATCAACATTTCCTCTTGATAACAAACATTCCATGACAATAGATCTTGCAGGTAACCATGACTTGATATGAAAGCGAACACTCTGGCAATAGAGACAGAAAATAGAGTAATGGTAAAGAGGAGGGGTAGCAAGCACACAATCTGACAGCAACATTTATGCACAGTGAATCAATAATGAAGGGGCATAAGGGATACCTCCATAAATTCACCTCCAGCAAGCATCATTGCCTGTTGAAATGCCGCATTTTCCTTCTCCGCAGACTGATCTGGATCAGTCCAGTCCAGATTAAGACGTCCAACACGAGAAGACAGGTGTGTATTGTTCACATACTTCGGTGGCTGGTCTGTGTCATACTGATTGATTCCATTGTCAATTGCATCAAGTGCCTGTTATATGACAGAAGCAATATTTATTTGGCAAATTGAACATAAATAGTAAAATAAACAGAATGAATAACAAAGCAAAACTAGCTGTTTCCAGAAAAAACTAAGGTCAGATGATAGTATACAAATTGAAGCTTATTAATGATATAGATGCAATAAAAACCAGTGATGTTAATCTTATTAAAATTTCTTCCAGACAGTTTTCATTCTAGAATTATGGTCTAAGCAAAGAAATACTAACAACTCTAACTGCAGAAACATACTCACAGTAAATCCCTGAAAATCATATCTGAGCCCATTATTCCCCCATCTAAAATGAAAAGGCCCATTGGACACTGACATTTTCTGATTCACAAAATTACACAAAAAATAATTGTAGAAAAATATAATCCAGACCTTCTAAAACCATAAATATCAAATGAGTGGATATCAATCAAATCTCTTAGAAGCTATAGAAGACTTAATAGACCAATAATGGTTAGACAAAAGGTTCAAAGTAAGAACAGCTACCCACGATATGCCAAAGCAATATACTCAACTTTTAAATCCAGTTATGTGATAAGGTTCAAACCTCAACAAAGCTTTTATATATTGCAAGATACAGGCGGTGAACATCTTCATGATCCTCACTGACCCCAAGTTCCTTTGCAATTATCTCTTTACCAAAATGCTGCAACATCAGACAAATTTAAAAGATAAACAAATATATTTTTGTCAACAATGACAGATAATAGAACTAGTGAACAAGTACTTTCGATCTTCAATTTGCAACCTGTAGCTTCAATAACTCAGCACATTAATGCATGGTTGTGCATACAGATGGCATAACTATTTTAGATACAAAGCTTTCAGATGACATTCAATTATAAAATAATGTAAAAGTGGTATGCCATAAATTATCATCATCTGCAACCAAACGACCCTGAGAAGCAAGAAGCCATCTGAGGATGTGGTGCCATTGATACGAATTTAGCAGATCCTACCCTAGAGGCCTTGATTCATCATTACATTGTAGAACAGTGTACTAATTTCTTCAGGAAATGTCCGTCAAAGGATTCAAGATCAGTGTTGTCCCAGTGGAATACCTTGTAGACAAGCCCAGCACTGCTAAGTTTTGTGTTAAATCCATGTCCAAAGACTTCATTGAAGCCCTTCTGGTGATGGTCATAGCGATGGCGGCTGGGATCATACACACCACCAACATCAAGAACGGCATCCAGTGTATCAAGGATCTGCAGCAAAGTTATACTGGAGTTACACAAGTGAGTGCAATTGCAAACACACAAAATAGCAAAGTATATATGCTGTATCATACACAATAAGATCTCAAAATTCTTATGAAAATGCTCGAAAGAGTTACATACAGATGCTCATTTTGACAGAATGGGGTGACTGAGATTCATAACCGTATAAAACTAGATCGTGCACTTGCATACCAACAAGAGGGAAGAGACTTCAGAGCAGTAACCAAATGAATCATTCTACAATGTACAATAACAATTCAACGACACGTTAAGAGAAACGTCACATCAAACATGGGCACAAAGGTTGAATTCACGTCCCAGATGGCAGCAGGTTGCACGCATACTCACCATCTCGGGTTCAGGTTTAGAGTTTGTGATGCAACAGTGTGAACTCTAATCAAACAAGGGTACCACTGATGTGATGGGGTGAAGGGGGAAAACACGCCCTTATGTATTTATCTGTTAAACTTAGTGCACGCTGACACACAAATTTTGGAAACACGCACAGTACTCAACTGCATAGATTTGATATTTTGCGCCCAGTAAATTGGCAAGCGCAGACTAAATAAGTTCGTCAATTTGATTAACTGTAATATAAAAAGCAGCAAGCCAGTGGCAGTTTGACAGAGCCCCAGATACGGACTCACCAGCTTAAAGCCATTTGAGGGGGAATAAAGCATATGAAATTCTCTTAAGCAAAGATGAATCGAACAGAGAGGGAGTGACCTGGGAGTCGCGAGTGCGGACGACGTCAGCGCCGGAGAACTGGGAGGTGAGGCGGATGAGGAAGCAGCCGAGCGCCTCGTCGCAGTGGAAGCTACCGTTGTGGGTCCCCACGCGCCTGCCGCTCCCCGCGCCGTTGAGGGAGTCGCCGTCGGTATCGGCGGCGGACGAGTAGACCCTCAGCCTCTTCGGCGAGGAGGCGGCGGCCGGGGAGAGGGACGCCATGGCTGATAAAGGGTTCCGGATTTGAGATCGCCCGAGGCCCAGGAGGGGAGAAGAAGTGACGGCTCGCTGCGACAGCCTCAAGGCGGCGAGCATACTCTTCTTCGGTGACGAGGCGAGGTAGGGTTTTGGGAGGAGTTTGGCTGGGTACGTTTTTCGGTGGATCAGGCGTGCAGCCGTCCGGCGTGCCACGGCGGAGCGATAGTGCGGGCTGGGCTCTGTTCGAAAACGCACTGGCCCTCCTCAGAGCCCGCTCGGCTCATCAACACAAGAGAGCCCACGTTTGACGTGGATTTGACTGGAGGACTACTCCCATGGACCAGGCTGAAAGTCACGAAACCAGGATCATCCTATCCAAAGCCCAACCAGTGAAACAGAGACCTGGCGTGAGTCACCACTCACCACCGCCGAGCGCTGAGTGCGACGCTGCATGCCCGTCCGCCACTGCGTCTGCTGCTACGAGGTGCGCGCTATGCCTATGCTGCTTTTGTCGCATACGTCCACGGGAAGAGACGGCAAGCTGCTGATTCGTCCACCGGTGCGCGAGTCCTAACGGATACATTGTTCATGTCAAGAGGTGACTCGGAAGTCGGAACCGAGCACCAAGTCAGAGCTGAACCACACCGTCCAAGTACAATACTCGCACGCGTCGCATCGTCTCCGGCTGGCGGCCGCCAACCACCAGGAATGCGTCGACAGACGAGGACCACAGTGCATCGGCGACACGTAACACCGCCACCGGTTACACGTACGCTGGAAAATTTCGTAGACGCGATAGCAACAAAGTGCAGGCGATCGCATCGTCAGGCGTTCACAAACCTAAAAGCAAATCGAGACACAGCGATTTCAGATCACACGCAGATACCACGTTCGTCTTATTATTTCGCTGCGGAGAGACGACGAATTTACACACATCGCCGCCGAATGGGTTTAGACAAAAATACAAACCCGTGCAGACTAACGCGACGATACCAGGTGCCAAGTTTCGTGAGCGGAAAATAAAGGGAGGCCATATATGGCGACTAGTGTTCCAGGACTCGCGCTACAGGGCGAGCACGGACCCGGCCCGGACGCGCTTGCCGCTGTACTGTTGGCCGTCCACCTCCCTGCCCGTGGAGAACCCATGCGTCGTCGGTCTCTTGACGCCGGCCCTGGCGGTCTCCGCTTGCATGGCTCTCCCCGCGGCCCTCTCCGCCGCCTCGATCTCCACACTCCGGCACTCCTCGCTGCAGAACGCGACGTTCCCTCTGTTCGCCGGATAAATGCATATTGGCTCGTGAGGATGACGTTCCTTCCATTGTGGAGAAACGATAACAGGGAGAGAAAAACACAGAGATGAAAGTACGACGGCACCGAACCTGTACATGTAGATGTCACGGTTCTGAACGAGCGGCTGCTGGCAGAGGAAGCACGCCTCAAGAAAATGCGCCTGCTGACGCCCCACTCCTGCCATCGATCTCCCCTCCTATGTACGCCTCGACGCCGCAGCGCACCACAGGCAGCGAGCAATCGGGCTCCTGGCGATCGGGGAAATGACGCAGCCAAGCAAGTAGCCCAGTCCGGCGAGATTCACGCCCTCCCTCCTTTGATCCCTTCTGAGGCAGCCAATATAAAAAGTTGCCCCGCGATCCCTTCGTGCCGCCGATGATTCCTTCCTTTCCGTCGCCCGTCGATTGCGTGGGGGCAGTCAAGGCGAGGAGATGTGGGCGGCGTTTAGAAACGGCAGGGGTGGCCGTGTGGGGGACGCCAGAGAATGTTTGGAGAATATACCGGTCACCGCGTGGCAGCTGGCGCGCTCGTTACGGCGGATCCGCGGGTCTCACATATACGGCTTCGTCCGTTTGCTGCGGTCCAGCTCTCCGGGCAGACGGTTACGACGCCGCGTAGCGCTTCGTGCGTTTGCTGCGTTCCGCTCACACCTGGTTCACTGCTAAACAATTTTTTTGAACAAAAGATGATCGGGTCTCATAATTCTCTTCGTTTTTAGCAGGACAGTGTCCACAAGTTTTGCAGTTTCCTATAGAAAAAAGGCATCCATACTCAAAAAAAGTCTGCATCAACAAGGTCCTCTAGATAGTGCTATGTGCCTATGTGGCCAGTTCTGTCGATGTTACTGTTAAGTGATAACACACATCCACACGTACGCGCACCTCTCTGTTCGCATGGAACGACAGCCGTTTTCGCCGGGTGAACACGACGGTGGACGTGGTTGTTCGATCTTGGCGGGCCTGGCTTTGCGTTGTGCAGGTCGTCATTTATTAGTTAGCCCCTTCTCCGGATTTGAAGGATCTTGATGCATCAGTCGAAGGCGTAAGTTTCTATACAGTTAAGATGTAAGTTTGAATTAGTTGTTTATAACTTGTTTGGGGATGTGCAGGCCTCCGTCGTCGGTCGCTGCGATGCGTTCGGCTACGGCTGCTATGACGTCAAAACGGACATTAGCACTGATGTGGCGCCGCATGTTGCGACGTTGCCCCATCCGTCCGAAACTCAAGATTTGCCGACCCCTGGGGATCAGCGAGGTACAATTGCTGCCGCCTCCGATGACCACCGCTGAAGGTCACGAGGAGGTGGCGGCCAAATCCCAAGAGAAGGCAGCCGCCAAAGTACAAGAGGAGGAGGCGGCTCTCGAGATTTAGAAAGAGGCAGCCGTCGAGTAGGAGAGGGAGGACTCCTCTCCGGCTCCTGCTGCCGGAGGGGAGGTCGAGATGATGGAGGTCGAGGACGTGCTCACGCCATCCCCGACCACTCTCGCTGAGGGTCCGAGGGGATCTCTCCTGCCATTGGTTCACGAAGAGCCGACCGACCGAATCTCGCCCATCGCTCCCAAGGGCACGAGTGAGCTGAGTGAGATGGCCGTCGGGAAGCGGCCGGAAGTACCTTCGACAAACCTATCCGAGGGTTTGCGAGGGACTACCGCAGGGAGGTCGGCGACCGTGGTCTCGGCCGGCGAGAACGGAACCGCCGAAGAGGCGCAAGAGGGAGGAGGGACAGAACTGGTCACGACGCCGATGGGGCCATCATCCGCTACAGGGGCGCCCGACTTCTCGACCTCCGCCGCGCAAAGATCCGAAAGGAGGGGCGACCTTCCGCCCGAGGCCGTGGCCGGGGCGTGGAATATCTATAATGACCGGATGGCCGAGGTCTGTCGCTTCAACCTTGCGATGGCTTTCGGCCTCTGGGATCACGAATGAGTGCCAAGACCTCTTCGATGATCTGTACCTGATAGAGTGTCGGGTAAGCCTGAACATTTAAAGTTTTTTAGTGGAACCTGTTCGCTGCGATGTTGAATGTTGTCGTTTACAAACGAATCTTGCCACGGCCGTCGGTCAACCTCCCTGAGGCTATGCTCTGCAAGCTGAGGTCGACGCTTTTCGGGCGGAGCTGGAGATGACCTGAGCCGATCGGGACACCTCGAGAGACTTCACGATCCAGCTGCACCACCAGCTTAATGTCGCTCAAGAGGCAAGTCGTATCTCGCTCGATTACATCAACCGGGCGCGTATGGACGCTGTGTCGGCGCGGTCAGAAAACCAGAGGCTCTCCTCCGACCTCACCTCCGCGCGGGAGATAATCGCAAGTAAGTTAGCTAACAGTTTTTAAGCTTTACCATATTGAAGGCCGAGGTCGAATCTCGACCGAAGACTTGGTCTTTTTGCAGAGCTTCGAAGGCAGACCGTCCAGCACGACGCGGAGGTGCGACGTCTCAAAGATCTCCTGACTCACTCCAATGGGGCCCACCAGAGTGCCAAGGCCACCGCTAAGAGGGCCTTGGAAGAGCGCTAGCGAGCCTTCGAGCAGCGAGACCTGATTGACTCGAAGCGGAGCGTCGCAGAGGCCGAGGTCAAGCGACTGTCGGAGAAGCTGCAGGAGATGCAGTGGGCCGCCTCCGAGGTCTAGGAGGCGCGCCAACTGTCTGTGTTGTGACCATCAGCACAGTAAAATTTACGTAATCGAAGGGAGGATTCGTGCGCTCTTCGTATTCAAATGGCCTAGTCTACGAAAGAGACTTAAAGATTAATCTGGTTCAGATCGTCGAGAGGTGTAATACACTACGTCCAGAGACAAGAGAGATCAAATCGTATGAGCTAAAAAAACACGAGAACAATGTGGAATGGTCTTGGCTCGATTCAAAAACCCTAACTCGTATGGGTGGATGTGGTTACAGTGGGCTGTCTTGAATACAACTTGGCTAACTTCACTTCACTTGTTCTCTTCCTCTTCTCTTCTCTTCTCTTCTCTTGTTCGTCTAATGACTCATTGTACCTCTTTTATAGAGGTCGGACCGAGGCCAACAACTTGGTGTCTACAGAAACTGCTGGCCCTCCGCCAGGTGGGGGCTCAGTCGTCGCCTGAGTTGGTCGCTTGGCGTCCGCTGACACCGGTGCAGTTGATCGATGTACTTCGTACGTTTTTTGTTCAGTCGTGAGGGACAAAGGATATTTTTCCATCTTATTTTACCGATCGTTTGCCTGCTTTACCAGCTTCTGGAACGCTTTACCTCACGGCAATGTTGTTTTACCTCCTACTGTATGTTGACAGGAATCTCTGCGGCTGTCAGTGGTTGGTTGCTAAGGCGATACTCAGACCCCAGAGGTCGAGTCAGAGCGTTGGCTTCTAGTTTTTGGTGGGCTGAATCTTGTTGTCGTGTAGCTTTGACCTTTAGTCTAGACGCTTGCGCAGTTTCGATCCCTGAGGTTAAGACATTTTTGGCGCGATGTGATTCTTCGTGTGCCATAGACGGGTCGTAGCCCGTAGTTTGTTGATGAATTTTTGTGTAAGACTGAATCCGTAAGTATACGGATATACTATCCCGACAACTACACAGCTCAAAGATCGGTCGGCCGCTTGGTAGATTCGTGCAATGGTGCACCATCTCTTCTTGCCTCGCGTTGGAACCATGTGCCGGCCCCATGCTACTAGTCTACAATACACGGCTGCACCCATCAGCTAGCGAGTCTGCTTCAAATAAGCATTGCTTTTATTTAAACTGATGCGACCTTCTTCTCCGTCTCCATCGCACAATGACACTTGCCTCTCGACTCGGAAGCCTCGAGAGAACTGCCTGCCCACGTACCGCGCCTGCATGCCCGCCGCAACACATGGTTTGGGTAACTGGGTTAGGCGCGGATCGATGGAAATAATGCCGCCGAGCTATACAGAGCGACTGACTCGTCACCAGCTCGACAGCGTCGTCGTGTGCTCGGGCTCGTGCGTCGCTGCTGCCTTTTCTCTCCGTGGCTACGTGCCTTTTGAACAGTGACGTGAAGCTGCTTTCCGCCCTTGATGGCATTGTCACACGTCGGTCCTTCGTTAGGTGGTGGCCGGCGTCGTTTTGGTTGGACAAGACTACAAGAGAATCTGCACCGATCTGCCTAACGACGGGAGATGGAGTAATAAGCAGCTGCACGCGATCATGAACAGCGAAGGAACCGCCGGCTGATCGATGATTTTTGCCGATTGCACTGTACACGTTTCCTTCGCCCATCTTTACAGTACAGTGCTCGAGAAACATTGATCAATCATCTTTGTTCCTAAACAAAAATGAAAAACGGAAGCAACCATACCATATGATTACTTCGGAAAAAAATTTATTGCTGGCCGTCCGCAGAAGCACATGCAGCCCCATTCAGATTACTGACACGTGGTAATCCAACGATAGATAAAGAGGCGCGTTAAGCCGTGGAGCTGATGGCAGTTGCTGTAACTGCTGAGCCGAGGGAGCCCGCCGCTGGGGACCTACTGCTGCCGTCTGATTTGCACGCGTCAATATATGGGCCAGGCCGCACAGGCTGGCGACTGCGGACGGTTCGCAGAAAATTTTCTTCGGTTATTTCTCAGCATAGTATGGATTGCGCTACTGTTTCAGACGCCACAAATGGAAGTTTCAACCGCAAGGTTAAGGCTAGTAGCGACCTTTCAGACTGCAGACACAATTCAAGGTACCCAAAGGGCTTGAGAAACTGATTGCCAATGCCAGGAGACATACTATCTTCGTCTCATAAAAAAATTATTTTTTGATTTTCAGAAACTATGTTTACTACTCATCTTATTCAAAAAAAAATTTCAAATATAAAAATAAATAAATCATGTTTATAGTATTTTTAATGATAAAATAATTCACAATAAATTAAATTATTTTTCACAAATTTTTTGAATAAAACGAGTGATCAAACTAAAAGTCTGAAAGTTAAAAAATGATTTTTTTTATGGACAGAAAGAGTAAGATACACAGACATATTGGGAAATGTCGTGTGGAACATAGCAGTATATACTATGGCATTTCCCGCGTGTGCAACATACTGATTGCCAGGAATGTACACTGATCGCCGGTATGAGCTCCTTACACTCTTATCTTATATCGAAACCGAGCGACAGAAAGACCCAAAATTAGTCGTGGGCATCTGCGATTGTTTTGATGTCGTACGGCTTCGACCTTCCATCTTACAAGGCGATGGAATCGGCTGCCGCCTGCTGATCATCAGGTCGCAACGGACACGTCCGCGGCGAGTTTGAGGCGGCCAGACTCGGCTGCAGCCGGCGGCAAGTCGTGTCGTTGCTCTTTGCCCGTCAGATGATCCTTCGAGGGGACGCGCTTCTTCGCAGTTGCTTTCTCGTCCCTTTGGATCTGGTGGCACCTACACTCCTCGCTGCAGTATGGCGTGTCCCCTCTGTTGTTTGCGACAATAGGGAAAGGAATGAACACCGTTCACAATCAATACTCCTAAGAAAGACGCTTGCTGCAGAGAACCAGGAACATGAATGAAACAGCAATTTCACGGCAGTGCGTACAGACCTGTACATGAAGATGTCGCGGTCCTCGGCGAGCCGCTTCCCGCAGAGGCAGCAGGCGTTCATTGCTTGGCGGCAGGGGCAGATCTCGCAGCAGCATAGAGGCTCAATGTAAAAGAAACTAGAGGAGGGGAAGGAAGAAGCCATATTTGTTCGACGCTGGATTGCAGGTTTAACGCGCCGGAGCAGTATCACGCTGCAAGACTGCACTGAACAATTCTGCTTTGCGTGCCACCACTACCAGCTACCATCAGGGGAAGTCCTCCTTATAAAGGTTCTGAGAGGCGAGAGTGAGAGAGGTTGGCCGTTGTGCTAGGTGCAGGGGTTGTGCGGGAGAACCCGCAGCTGGATTTCCACGAACCTCCCCTGGCCTCCTATTCTCTCTGTGCGCGAATAGAGGGCTAGAGGCGCGGCCGGCCCAGCATATTGGCCGTAGCAGAGCTTCTAGGGGCAACAAGAAAGCTGCGCGCGGCGCCACCCCTCGCTTGGCCACCTTGGTGTTGCCGGCGTTGTTAACTGCGATGCCGGAAGATCTTCTCCGCTGTAAAAAGAAAACAACGGGGATTCAATTTCTTACGCCCGCCGTCGATCCCGCGGGACCTTTTTGTTGCGTTGCTGGCCGCTAGTATGGTGCGCCGGTGTCGCCACGTGTGGTATTTGCAAAGTTTTTTTTTTAGAAATGGTATTTGCAAAGATTGGGACGCCTTATATTACACTTAACGTAACATTCTCTGTACGCGGTGCGGCCCTTGTTTATCAATCGAAGGCTCGAAGCCTGGACAACACACTTTTTGTCATTTTGGAAAAGCAGGTTTTGTGCTGGATTTGACGCGATGTTCTTGGGTCATGATGTCTGAAAAGCATGATTTCCTACAAGCTACTTACATCAGCTAACAATGGGCTGGAACTGGAAAAACGTTGCTTCAGTTTTGAAACCAGTACAGGGCCCTGGACTCGGATCTTCCGCTGAGAAAAGGCAAGGAAACTGCGCGAGGGAGCACGCGGCTGGGGGTACCAGAATTGTTTCGCTTTGAGCTCAGGTCCGTGCGCCGCCTTTAACTACGCGTCTCGACATCTTTGATTTTAGTAAGATCTTGGAGTATTTCACGGTCGATGCAGGCACAACGCTCCAAACAACGCGGCGTACCTTTCAAAGTCGCTGTCGACGTGTGAATCGGGTGTCGACTCGACAAGGAACGAAGTCTTCTCGATCGCGACCTTGACCCGTGGTCGTCGAGCGGAATCTGAACAAGAGTTCTTGCGTTACGCGGCACCGCCCAGTCGCTGTTCATGATCGCACGGAACGGCGTAAAGGACGGCCACTGCTGGTCCATGGACGTGCAGGCCGTTAAAGGGAAACTCTGGCGAGAAAAGTGGCCCAACACAAAATCCATAGGCAAGGAGTGATCATTGTCCATGGGCCGAAAAGAAACACAGGAACCGGAGCTAAAGAAGAGAGATGTGGTAAGGCCTTTAAAGTAGCTCAGCAGGCCAGAGTCCATCTTTTGTTTTGCAAGAAACGAAAGGGGGCAGCAATAGTCCATGGCCCTTTTGACTTTTGTTTGAGACGTCATAGTCTCGTACGGCCGTCGCATATGAAGACTTGATGCTTCTTTTTGTGCCTTTTGGTGTTTCACTTAGGCCAACGCCTACAACACCCTCACTTTTTTTTCTCCAAAAATCCCATTATCAGCTTGAATTCATGTAGAATAAAAGGAAGGGAAAACGATAAAACCTTTACTTGCTGCTCCATGAGAAAAGGCAAGCGTATACAATACAATGACACAAAGTCGCAAACCCAGATACTATATCTTCAATTGTTGGAGGATATGTCAGTATTTTAATTGCTTGAGGGTCAACGAGCTAGGGTAGCTATTTCCGCAACGTAAAATAGTATGCATTCGCCTTGTCTGATGACGCGCAAACAATGGGTTGAGAAACGTATTTTTGGAATTCTAAATGCGATCATAAAGAGTCCCTCAAGCGTAAGCATTCCTTTCTCCTCCGGCACCACCCAGTTCCGGTAGGCGGTTCGCAGTAATCCCGTGAAGTATCAGATCATATCTGCGGTAGTAACAGCGACGGCTTCTTCCCAAGTAGTAACCCCGTGAAGTATCAGATCATATCTGCGGTCGTAACAGCGACGGCTTCTTCCACAGTAGTAACCCCGTGAAGCATCGGATCAGATAACAGGCCACCCTGCCGCTGCCTTCTCTTTTCCGGCGACCAACGCTTTCGTTCCGCCTCCATCTCATACGTGTGTGGATGCATGCTACCAAGGCAGATGACACATCGGGACGTGTGGGACGATGCGCGCGCATGCTAGCTACCGGACGCACGGGGTTGGGTTCATCATAACTGGACGCCGTTTTGGTCACGCCCGAAACCATCGCACAACTCACAAGCAAAGTGGTGCCGGTCATCCCGGGTACCGCTGCTCTTGCCGGTACCTCGACGACGCTCTCCTCTGAATCCTCGCGTCCAGTAGTGCCTGCATCTATAATTTCCCGGCAACATCACTGCGGCTGCGAGGGGCTCCGTGCATGCCATAGGGGCGATCGTATTTGTTGGGGGTTAATGCGCGTATAAGGACGGTCATTATGACGCGTACGGGCGGAGCATCAGGACGCTTTGGACGGGCTAATTTATTCATTAGATCGATGACGGATTGACGGGACCGCCGCGCTGGAGAATTCATGCGCTCCTTACGGTCCCGTAGCACGGCTTCTGGGCCACGTCGAGACCGCGAAGAAGGCGGCAACTGGCAGCGATGGATGGAGTACGAACGATACAACGACGATGGCGAAGAATCGGAGGCACAGCATGTGATGAGGATGCGACGTGGATTCAAAGACTCATAGCCCTAGACACGGGAGGGAGGAGGTGCCGCGCCCGGCTGCCGCCACAATGGCAGTAGTCTGACAGCCATCCCACCCACCTCCGCAACGCAGCGCACCCGTTCCTCGTGCCAGCAGGATGACTGACAGATCCCGCTCTCCGATACGAAGACGGGCGGGGCGCATGACTTCTGCCGGGCTCCACCGGGGCCGCGCCGTGCGCACCGCCATAACTGGCCACCCGCGCGCGTGCCTCGCCTGCACTCCGCGCTGCCGCCACCACCACCTGCTTCGTCCGTGATCTCCTGGCGCGCGCTGGTTGGTGTGCCACGCCGAAGCATCAACCGGCCGGCCGGCCGCGCCCATTTCCAACCTCCATCTATCCTTCGCTGCCGAAGTCTCGAGAATTTGCGCGGGGTTTGAGCAATTCGGTGCGGGCGTGGCGTCGCATCAAACGGGGCAACGTCACATGTAGTAGCACGGCGGTTGCGATCACTTGTTAATACTGGCATCCCGCCTGTCACCGCCATTTCCGGTTGCGAAGACGTCAAGACAGACACAGCGAGGAATCCAGGCGCGGGCATGGAAAACCTGCTCCCTGATTAGCAGTGTTCAGGAAGACAATCACGCACGAAAGAGACAGCGAGATGAAGAAATTTAAGTTGTACCACCACTACCATCATTTCAACTGCCGCACTTGGCAAGGGACTATTAACAATGAATTTAACCAATTGAATTATCCTAAACCCCAAGTATAAACGGAGATTTGAGGAAGGAATACTCCGAGCTGACGGAGTGAAAATATGAACAAAACATTAAAGAATCTACTACTAGCTTTCCTAAAAATGTTTTTGAGTTGGTTCTGCACCCATTTTTTGGAAGGCAGGCAGGTAGCCATTGATGCCTCCACGTCATGCACTCACCGGCTCACGAGATGGACGGCCGGATGAGACGACGACAGCTCAACAGAGGATGGCCTCCACGCTGCCCGTCCGCACGCACAGGCACACCGGGCACGCCATGGCCACGTCCGCGTCGCCGGCGGCGAAGCACTCGCCGCAGAGGGACAGGTGCCTGCAGGGGAGGAGCACCACGGAGGCCGGTCTGAGGCGGCAGCCCAGGCACGCGCGGTCCGACGGGCTGGCGCGGCGAGGGTCCACGTACGCCGACGACGAGGACTCCGCCGGGTCCGTGTCGCCGCCGGCGAGCTCCTCCACCGACGCCCGCGCCGCGGCCGCGGCCGCGGCCTGCTGGAGCTGGGCGTGCAGGGCGACCGCGGTGGCCTGCTCGGAGAGGGCCTTCGCCTGCCACGCCGCCGCCTCGCCGCGGAGGCGCACCAGCCGCTCCTCCAGCTCGGCGCCTCGCCTCGCCTCGCGCTCCGCTTCAGCCGCCTTCTCGCGTAGCCGGTGAGCGGCGGACTGGTGGGCCTTGAGCAGAATCGCGCGGTTGTGGTGGCGCAGCTGATCGGCCATCGCTTGCCGGAGCTGCTCGCCCTGTGCAAGGAAACGCACTGGCACACATCAGGCGCGAAGTCAAGAAATGAACTTGGTGATGAGAACCGACCAGCGGATGGCGGGCGCAAGAATTACCTGTTCGCGGATGAACCGGTCGATCTCCTCATCATTCTTTTTCACCTGCGCGGTGAGCTCGTCGGAGACCGAGGCGAACAGCAACGGCGACGACAAGTGGCGCAGAGCATTCACCTGTTTGCTGTCCTGTTGCTGTAATTGTTGCTGCTGCTCGTCGAATGCGAGGCGGAGGCCGGTGGACACGAGTCCCGTCTCGGCCGGGGACTGAGACGTCGAGACCCTGTTCTGGTTCTGGAAGTGCGCCACCTTGGCAAACGACGTCGACTGCTGCGGCTGGAGCGAGAACAGGTTGTTATACTTCTCCTTGGCCGTCGGCGGCGCCATGGCCTCTCTCGCTCGTTTCCTCGGATTGCCACTCGCTGCAAGAATTTGAAACCGTCACAATCGAAGAACCATCATCATAAGGTCGCGGGGCACGGAGCGCCGCGACGTCCTCCCGGAATCAGGCACTGTGATGCGCGCACACACCTCCGCCCGTGGAGAAGTAGACGGCCGCCGGGGACACTCCGGCTATCCGCGTCTGCATGGACATGTCCATCTCCTTCCTCTCCGGCTCACTTCTGCGACAAACACCAAGAAGCAGAGGAACCCGTGAGACCACGCCGATCAACCAGACGACCCCCACCGAACAGAGCAGCAGGCACCGCGAGCTCGCTTCCTAGGGCGGAAGGAGGGCGGGCCGTGAGAGAAAGAAGGAAGAGGGAAGTGGAGGCGCACCTGTCGTGGAAGAGGAGATTGGATGGGTACTGCGCCTGTACTGCCATTGTTAAGGTGGCCGGAGGGGAATGGGAAACGGATGGGCGGCTGTGGGTTGGCGAGGCGAGCGGGCGGGAGTTCACGGAGAAGAGAAGTTCCAGTCGTGGCTTTAATAGGTTAGCCGAGTCCAATTGCTCGCACCCACTTCGCACGCTCCGTTTTAAAAACCTCTCACTCTTCCCTCGTCACGAACGGAACGAGATGAGACGGGATCCGTGAACGGGAGGAAAAGTGGGCGGCAGCCTAAAATTGCTCGAGGTCAAGATACGGACGGATGGTTAAAATTAGGGGTGATGGGATCGCAGAGCGGAGGCCGTGGTGCGGTGATTCTTCATTAACAGCTCGATTTACCCCCCATGTTAATACCGGAGATTAACGTGGGGTGGTTTCGGTTTGGTCGCGCTCCATCTACGCAATAATGATGGACGATGCGTTTGGAAAAGTCTGGGGGGCGTTGGAGAAATGGGTGGCGAAGCCTTCCGTTCCTTGGTTGATGGAGCCGTTGATCTTTCAAAATTAGCAGGGGGCGCTGAAATAATAAAGGGGCGCGGTGCAATCCTCTGGTAAGTGACGTATTGTAACCAGCTAAAGATATAAACGGCCGTAAATGTTGGCCATCAAGCTAAATTTAAACCAGTGCCATATCTTAGCGTCTTTTTTGTGGGTAGCTTATTTGAATGGTGAGATCTAATTTAGCACAATCATTTTCGGCAAACAAAGGGGGAAAACATTTATATGAGCTTTCACATAAAATTCAAAAATGGGTGAGATTGAATCTAGCACAATCATTTTTTGTGAACAAAGTGGGAAACAATTATATGACCTTTTTTCACATAGAATTCAGAACATTTCATTACTGGTGCATTGGTTTTATAAAATAGAGTATTATATATGCAAACAATATGGGTAGTAAGTATTTGTTAACTACGCATGTTTTTAATTTAAAAAACAAATAACGGAACGTGTTTATCCTTTTGACACGGATGAAAGAAACGTCAAAGTCAAGTGATAAATTCCATGTTTGTACACAAGGTTAGAAGCTTCCAAATACTTGATTCTCTGAGCGCCTTCACCACAGCTGTCAGATATCCAATCAAAATGGTGGAGGAGGTGGTGAGGGGAAAACCGAGCAGCACGTCGCGTCGCTTCTCTTTGGCAGATAAGCTACAAGCAAGCTAAGCGCACATACGGGCCGGGGCAGCAATCAGTTGTTGAATTTCTAGCGTTGCCTCATTTTCATGTGCGTGTTGTTGATGAGGAGCTTTTGTTTTTCTGACGGAAAGAAAAGTAACGTCTTGTTCTAGAGGTGTTTGGATTTATTTGAGGCGCTTGTTTGAACCTTCTTTCCGTCTCAGCAGTCTCACTGTCTCGTGAGGAAAAGAAAAACAGTATACATGAAGTTTCAGCAATCTCTAAATCCGTAGGAGATTGAAGCACCCAACCTACTCTCAGAAGTCTAGTCCATGATGGAAGATGATGACCCAAACCTCCATGTTCTGATTGAGTCTACCGTCACCAAACCTGAAAACTTGGCGAAGAGGCTTGCAAGTTCGTCAGCGGCACGTCGTGTGTGGTTTGAATAGGAGATTAGCAGTAGTAACACGCAAGCACAGACGCCACGGCACCACGGATGCCGCGGCTATATTTGACAGAATTGTTGTTTTCCGTCCGGTTCTTCCGCCTAGCTCGATCGCGCGCAGCAACATCGATCGCATACATGCATCGCTTGACAGCCAAGTAGTGGCAGGCATCGGCGTGCGTAGGACCCAAAGGTAGATGCATCGCACGCAAGTATAGTAGGGTTTATTGACCAGTACGAACCAGTTGTAAGTTGATGATTGGGATTCGGTAAACATCATTAGGCCAACTTTACAAGCATGGCGATTGAAGCAAGGATACGAAGGGGAAAGAAATATCCTTGGCCCAGAATATTTCTTTGAGATCGATCGAAAGATGCAAAAGAGGGCTGGCTAGAAAGAATCGAATGCTGCCATCTTTGTTCTCGAGGCGGCTGTCAGCTGACGCGTCGCTGCATCCACCTTCCTTGCAAACGTCCTCCATGTCAATTCTATCCCACCTTCATTTGGCATCCGATCATGCGTATGACTAAAAAGTAGTATAACAACTGCTGCCGCCGCGATCTAGAACCCAACAAACAGTACCAGCCATGTGCCGTCTGCACACCGCGAGTCCTGTTTATTTTCAGTCCTCCATGATTCGGTCTTTGGAGTACCAAGTTACTATCTTGCATGCCACACATACACTGATACCATATCATAATCCATATCAAACACGGACACGTCGTCCTAGCTGTTTTTGGCACAGCCGAACGCGCGCGGCGGGGCGCCATCCTTACCATCATCGTCAAGCAATCAAAGATGAGTAAAGGAAGGACGACACACTTTTGATTCCTGGAACTGAACTCCAGCGCCGCGCCAACCTTTGCTCTTGGCGTTCGTATCTTTTTTCCTTTTTCACCTATGCGGCGGTCATGCCTTTACATGCGTGTCTAGTGCTAGGTGAAGGGCGAACGGAATCGGGACGCGTCTTCGTGCGTGCGATGCGAAGCGCGGACGCGCATCGGCGAGGAGACCCACCGTGTCCGTTCATCGGCGCCAACTGCCGGCGTGCCACCAAGTTTAGCTCCGTTTGACTGGACCTAAGCTTTGACAGCAACGACGGGTGCGTGAACCGCAGCCGTCCTGCCGTCCAAGGTCCAAGTATGCGCCCAACCGATCGATCTCGACGTCGCTCGATCTACCTTGATTTTCTGCGCTGTCATCCATCGACTCTGTTTTACCTGCTCCTCGTTTCCCCTAGTTATCAACATAGGCGGCCATTAATCTCCTAGTTACTGGTCTCACCGATCAGGACCGAGGCTGCTTTCACAATACTATGGCGGCAATAACCGGTACCACCACTATGGAAATTTTAAAAACGGTAGCCGACTCACAATTAAGCACCTCTTATTTGACGATTAGCGATCCACCCTCTCCCTCCGCTTTGACATTGTGAAAGCTCTGAATGAACACGCGGTTACTTTATGCAGGCTACCTGCTTGTTGCCAACACATGACGCCAGCTCGTGGCTGCATCCACACGCTGCGAGCGACGGAGAATATGGACCCAACTTCTCCGAGCTAGCTAATGACGTGAGGAGCGGCAACAAAATTGTTAATGGCGCCGTGGACCTCCTCCTTGATAGAATTGTTGGCGAATCTGACCAGAGTTATCGGTCTCGGGTCAATTGCTGAGAAAACAACCCGTGTGTTTGATGGCACGATGGTTGCTCGCTTGGAATTGAATTTGTTTGTCGGGTTCAAACTTCAAAGCCTGGTCGATCTGGATGATCAGCGAGTGGTTTATTTGTCTAACTACTTCTCTATCGAGCAAGAGGATGCGTGCAGTACAAAGCAATCACTGCGGGTCCCTGATGAGGCCTGAACCAAATACGCCCGCTACTGTGGGTGGCGACGACAATCGCGTTCATTTTGTTGCATAAATTTATCTTATAAAATGTATGGAGTAAAAAGTAATCGAAAAAAAAATAAAAGAGGGCCACACCATTATTATGACTTTTAACGATCGCTTAAGAAGAATCACGTTGCTGGAAATCCATGCACGCCTGGCGTCTTATGCTTTGCGCTTTTGCTACGGTGCTTCCATTGTCACGCTCACACATGCCAAACGCGGGACGAGTCAGCAGATTGTGGTTGGCGTGGTGATCGTAGTGGTGGCCAAGTGGGCACCCAGCACCCAGCGCCCAGCCCTGACGATCGCCTACCGACGAGCGATCTCGATCCCATCTCCGCTTCAACGACGCAGCAACAGCAATCAGTCAGTCAAGCGTTGCAACAGTCCCAGCACCTGTTATCTAGTGCAGATCACACGATCGGACGGTCCAAACACGTGGGTCATCAGGCCACAAGGCTCTGGCCATGTGCCGCGAGGTGCGGCCTTGTGCTACCCGTTCGTCGTCGGCAGCGGCGACGACGACGCAGCTCTTGTTTTTCTCGTAGTCTCGTGGCTCCACACCCTGCGATCGTGGCTAGGATTCCAGAATCCAACCTGCTTGCCATTGTAAATGGAGTTTGCCACTGTCCAGCATGGAGCTTCGAGCTCACGGATCATAGCCGGTGGTAGGATTTTTCGAGACGCCGGCTGAAATTGTTGAATTTTGTACAGTAAGATAAAGAACACAGTCTGGTGTCAGGCTGCTCAACTCCTTGCTTCCACTGCTCTCCCACTTAATCAAACAAAGGTGGTCGTCAGGTTGGGAATTCAGAAATGAGTTGGATGTTGCCTCAACCAGAGGTTGTTGTCGGCCTCAATAAGACACCGCACTCACAGGCAAGTATTTCAGCTGAAAGAACAATGAGCGAAAGCAGACGGCAAACTGCTCAATAAAACGCACTGAACGATTTACATAGTACTACATCGTGCAGCTATCAGGCATGACAAATACGCCACCCATGTGTTCACACCGGTATCTTCAGATGACCAATTCAGAAGCTAACAATACTAACAGTTGCTCATTTTAGAAGCAAAAGCAATACTGCTGCTATTACCGTTTCACCACTGCAAGCAATCCATAAAGGACATAAGAATGCCCCATCACCATTAAAAAGATCCAAAAGCCATTAACACTGTTGTTTTCCGTGACAAGACTATGCAGCCTTTCATGTAACAATCCTTGAATACGAAAACGATCAAATGAAGCCGGTCCAAAACAAATCAGACTCAGAGATGGTAAGATTGCCAGGCGACAAACAAAGGCAGGGTGGCAGCACCGAATTCCCATGACACTGCAACCCCACCACCTCATGCTCAGTATGTAGTAGTAGTAGTATTTATTTTCCCCCATGCTTTAAGGAAAGAAGAAGAGACCAAAGAGATCTGAACAAAGTGGACGAGCAACCTCCTCCTAACAGGAAAGAGGAGGCGAGATGCCGATGAACAGATGGGGCAACAGCAACCGAATTAGATATGCACCTCCATATTGGTAGGCTGGTTCGTGCCAAAGGGTCTGTCAGGCAGTCCTGCTTTCAGAGACCACTCCACTCCACCCAACCAAACGAGCCAGCATTATTGCTGCTGCTCAGACCTATAGTTTACAGAAAAATGTCAATTAAGCGTCAGACAGATTCACATGTCTAGAGTAATTGACAATTACAGGTAAACAGTCTACAATATTTTCCTAGAAAGAGAGCTGCCAGCATATGCGAGTGCCACGATGCATCAACCTAAACAACCTACATATGACACTTTATCAGTACTACTAGTAGCTCAGCTGTACAGAAACTTTCGGTTTTCAGAACAGACTCCAAACAAATTTGATAGGGGACTGACACAAGGCACGCAACCAAGCTCACGGTTAGTGCTAATGGGCTTTCACAGGTTCTGATGAATCATGGTCATCACTAGTGCTCAAACCGAAGCATATGGCGATGTCAGAGTCCCTAGCTTTCCTTTGGCCCCAAGCTCACACTTCTCCATGCTCCTCACCTTCTTTAGCAGCCATCACCTACTGTACTCACCTGTTGCCCCCATTGCCATCCTTCTCGCCATTCTTTTCCATTATTTTCCTGCCAATCTGCCATCCATTCTTTTCTCTCTCCCATATCCTGCTTCTTGGTTGGACAAACATGCATAGCAGGTCTCCCGGGCTCTAATTATAGTAACGGATGCTAACGGAGGCTGATGAGTGTTTCCTGGAGAAGGCACCAGGCTCACCAATCACCATCACATGGCCCTGTCTTTATATTATTACACTCTTCTGATCGTTCTCAACGATCAAGCACAAGGTCGCCACCTCTGGCCGCAACAGCTGCATCTGACTCTCCAGTCTTGCTTCCTCTTCCCTCTCTCGCAACAGGCCACAGTGCTCCTGACTCGTCTTGGATGTGTGCCCTCTTTATGAAATTATGAGTATATGTCTCTGCATGTTTGGAACATCATAAAACTAGCTGCACCCTCAAAGAAAGCTGAGGCGTGGCAGCTATTCTCCTGCGAGATCCAAGGCCATGTTGCAACAGCTAAACTCAAATCCACCGATCCCGATCCGTGGACTTGCAAGCATGTGCTAGTATGGTTTCAACTTTAAAGCAAGATGGTTTTCTACCGTATGATGCATTGATCCATGCATTCTTTACTTAATTCCATGGTCGAAAAATCCTAAGAACTTAAGCGCCTCAATTCTCTTACAGTGGAAATGTTTGGTGCTTGTCGGCTTACTCGAGCAGCGAAAACCAGGTTAATTATGAGCATGAAGCAAGGCTCAAGATCGATACTGACTAGCAACGGGCATGTGCATTGGCCCTTCCCTATGCATGAAGGGAAGCGCCATATCACAAGGTTCCTTCCCCGTCATGCATGGCCTCTGGGCCTGATCTCAGATTTGTTTCTACTGCCAACCGCAGCGTGCAGAGGCAGCAGTTTCATCATAACTCCATTCCGGTGAAAAGAGCTGAGTCAGATACCTAAATTATGATGGCTCGATATTATTGTCAACTAAGGTGTGCTCCCTGGCATGCCCTTCCAAAGCGTCGGCCCTGTGCCTGCCCATCTAGTCCACAGCACCGATCCACGGTCTTTTGATGCCATCCTAACGGAACCGGTTCTCTGATGTGCGAGGGACGCCCCACTAGTAGGTGGCCCAGTAAGGGGCAGCTAATCCTTCTCACGTTGCCGCTCGCTGCAGATGTCTTCTACCTGGAATATCTGCAAGTCTGCAACACGATAATTCAGCTTTTTAAGAAAAGATAATTTAGCCTGTGGCCGCGGCCTTCGCGCCGGTCGTCGGTCAAGTCACATGTGCTCCACCAAATTCCGCCCAGGCGCCTTGATGGGCTGAATAAGGGCTCTATACAAAAGGCTTACGAAAGAAATTACAGACCACCCATCTTCTGAAGCGGCCCACCAAATTCCGCGACCCAAGTACCATGTCGAACCCATCAGATCCAACTCCAGATCTCGAGCCCACCCCCATTACCCGATGGCCGCCACCAGCTCGCCGTCGCCGGCGGCGGCGGCGGTCTGGTCCTTCGCCGCCGCCGCGTGCGTCAAGCTCCTTCTCGTCCCCACCTATCGCTCCACCGACTTCGACGTGCACCGCTATTGGCACGCCCTCACGCACGCCCTCCCCGCGCGGCAGTGGTACACCGACGCCTCCTCCGAGTGGACGCTCGACTACCCGCCCTTCTTCGCCTACTTCTCCCGCCTCCTCGCGCTCCCCGCGCCTCTCGTCGACGCCTCCCTCGTCTCGCTCCCCGTCGTCGACGCTCCCCCCTTCGCGCACCTCCTGTACCTCTGCCTCACCGTCGCGTTCTCCGACCTCCTGCTCCTCGCGTCCGTCCTCCTCCTGGCGCAGGACGCGCGGCGGAGGCGGAGACCGTTCCTCGCGCTCGCGCTCGTCCTGTGGTCGCCGGCGCTGATCATCGTGGACCGCGTCCACTTCCAGTACAACGGGTTTCTGATGGGACTTCTTCTCCTGTCGCTGCATCTCATTGAGCAGGGGGTATTGTCAGGGGAGTGGGGAGGCTCGTGCTGATGGGTGCTGTAGTGGCTGCTGTTTTTGTCACGGCATTTGCACCTTTCGCGTACTATGGTCAGGTAAATGAGCTTGATCACTTGATTCAATTTTAAATTGGTCAGCCTGCTGTCAAATTTGTTCAATCCATACAGTTATTCTTCAGTAAACAACAATTCTGAATAGCTGATAGTCAGATATAATGATAAGTGATACCTTTAATCCATCTGTCCACCATGTCTTATTTATTGGGTTTATGAATGCATTCATTGTAATACGTCATTTGGTTTATATTTGCCCTGGCAATGTGGACAGTTCTCACAATATGCGCTCACATGTATAAATGAGGTGTTGTTTTCCACATGACCAAAATTCTTACTCCGCTAATAATTTTGCAGATGGAGCAGCTATTTAACCGATTGTTTCCCTTTGGCCGAGGCCTAGGCCATGCTTACTGGGCCCCTAGCTTTTGGGTATTCTATATAATACTTGACAAGACCCTTGCATTTCTTTATAGAAGACTAGGCTTCAATATCCAGATACCTGAAGCTTCATTTACTGGAGGGCTTGTTGGTGATTCATCTCCTTTTGCTGTTCTTCCCAAGGTTATCTCCTCTAATGTCCATCTCCATTATTTTTTTATTCCAAGTAAGCAATATATAATTGATATTTGATATCAGTGAACTTGATGAATTACAGGTCACTCCACTGACTACCTTATTGTTGGTCATTCTTGCGATGACTCCTTGTCTTTTCAAAGCATTCTCTAACCCCCAACAGAAGCATATAATTAGATGGGTGTCATATGCTTATACATGTGGATTTATGTTTGGATGGCATGTACATGAGAAGGCATCACTTCATTTCACTATCCCGCTTGCCCTAATTGCAATGGATAGCCTGGATGATGCCAGGCATTATTTTTTGTTGTCCATAGGTATGTTTACTTATTTTATACACACATTTTCGACCACATTTCTCTATATCATTCCAATTTTATCGGATGTCTCCAAAGAGACTTCGACCAAATTTCTTGAATCAATGGTTTTAGGCGCCTTTGCTGTCCAAGATTCTTTTTCCATATAACCTACAACAGCATGATACCTGTACTATGTTACTTGGCAGTAAAATTCTGAAAACAATATTCCATAAGTACAGTAAACCTGGCTAGAGAAAAGTGTTTGACATGATGATTCGTGTTGATGAGAGATGGGCATCACTTATTTACATAATCAACCAAAACCAAAAACTTAAACTTTTGAATTCTATCATACTTTTTTTCAAGTGTTATGCACCATCCAAACATATGCTACTTGGTTTGTATAATTATTATTCTTTTGGAATTTTTTGTTTCTAATATATTAAATTATTCGGAAAATTTCTAAAAACAGTCCATAATTATTAGTATCTGTTTTGCTTCCTCTGGTTTTCGTGGCACGTTGACAACTTTGACAAATTGTTTTCTGGTTTGTAGTAACTATGCCATCATCACATTGTAATAGTACTGAACACTCTGAAGGTGCATGTTTTGCTTAAATACTGAGTTCAACAAAAAATATTTTGTACTTGCAGTTTCGTGCTACTCTCTATTCCCCTTGCTATTTGAGGATCAAGAGTATCCGATAAAGGTGCTTCTGCTGTTGACCTATGCTACACTCATGTGGGTGGGATTTTCATCCCACTTTTCTGGATACTCTACTCGCGAAGGGAAAGTGGATCAATCAAGCAACATGGTGAAGAAAAATAGCGTCATTGGGTGGATTAGTTTGACTTATCTACTGGGACTAGCAGCAACAGAGTTATGGTCTCGATTTTTTCACCACCGTGTATTTGGTGATAGACTTCCCTTCCTGTCTCTCATGATGGTGTCAGTCTACTGTGGCATTGGAATCATGTACTCATGGATTTTACAACTCGTATGGATAGTCAAACACACTTGATAAGGTTTGTGGGGATCGATATAACTGGCGAAGCTACATGCATGGTGGTGGCCGATGAGTGCAAATGCATCCATAAAATTCAAAAGTTTGCATACAATTGGCTAGTTTTCTCCACATATGCACATATGCACCCTTGGACAGCTAAATTAGGCCATCTTTCCAACGTCTAGTGAAGTTGGGCACCCCAACTGTATTTCTTCTAGCTTCACCACTAATCTTATATGATTTGTGACTAATTTCAGTGACAAGATGCCTTCACGGGTGTATCAGACTAGATTGTAACAGGGGCAGCATTTTCGTGTAGTAGCTGAAGTCATTCTTTGTGTTGAGGAATTTTGGAGTTGTGATCTGGTTAGGAATACTAGATTTTCTTTTGTAACAGCTGCTTGTAAGCGCCCATTTTTCATAGTTTGACATTTTCTTTTCTTTTCTTTTCTACAATTTGTAACCGACTGCCCTGTGGTGTATGTATTATGTATCAAGAATTTCATTTTACAGGAAGAAAAGGAGTTGATTAGAATGTATGGTCTCTTTGTCGCTAAGGTTAGCTCTGCCTGCTGTGCTTATATTATCATAGTATCTTCAGTCTCAGCTGCAGCAGAAAATGCCGTTCCCGTTGTGTTCTGTCAAACTGAACAAAAAAGGGGAAAATATTAACGGAAGCCCAACTCAATGTCAGAGCCAGGTTTCGATACTGGAACCTGCGGGTTATCGGCCCACAACGCTTCCGCTGCGCCACTCTGATTTTTTCACGACTTATGACTATATATGGTTATAACAAAGGTTTGCCGGCAGACGGATGATTATTGAAGTTACAATAAGCTAATTAGGGCATTGCAAGAGGAACACTCACTCCGTTTTTTAACTGTCGTCACTGTTGACTTTCAATTTTAACTTTGATCATTTGTTTTATTCAAAAAAATTAGTTCAATTGTGTAAAATTTTAAGTTGTAATTCAAATAACTTTAATAATAAATAAAATTATAACAAAATATATGATATTTATTAAATTTTTTAATAAAATGAATGATCAAAGTTGAAGTTAGAAGTCAACAGCGACAAAAATTAAATAACGGATGGAGTACATGATAGTACTACTAGATACAAAATGTAGAGCCCCGTAGCGAAATTGCACTCTGGTGACCTCACCTCATTTGTCACAGTTAAATACCAACTGTTTTACCGAAAACCTGCGATTCTAGTTCGACCTACCCAACAGCATTCTCAAATAAGCCTCGATCAAGCTTGGCATCCACGGCACAAAAGCGAGAAAGAAAACAAAGAGACAGACAACCAAAAAGGCAAAGTGAAACGGTGACCCCTTTTTCCTCCGATCCCAAGCCCTCGATTACCTACGAACTTACTAGTACCACCAAGCCATCACCAACACCTCTCCTTTTCCCAGTCGTCCCGGCCAAAACCGGAACAAGAACACGGATCCCGCTTTCCCCTTTCCCATCGTTCCCGATTGGGATGCGCACGTTCCTAAGTCGCAGACATGTCTGTTGACTCTTTCGCTTTCGCAAAGCTCGCAAAGATAACTTGCATGGACCAGCTGCTTACAGCGAACCAAACGATGGGAAGGTACTGTCGTTAGTCAACCACGGTTCCTTGGTTTTCCGGATGGGTCCAAGCGCATGAAAGCCATTTGGTTCGATCGCGGCGTTTGGTGAGGTCATGGCGAATTGGGTCACGCTAGACTAGACGCGTCCCTGCCCATCCAACCTCCTGAGTAACAGGTAGCAGTAGTAGGAAACTCCCATTCAGGATCGCCATCACGACTGAAATGGATTGATTTCTTCGATTTCCAGAGCATCACGTGCTGTTTTTTAAGTGACGTGCAAGTGTTTGGCATGCAGTATCAAGCAATTGACTAATGGATTTCGTTTGGGCGGTTGTTCTGCACGTCAGCAAGGAGATCACCTTCTATGAGGCTGTTAACTAAAACATGTCGATTTAGGATACAATTTTACGTTGCTGGTAAAGAATTTGATCTGATCCACCACTTTGCTCTTGGGTCATACGTGGTCAGGGCGCCGAGTAAACACGCGCTTGTCCATGTTTCAGTCTGATGGTTAGCAGGTGAACCGAGCTGCACGGAAACGAGGACTCCAGGAGGACCAGGATTCAGTTTCAAACCCTTTTCTGTTCCATTGGATGTAAGAAATTTTCACTCTATTTTATTGGAGAAGGCATGCAGGAGATAGCAGTCATATTCTCGAGTATCATGTGGACACTGTGTGATTGCTCTTGGTGATTTCCATCATGACATCATATCCCTGGGAAGATCAAAAGACCAAAAGGAAGCAGAGTAAGCAAGTGCAACTTGCTCCTCAGGCTCATCATGCAGTGGCATCCATCAGGGATGAGCGAACGACCAGAGACAAGAGGATCTCGTGAATCATGTAGCATGGAAGGAAGAACAAGAACTTGTACTGAACACCAAACGCTGCTTGCTTCCTCTCGATTCTGAGTAGAACGAGGGAGGCATCCGAGGAGATCCATGCTGTGTTATGAAATCACATGACTCATGAATCGGCAGCCTTAGCATTGGCCACCGTTTAGGAAATCACATGCCGTCTATAGCTTTCTTTCGCTCCATAATAATGACAGAAAAGAATAAGGAATCATCTTTGCACTTTTTGTTACTTATAAAGTACAAATGTTACTATAGAACAGAAGGACATTTCTTCAGCAAGTTTCCCTGATACCTTATACTGTAAAAGCAGCCCACACTTTCGCTAGGAGGTAGTACAACCGTAGAAGAACCAATAGCAGTACTGTACGTAGTTAACGGCATTTCGCATCTCAAGAACAGCTGAACAGATTCCGAATTGCTGTAAAAAAAGGGAGCAGATTCCACATGAAACCACGCACTCGATCCAGAGCCAGTGCGAGCCATCGGTAGCATCAATTTTGACCGTTAGTGAGATGATTAACCCAAAACTCGCCATCGTTCTCGATCTCGATCTCGTGAAACTAAACCCAAGGTGTTTCTCCTCGCCTCTGCCCCAATCCCGAGGCCTCCTGCGGTCACTGCAGGCACCATGAGAAGAAGGCACCACAGAAACAGCAAGTGTTGGTCGTGTGCCCAATAGTTTAAGCCTCTCGATGAAGTTAGCATGCCGCCTGCAGATATAATATTCCTTAACTCCTCCCGGTTCCATTGCCCCATGGATTAGACTGGGCCAACAGTTGACGCATTAGTCTATAGATTTGTTTGTTGTTATGCTTCAGACAGTGGCGATCGATGTGACTGCTTTGCTTTGGCCTTTGGAAGGCCACTGCTCTGCTCTTCAGGAGGGGCCGGCCGGGATGGCTGGACAAAGAACAAGGTTGTAGTGTGTCTCAAGGCATCTCTAGCACAAGCACCCCTAATTTATAAACTAGCAAAGTACCTTATACAGCCTCAGTTATAGGTATATTATTTTCTGCACTAAGGATAAGGCGCAAAATTACAAACGCTGAATGTGAAAGCATGTTTGTCCATATAGACCTAAGCTGACTCAGGTTATGCCTAGCTCGAAACGTAGTACTCCTACTTAGGATTAAATATTTAGGAGGATACAAAATTATCCTTTGTTTGTAGACTTATCTAACTCTCAGAAATATCATTAAGTAGTATCAGAATTACAGCCTTGTTGACCTATGCTTAGAACAAAAGGAAGTGGATTTTAGACGACTTGCCAGGGGGGAAAATGTGTTCGTTCCACATCTAGAAATCAGCAAGTTTCTGTTACCATGAATGAGCAGATCTTTTTCCATGCATGACCAACTGTGCATGACTTTGAGCTCTATCATCAGTGGGTAGGTCCTTAAATACTGATGGCACGTCGCGAGTTCATCTTCCACCAACCTCTACTATTACAAGTCTCGTGAACAAAAGTCGGTCGTGCAACAGCGCCACGCAGCGTTCCCACGCAGCTAATTTATGTACTCCTATCAACTTGTTTGTGCTGATAATCTTCTTGTTGATCAGTTAGCGTCATAAACAAAGTGAGCCAGTTTAAATTGAGGGTCCTATTGCAGGTCATTTCTTTGGAAGAAAAGGGTGGCGACTTCGACAAAGTGAACCAGTTTAAATAGATGGTTATAAACTCACTTTCTTTCTTTTCCCCTTTTATTATGTAAAGAAGCGCACCGATGAATCCTGCCGACGCGCTTCGAAGATATAACATGATTCATTAAAAACACTGTCTGATCCATCTCGATCACTATATATTTGCATGCATAAATATACATGTTCGTCAACGTGCATGTGAGGCAAATTAATCAACCAGACAACAGGCATATCTCGCAGTGCTGGACGCGGTCCGTGCGCTAGTTTTAATGGCCAGTGCTTAGATGGGTTTCCACGGGCACACTATCGTTTCCAGCTGCACGACGCTCCTACCCGCCAACAAACTCAAGCATGTGCAGGGGAATTAGGAGCGGGTTAAATAATTCCAGGTCAAATTCCAACATATCTCCAAATCATTTTTAACGATCGCATGAAGTTTAATTATTTATCCAAATGCTTAGTTGTTAGCTTAGGTAAGAGCACAGTGAGAGTTGGCCAAATGGTACTAGTCATCATGTCCTGATACATATTGTAATAGAAAGATTTTAAGGTTGACCTAAACAAACGTGAATGAATACTATACTAGTATTTTTTAAGAAAAATAGAGCGTATGGGTAACTTCACCATTCTATTGAGAAAATGAAACATGAAATTAAGAAATAGGGGTAACTCTCAAGGGGAAGAACTCATCTAATCAACTGAACTTGAAGACTCTACATTTGCTGGTAACAAATGGAGTGAAAATTAACGATGGCCCTACATGGTTGATATGTGTCTGCTGATGGAGTTCATAAATTCAGGGAGACCAGATGTTATGGCCCGTCCTTGAAATGTACAAGCAGGGCATCATGTCGCTCGGGAGTACTTCTGCTCGATCGACCGATCGATCTGATCCTTCTCCTTCTCCAGTTAATCTACCGCCATTAAACCTGGAAACTGGACAGAAGAATCTACCACTCCATGCATTTGCATGGATTAAACCGCAAGCTACTTCGCCGCTCGATCCGTATAAATCTCGCTCGCTAGGGTTTTAACTGCACACCACTGTGCTACTACTCCTAGAAGTCCTCTCTCGCCGACGATTTGACGCGTAGTCATGGCCGATTCGATCGAATTAACTCCGATTCAACTAAAATTTTGTCGGTGCTGTTGTTCTAGCTCGATAGTGCGCTGTGCGTTACAGTGCTCGATAGTCGATCCGCATGCTGGAAAAGGGCATGATCATCAGCTTCCTCCTGAAGCCGCTCGAGCTTGAGCCCGGCCTTTTCTGTGGAGCAGGCATGCAGCTTCCTAGGCACGCCCCATCGGCCATCCCATGGATTGTTTTTGATCGGCCAAAAAGATGGCTGCAGACCCCGCGGAAAAGATGGCGACTGGTTCTTTGGTTCTTTTCTCCCTGTATTTGTACGGCTTGTTTCTGATAGTCAACATTATAAGAAGAGCTGAGATGGCCTTTGGAATCTAATGCTGATACTTGACGAGGTGCTTAATTAGCGAAAGAAAACTGGGCTAAATGTACATTGCCAGCTTTTGATCTGCGGAGATGGATATATAGATGACTCGAATCCCCAGTAATAGTCTTCCAAGTTCCAGCTAGTAGCGGAGTCTTCACCTCAACGCTGCATGATTGCATCAAGACATTGATCGATCCAAATGAAATGATAAAAGCATGAGTTGAAACAAGCATTCTTTTTACTAGCATCAGCAGTCCTGTTCCGGCTCTGCTATCATGATCTTTACTCATATCAATTTCGACAATTCCCTTGACTCTGTGTGCCGTGAGCTTTGCCACTTTGCTTGCCCTGGATGATCATAGAGATACTTGATAATGACTGGTAGATTACTTTTAGATTACCGTTGTTTCAAATTATCGGTAAGGATGTTGTTCTCCCCGTTTTCAAATTATCGCTGTGTAACTAAGGAGACCTCAACCGGCAACTTGCCACTGCATGTATTTCCTGAAGTCACTAGTGCTCATGCTGTGTTCAACTCGAATTTCATGACGGCATCAGCCGTAGAGTAGGGAATGTTAACCGCACCTCTCAGGAAATTCCTGTTTGACTAAAAGCAGTGGAGGCGCCACAAAATGCGAAACGAGTCACAATCCGCCTGGAAAATTACAGTTAACCGGCGTCACGAGAGTCCATCTTGACCCAAACTGTAAGTTAACAAGAGCAATATATATTTTTAAAAACGAAGTTAGCGAGATCAATTGGATGAGTCACTTCTTAATCTTCGATTCAAATTGACTTTTTTTTTTGGGTGCAATTTCGCTCCACCTCACTCGCCCAAGGTAAGAAGATTAGCCAAGGCAAGTCACGAATACAACAAGCAGATGAAACAGCAAAAAATCGTAGAGGATCTGGAAAAAAAAAAAGGCAACCCTCCCTCCCTCCCTGTTTTACCAGTTACCACTTCGCCGCACCCGTGTCAAGGGCTGCAGCAGCCGCCCGCGCGACGGGATCGTCTGCCGCGCTGCCCACTGCCGTTGATTCGATGACATGTAGGTTCCACGTGGACACGGGCCCATGTGCCATTGACGGGCAGCGCGGCGGAGAAATCGTTTCCGCCGCCCGCGGTCACCACGCACCCCCAAAACCCATAAATAAAAGGCGCGAGCTAGGCCGCAAACGCAGCAGGCCGCCATAAACACACCAACATCTCGTCCAGTCGCCCCTCGTCTCTGGCCGCTGCCGCTGCTGGTGGTGGTCCTCCTCCTCCGGCCCGCCCAACGATGGACTCGCTGCCGCCGCCCGCGCCGCCGGCCGTCGGCGGCGTCGACCCCCTCGCGGCCTCCATTCCCCCGTCATTGCTCTCCCCGCCGCCGCCGGCCCCGTCGTCGTCGTCGTCGCTCAACCTGTCCCCGTCGCTGCTCATCATCGCGGCGCTGCTGGCGTTCGTCTTCTGCGCGTCCGTCTCGATCCACCTCCTCCTCCGCTGCCTGGCCCGCCGGCCGTCGTCGCACCCGGCGCCGAGCCCGTTCGCGAGGGCGGCGCGCCGCGCGTCGTCCGACGCGGACGTGGAGGCGGGGGCGGAGTCGGCGAGGCGGAGCGCCGCGGCGGGGAGGCAGGAGCAGGTGGAGGAGGAGGTGGACGACGAGAAGGAGCGGCTCATCGCGTCGCTGCCGCTGTTCACGATGGCATCGGCGTTAGCCGCGCTGCCCAAGAGCTCCCCCGACTGCGCCGTCTGCCTCTCGCCCTTCTCGCCCGACGCCGAGCTGCGGCTGCTCCCGGCGTGCCGCCACGCGTTCCACGCCGCCTGCGTCGACGCCTGGCTCCGCACCACCCCGTCCTGCCCTCTCTGCCGCGCCGCCGTCTCGCTTCCGCACCCGCCGCTGCCCACCGCCGCGCCGGGAACGCAGCAGCAGGAGCCGCTCGACGCGCGGAGCAGCAACAACAACTCCAGGAGCTTCCGCGTCGAGATCGGCAGCGTCAGCAACCGCCGCTCCTCCGCCGCGGGCGACGACCGCCGCACCTACTCGCTCGGCTCCTTTGACTACCGCGTCGACGAGGAGGTGGAGGCCGTCGTGGCCCGCATCGCGCGCCCCGCCGCGGCGGCCAAGTCGTCGACTCCCGCAGCAGCCGCGCAGGCGACCCCCGCCGAGGCTTTGGCGGAGGCGGCCGGGTCCCGCGGGTGGCTGCGCGAGTACGTGGACCGCCTCGCCTCGTCCGCGTCGTCCCTCTCCGGACGGTGGAGCGCGCGGTGGAGCCAGGGCCACCACAGCCACAGTCACCGGCACGACGACTCCTGGCGTTGGGACCCGGAGGTGGGGTCGGCGACGTCCCGCGCGCCCGACGAGGAGGAGCCGGGGTTCATCGCCCTCTACCGTTGGATCGTCGGCGTATAGGTGCCATCTGTAATTAACGAACCTCGCGAGGCGGTTTTTGGCAATTCCTTTGCTTAGAGTATTTTTTTTCTAGGACCCCGTTGTAAAAACAAGAAAAACAACAACTCCAGGTGAGTTTAGCGTCTCCGAAGCTTCCGCTGCTGATTGATTCGTTGGTTTGCCGTTTCGGAATTTGAGCGAACCAGGAGGCCGGGGAACCGTGCGTCTTCTTCCTCTGGCCCTTCACCTGTTTCGTTTTTGTCCTCTGGTACCGATTACCGAGCCACCTGCTGCGCGAGTGCGGAACTGCGGATCCGTCCATGACCATGGCCGTAGTGTAGTAGTGCGCCCCAGACTCTCGCAGTCAGTCAATCGTGTCCATTGTCGGATGCGTGGGTGCATGGACTGGCCGCGCCGGGCGCATACAGAATTTAGGGCAGGGATTGGTGATCTTTCCCTCGCGTCTGCAAATTCCATGGCCGTTTCTTCAAGATCACGACAACTCGAGACAAGTGAAACGGTACATTACGAGAATTTTTATACTGGAGTACGTACCCTTTTTCGCTGGTCTCCGCTTCGGCATGGCTCCGTCTCTGTCGTGGCGCCGGGAAACCCAAACATGGCTGGTCCTGCTAGCAGCATGCTGGTGGTCCACGCTCTTGGTTCGGAGACTCGGAGTAGCGTCGACTAGCATGGGCAGGTCGTCGTGACATCGACAAACTTGGACATCGACAAACTTTGGCATTACCTTCAGTTTTTTAAATTCAACTTTGATTATTTATTTTATTAAAAAAAAATTATAAATTTTATATCTTTTGACATAATTTGATTTATCATTAGAGTTATTTAGTCACAACTTAAAATTTTACAAATTTAAACAATTTTTTTGAATCGAGTGGTCAAATTTAAATTTAAAAATCAACAGAGACATCAATTAAAAAACAAAGAAAGTACACCGCACGGAATACCGAATTTTTTGTGACCACTCGATCCAAATATCGGTACGATCGACGTGGACCTGCTTATCATCAACAGGTAATCAAACATTGACACACGATCCCGACGTTCTTGGCGACACCTGAGGAAACGCCGAAACGATCCTTGCCACCACCAAACCCAAACCCACAGCCACAGGAAAGAACGCAGCCCGCCACGAAACAGAGCACGCCGCGCCGGCCGCAGAGCATCCGGGCGATTACCAGCCCGCTTCTGATCAAGCGGCGAGGAACATTGAATTGCGCATCCGGTGTGGATCAGCGAGGGCTGCAGTGGCTGGCCGGGCACCACACCACACCAACACCGCGCAGCGGCAGTGCCCAACCGCTCCTCATCAACCATCGCCTCGAAGGAATGAATGCCCTCTCATCGCCGCCATTAACTCGTGCTTCCTATCGCGGCCAGGAGAGGTGAGCCCGCCGCTGCTGCCGTGGACGGAATCGTCGGTCGGGTCGTGCTCCTGTAAAAAACGGCAGCCTCCGCATGTGTGGTGTCCAGAATGACGAATCTTTCCCCGTTGCCTGGCCAACCAGTGGCGAGCGGTAAGCATGAGCATCTGCAGCTGATTACCGAGGAGGGAGTTGGAGAGATAAATAACCGCGACGCGTCGGTTTGACCGTGCATGCGTACCTGTGCTGGTGCGGCTGTGCGTATGTACCGTATGGTCTCTGCAGCCTGTATTGTGCAAACTGCACGTTGCAGCCAGCAAGGCCCTGACGCCGTGGCGGCCTCCATGCGGTCAGGTACTCCCGGAGTCCACTGGTGCGGTAGCTCGATCTGGCGACGCGGCAGAGCACGGCCCCCATTGCGCAGCAGGATTTAACTCTCGAAGACCAAAACATGGCGCACGGATTCAGTCGGTCGCTCCGGTGTTTCGGAGGCGAAACGCAGCAGCAAAATTTTAAAGAGTGGCCATGCTCTGCTCTGTGTTTCTTTTGCGGACTGGACAAGTGATCAAGGCTTCCTCCGCCGCTCTGGCCTGTCCGGCACTGTAGCGCTTGAATGAAAGGGATGCTCGTTTCAACGGCGCGCCACTCCTACCGTGCCTGTTGAATGCGACCGACCAGACCGCTCTCGCCACTGTTCGTCACGTACGTTTCCTTACGTGATTGTTCTTCTTCGACCCCGACCCAGACGAAGCTACTGCGACACTACAGTTCCAAACGAGGCTCGAGACGACGACCACTCACTCACCGGTCTACAGGCTGCACCAACTCCGGCCGGCGCCAAAGTTGCAGGCGGAAAGAGGGCGGCGTGCCGATAACCATTAGCAGCCGGTTTGGTTTGGCTGCCTACTTCAGCTCGCGTCGCTGTTGCGATCCCCACATCGCCGCCACTGCCTGAAAATACGGAGATCCGTAGTAGGAGCTGACATGCGCGCGCATGGCTTTTCGCAACCAACGGCCACCTGGGAGCCAGTCGGGGAGGCCGTATGTGTTTTTTAGCCAACGGGCTTTCCAGTTCCGTATTACTCTGATGCGGAGGTAGGTGGTTAGTGGCGTTGTTTAGGTAGACTAAAACAGTATGCGCAGCATGGCAGCAGCGACTCGACAGATTTTATTGGTGTGACCATTACTGAAGTTCAGTACGCTTACTGGTGTCAGCAGTGCCACGGACACCATCATTTTTGCGCGGCTGCAAGGGTTCCTGGGTAAAACGCGGGAGAGCAGACATGCGTTCCGTACTCAACGGCGAACTGTAACGAGCGGAGTAGACTGTCTTCTAAAAGTGTGGAAGAAAATTGCACTATATCTGTATTTTTATGTCATTTTATCACTTCCAAATGCATTTCATTCTAAAAAAAAAACTTCCAAATGCATTTTTATCTCTCCAATAATCGTACATCTCTATATCTGTATTTCTCCTCCCAATTTTCTGTGCAACGTATGTTTTTCAACTCTACTTAATTACTAGAGCTAAAATGACAATTAAATCTGAACGGAGTGACTACAATGCAAAATAGGACTATCCAAGGCAAAGCACATGTTATGGTTTTACTGATGAACGATGCCAATTCAACTTTCATCAGGGTCAGGCAAAGCGAAGGTACAAGTTGTACATCACGAGATGTATTGAGAAGAAACTCGGTACGAAGCACAATTACTCAAAGGAGAGCCTGGCGTGTTCCTTTAGTCCGTGGTAAAGAATGGTGGTCCTTATCCTACAAGTTTGTAGTAAAATACAACATGGTCCTGCATAAACAATGAACAACGTCTACAACTACAAACTCAAGGATGACAAGTCGCTTGCATCCATCGCAGATGTCAAATCTGAGGGGCGAAGTTAACTTGTCATAAGTAGTCTTAGCTTTCTATCATGCTTTATCATTGAACTTGCACTCTCCACGATCAACACAGTCTGCAAAATAGCAATAATAATTTACAATGAATGTGCTGAGAACAAACGGATTTAGGACTTCAATATGTCAGAGATACTGCCCGTATGATGGCCACACAACATTTAGAGTTTTTTTTTCTGGAATACCAGCTTGTTACCAGCCAAGAGACCAGAACTATCACAAACATCGCCACACTGGATCTTAAACTATTTCAAATTTGGGAGTTGGCACCGAAACAAAATATTAATTACTCCCTCCGTCCCCCAATTACTTGTCATCCTAGAGTTCACAAAGTTAACATGTGTTTGTACTTTTTTGTGAAGTCTAAATGCATGAAGGCAAAGATTAGGAGAGAGATAGAGATGCTCAATTAGCTACATGGTGTATTGTGAACTCTAGGATTAGGAGAGAGATAGAGATAGAGATGCTCACAAAAAGGAACAAATACATGAAGGCAAGTATTAGTTACCTGAAGGCAAGTACAAGCTAATCCAGTGGCAAAATAGAAATTAGCATTACCCGTGCCCTGGGAGAGAGAAAGTGACATGTTAGCAGTTAGGGAATATAAATGAGAGGAGAAGAAAAACATCAGGTTAGCAATGAGGGGGAGGGAGAGACCCTCCAGATCCACAGATTGTGCATGAAAGGGCTAAGGAGAGAGATTCCAATATATCCAAAAAATAAGAAGAATGTGAATTGCATTTCTGCAAAATGTAAACATAAAGCGTTAATTTTCATAAACCATAAGAAAGATATGATACAAAACATCAAGTACCTGCTAATTTCGTTGGCAAATAATCCCAAAAGACCAAGATATAGAGCTGAATCACCAGCCTTCAAGATAAATTTAACAAAAAAAAATCATAAAAATAACATTGAAGATTTTTGCACTTATGGCACTAAATTATCACGAATAATAATGAAAATGACAAAAGAAATAACTCACCGATGGATAAGACTTCAATATTGCTATGATTGCTGTGTAAACAAAAGCAAGAAAGCAGGGGCGATGCTTCTAACGAATGGCCAATGGCAAGACCATAAAAATAATGTTCAGATTGAAGACCATAAGAAAGAAACTTCTAAAGAAGTCGAAGACTTCAGCAAAGAAGTACCTGCATCGATTCTCAAATGCATCAGACTTTACATTCAAAATAGGCTTGAGTGATAGTCAGGCATCATTCTTTGATACTCACCATAAAACACCAATATTTGGTGCTAGGTCCTTCACTGTAAGAATAAAACCATAGGTCCTGCAGAACCACAACACAACATGCGAAGTCAAAACCAATCTATTGTAAATAAGAAAAGTACCTAAAAGGCTCTGAATCTAAACTAATATAGTGACTATGCTTAAGTTCCTAAGGTATGGTGATATCTGAAATTGACATATTTTATGTGCTTGAACTCCTTTCAAAAGTTTTAACAGAAGGCTTCATACAAACTTATACCATTTTCAGATGAATATGGTGGCTGCCAAAAGAAATACATCAGAGGGAAAAGAAGATAAGCATCTTACTTTTCAAACATCTCGTGGAGGCCACCAATTTTCTTCAGAACTATGCAACTCAATAACAACACATAGCAAGACCAGATAGACAACCAAAATATAAAGTGAACTACTGGTTTCCATGAGAATTGTGGAGCAATTCTCAGTCTCTCTCTTTTATCCTTGTCTGGCATATCGCTTTTGCTGCCACTTGAGCCTTTTTGGAGAAATACTTTTGAAGGAGGAGTATCTGGACCATACCCCAACAAAAGAATGACCTGAAAGAGAGTTATATTTTTAGCAGTCAGCAATGAATGTAAATGGTAAATATGGTTGAAAATCTTTATAAAAAAAGATGAAAATTTTGAAAGAAAAAGAAAGAAAAGGAAGTTACAGCACTAACCGGTATAATTAGAATTGCAGGATAGATGTGTGGCCATAACATATCCAAAGGCAGCAAGAGAAGCAAGGCCTAGGATATTAAAAATATGTTTATTCAGCATCAATAATGGGAGTTTTAGGTTACTACTAAAAGAGCAACATACAAACTTCTAATAAAAACATTACCAACTAAAATTGGAAGTTTTATCTTTGAACTTAAAATAATGATGGAAACACAAGATTGAGGATCTCTTACGCGAACAGGCTCCGTAAATCATCATCACAACTATCAAATCCTCGATAGGTGATGTACATGAACCCACACAAGTGACAATTGCCCAAGGATTCCACAAATATACAAGCGAAGCAACATCTCCTGCATTTAAATGAACTACAGGAGCAGCATCAAGAATAATTATTAGCAGGGTAACAAATAGTAAATCAATAATATGTAGTTTCTTTATATTATACTACGAAATTAAGGGAAACATCTCCAGATGAAGCATTATACTGTGAACTATTGAGAGCATGAGTGTTTATTATAACATTTTCAGATTAGATTTTCTATTTATTACTGGCAAACAGAGATGAAAGTGCTATAAAGCAAGCAGAGGCTATGCACATCTAATTCAATATGGAAAATCCATTATTACTGTAACGATCCAAAATAAAATAAAACAAAGCCCAGCAAAAGCCCATTTTAAACCCACTATTACAAAAGAGGAACCAGGTAACCCTAATATTTTAACATGTTTCCTTCCACCGCTGCCGGCTGCCGATCTCCTTGCGCGCCTCTGCTGTTGCATGCATTCCCTAACACCCTCTGCTGCTCCGTGCTGCTCCTACGCCCGGTGCACTGCTGCTACGTGCCTGCTGTCCCCATCGATCAACCTGTTCAATCGACCAAGCAATAGTAGAGAGAGGTGGCAATACTTCGGGTCTTCCGTAGTGTGTTTGTTCTTCTTCAGTAGAGGCAAGTGAATGTAGTGGTTGTTTTACTACTGTTTTGACTTGCTATTTTATCACATACATTTTAGTATACTGTATTATACAACCATAATTATTATTTATACGGTATATCATTCAATGTGATTCTTTTATTGTTGCTCCGTTGGATTCTCATTAGCATATTGGGAATGAAGTTGATGCAGTGGATACCTTATTATTATAAATTATAAGATGTGGCTGATATATACTTATTATAAATGAAGTTGATGTGGTGGATGCCTTCTCACCATGAGTGAAGTATATCATGATCATTGCATTGCATTGCCTATGAAGTTTGTCGTCAACCTATGGTTACGACTGTACCGGTACACATCGTGCGTTCCCGAGGAGGGGTGCGATGTAAAAGTGGACATGCATTGCATTCATATGCATTGATTGAAGTGAAGTTATTTGCATTCCTTTGCATTAATGGAAGTGAAGTTGTTGTTTTTTTACATTGATTTACCTTCATGAAAGGAAAGTTGATCTTATTTGTATTTATGGAAGTTTGTGGAGAAGATACTGGTCATTGTATCTGTATGAGAAGTTTATTCTTTTCACTATGTTGCTTATTACTCTTGCTATTATGTGGATACCTTTAAAATGATTGTTTTGATCAAACTGTGATTTAAATAGCTTGTCAAACAAATTTGCTTGCTGAGATGTTTTCATCTCACCCTTGCATTACTATGTCCAGGTCCTTGATGTTTTCTAGAAGGAACGGGATTAGTGGCACGTCTCACACTTCACCTTGAACAAAATTTACTTTCTTAAGGATTTATTCTGTTCATTTTTGTTTCTCAGTGTTTGAGGATGATGCCTTAAGCTTGGTTAATTCATTTTTTTAGATCTTTATACTCTTCGTAGAGTTGTATTTATTTTGCATAGGTGACCATTAAATATTTCTTATCCTTGATATCGCTTCCGTATTGCTCATAAATATAAAGGAGATAATGTTAGTTTTCTTTTTGGAAAGGTTCATTTGGCGTTATGTGATTTTAGTGACATCTCAGGATGTTCGTGGATTCCGGGGTGTTACAATTACTTTATTGAACCTATAGAAAAAAAATGTGGACTCTCCGTCACCCAGAAATGATCAAATTAAGAATGTCAATGTGTGGATAAATCATCACTGTTTTTAATTTGAATTCTTCAGATAGGAAATATCAAAATTGTATTGATATTGTAACTTGTAATGAAACACTGTGTTAAAACAACTAGAACAGTGGTTTAAACAGAGTAACAAATAGGCATGAGTAAAGAACATTCAGGGAGGGGCAAGCACCTGGGTTGTTACCTGCTTTTGTGAGGCCGAGTGAATCCAAACTTCTTTTTCGTGCCATTTGGAGTCTATGCCCAGTTACTCGTACAAGCATGGCAGTGAGAAAATCTAGAGCCATAAAAATCAAACTGTGCCATGGACTGATAAGTGTAATCTAAATTACATCACCAAAAACTCATGAAGAGTCTTGAGGTTCTAATATCTTTATTTGTTGCAAGAAGTGCATCCTACGCCAAAACTAGAACATACAGAAACAATGAGAAAAGAATTGCCATTCAATGAAAATCAACAAATTGCAAATCTTAGAGAGAAAAAAAACATAAGTTGTAGTTTAAAAGTGCAACCTTATTTACCTGCAATAGATATGAGCATGTCGTCCATCAGCCCTGTTATACAATTGAATACAATGATGTTAAGGTCTTACAATTTTGCAAAGTTTGAAATATGCCATCGATGTGTCACTTACAGGGGGGGGGGGGGGGGGGCTGTAAGTGTATGACACATGGTCTCGAATGGCATATTTCAAATTTCGCAAAATTGTAATGGCATGTGCCAAATTAATCCAATGATAAACTAATGAAGATAAAGCTGCAATCAGAGAAGCATCATAACAAGGAGATCAATCACCTGTTATTGGTTAATGGACCAAGAACAGATAGCAGCAAAGTGGAACCGTGATACATAGAACCTGAAAAGAGAAATTAACCCTTAAAATCAGTCAAATATATATTTTAAGACAGCATTGCAAAAAACATAATCAGAATTCATGATAAATCATCAGGAAACACCTCTGAGGCTAAAGAGGAATATATTGGCAAACCAATTTTACTTCATTTTCATTTCTTCTGAAACAAATGCTGTTGTGCTTCAACATTCTACTCTGACAAACTGAAACAAACACCATCCCGAACCATCCAATGTAAACACGGACGCCCTAGGAGCAGTAGCTAATGCTTAGTGGCGCTTAACAGAGGAACCCTCGCAATATGACAACCCAATGGCTCCCCAGTCAAGACATAATGTAAGTGAAATTCAGCAGAAGAACAAGTAGAGGGAGCGCAACGCACCGGAGTAGGGCGACATGGATGCTTGCTTCAGCCAGTAGCCTTCCGCAACTGCAAAGCACGGAAAAAATCAACGGAAGCTCGAATTACAGCGAGATAGCACCACGATTTTGCTTCGTCGAACTTGAAATGGAGTGGAGAGGCACTTACGGCGGCGAAGAGAGGTGAGCGGGGTGGAGACCACGGGGCGGGAGGCGAGGTGGAGGTCCCCGCCGAAGAGCACGAGGACGAGGCGGAACCCGACGGCCGCCGCAGCCATGGGCCAGTAGTGCCGGATCGCCATCGCCGACTCCGACGCCGTAACTCCGATCTGAGGCAGCCGGCCGCCGTCTTCTCCAGCAGCGACAGGAGGAAGAAGCAGTAGCTAGTTGGCAATAGTGGGCCTTTTTTGCTAGGCCTACTGTATATGTCTCTCGGCCTACCAATAACAGCCCGTTACGCATTCTCTACACCGATCAGCAGTCCAGTGGGCCGCTTCAACCTACTACAGAAATTCGACAACGTGCCTCCCTGCCTCGTGTACAGAAAATCGTCGAAAGATCCAACACTTGAACACCTCGCCACAAGTCAGACAAGAATGGCAGAAAACTCTGTAGTACTACAAAGCAACGCACCTCCACCATCGCCACCAAACATCCTCAAAACCTAGCCACAAGTAACCATACCAACCCAGAGCTACCATGAAGCTGCTCTTCTCTGCATTGTTCCTTCTGCTCATCGTCATCGTGGCGACCTGCAAGTCCTCCACACTGGAAGACACGTGCAGGTCCTTCGCCGCCGAGCACCCTTCCATCGGCTACGACTACTGCATCAAGACCTTCCAGGCCGACGAAGCGAGTGCCGCGGCCGCCGACCCGCGTGCGCTCGCTGCCATCGCCGCCAGGATCGCCGAGGCGAAGGCCAACGCCACGGCCGCGCGCGTCGCGGCCCTGAGCGCCCTTGAGAGGGACGGCAGGAGGCGCGCCCGCCTCGACGTGTGCGCGGAGGTGTACTCGAGCGCCGTGGACCAACTCGGACAGGCCGCGGAGAACATCGCGGACGACGATGGAGCGGATCAGGCAGCACTGCAGGACGCGGTTACGCAGCTCAGTGCGGCGCTGGACGCGCCCGGGACGTGCGAGGACGCGTTCGGCGAGGCCGACGACACGTCGCCGCTGGCCGCGGAGGACGCCGAGTTCCAGAAGCTGGCGACCCTCGCTCTCGCCGTCGCGGCGTCGCTGACGCCGCCACCACCGTCCGCTCCGGTGCCGAGGGTTAGTGATTGAAACGTCCGTACCGGCATACCGTAAGCCCTCAGTTTACCATTGTCCATTACCAGGGTCATGACGCAGGTCATAGCAGATGTAATAGGCTTTTTCAATGAAGAATTTTCCTTGCTGGACGACGAGGTTCAGTCGTGAAGTCATGTAGTGCCTTGCATGCTTCGCGTGCGACGTACGCGGTGTAGTGGGCGAGTTGCTTGTTGGAATCTCATCTATGATCTCTCGCGCCCTTTTTGATCTTTCGAACGTGGAGTGTTAGCTGTGTGGGACGGCGCGCCTTGAGTGGAAGCAAGGCATGCTGCCGGTTGCAGTGCACTTTTTGCCTTTCGGCTTCTTCTTTACTTATGGTATATGCGGACAGATATAGTTTCAAAACCATGATCCGGATGGGGGAAACCGATTGTTATTAGTCCCCGAAATCATGTAGATCATCTTTGAGTGATATGTTAGGGGAGTGCCACGCTATGCCAATTGCCAACCAACTTTGCTTGATCGGTTCTGCTTTTGTGAGCAGATACTACATGGACGAGAAATTCATTTCCCGGAATCGGGGGGAACTCACGGTCCTCGGCCCATAAGGGCAGAAGGAAACTGGGCGATCGAGCTCTGTAGGAGATTCGAGCTGAAGCCCACCAGTGCGCCAAGAATTTCGGTAGTGCCAATGTCGCGATTCCAAAGCCGAAAAACGAACCCGATCGACAGCAGAGTTCTGGCGCTGGACGCCGCACACGGCGGCGACGACGAACGAAGGCAGCGCTGCGGGGTCCGAAAGAATATAGAATTGACAATTTGGGACTGCTTTCAGTGGTACACGACAATTTGATATGCTGTCCACTTTTATAGGACTAGTTTTATTTGATACGAGTAACTTTTGTCTTTGCTGCCATTTTGATTTTTCCTTGTCCCCCGTGCGCCGCTCCACGCTGGCCACCTCCTCTGCCCGCCCGCTCCTCTCGCGGCATCTCGTCTCCTCGCCTCCCCCGCTAATGCACTCGCCCCGGATCGAGCACGGGAGTGGCATGACGGGCGACGGCAACAGTGGAGGCGATGACGGCGGCGGCGTAAGCAACGGGGAGGAGGTCCAGATACAGATCGCTGGTTCGTCCGCTCACTTCTCCGTCTCTCTGAATGTTAACGAATGGTAAAATTTGTTTGGTTTTTTATAACTCCGGGAGTGGTGAGAGGACCGCGGAGTTTGGCGGGTTGCATTTGCGTCGCGGTGCCGGATAGCGAGTGTCTCTCGGGGTTTCGGTGGCCCGTCGTTGATCGGGTTCAGGCGCACTCGAGGTATTAGATGATTTTCCTGCTTCCTTATGGTTCTGGTACGGATCATCTCACTCTCCTTTTTCAGTGCGCACGCACATGATTGCCTTGTCATTGATGCATGTGCTATGTGGGGGCGCACGACTGTTTTCCCTTTCAGTTATTGATCTCAAAGCAGTAGACCGTCTAACTGTTTTAGTGGATGTGTTTAACTTTTTGTCTGTAGATGCTAGTCCAGCCTTTAGTTACTACAGTCTACACCTGATAAAAACCTCGCATCCCACAAAAAAAGTGTAGAAAATCAAGCATCCAAGTTGCCTTTCCGTTTTGGAATGATGTGATTTATTTCGAATAGTTCCCCTGTGTTCCAGAAGAATAGTAAGCTTTTTGAGAGAAATCAAAGCATACTGTCAGAAATTCGTTAATGTAAATTTAGAGTACAATGGGGACAAGTCCGATCTGTCCAGAAAGGCAGAGTTTCACTTGGTTATGGAGAATATTTCAAAGGAGAAAACGAAATTGTTCCAGTTGGTCATGTCTTGTCGTAACATTTCTAGTTTGAGATAGATTATTGATTAAGGCTTCTTTTTATTGACTGTAGGATCATCCAAACCTGCAACTTCGTCTACCACCGAATCGGCTCCTCAATCTCCTACCAAGCATTGGCATGGGTGGCTAATGATAGCCTTGAACATATTTTTCCTCATTGCTGGTCAGACGGTAGCTACACTCCTTGGGAGGTTCTACTACAATCAAGGTGGAAATAGCAAGTGGATGTCCACATTTGTTCAAACCGCTGGCTTTCCAGTTCTGCTTATCGCCCTATATCTGTTCCGATTGAAATCACCTTCAACCACAACCATCAGTGGCCCTGAGATACCTGCCACCCAAATTATTCTGATATATGTTGCCTTGGGTCTCATCATTGCTGCAGACGACCTGATGTATTCCTATGGTCTATTGTATCTCCCTGTGTCAACGTATTCGCTAATATGTGCGAGTCAGCTTGCCTTCAATGCCATCTTCTCATATTTCCTCAATGCTCAAAAGTTTACCCCATTGATTTTCAACTCTGTGCTTCTCCTTACCTTTTCTGCTGCACTCCTTGGAGTTGATGAAGATTCTCAAGGCACCAATGGGTTATCGCATGGGAAATACATATTGGGTTTTGCACTGACACTAGGAGCATCAGCCACATACTCACTCATTCTCTCCCTGATGCAAATCACATTTGAGAAGGTTATTAAGAGGGATACATTCTCAGTTGTGCTGAACATGCAGATAAATACAGCTCTTGTGGCAACATTGGCTTCTCTTATAGGTTTGTTCGCAAGTGGTGAATGGAAGACATTACAGGGAGAGATGCATGCCTTTGGCACAGGGAAGCTATCTTATGTGATGACACTTTTGTGGACTGCTATATCTTGGCAGATAGCTGCCGTTGGAGAAGTGAGGTTGATTTTTGTTGTGTCATCACTCTTTTCAAATGTGATAAGCACACTAGCTTTACCCATCATTCCAGTCTTTGCTGTGGTTTTCTTCCATGATAAGATGGGCGGGGTGAAGATTATAGCGATGTTGATGTCTATCTGGGGATTTGTTTCATATGGCTACCAATTATATGTTGATGACAGGAAAAATAGGAAGACTTCAACCATTGTGGAGGAGAATTCCTAAGTGATTGTTACATTGTTTTCTGCAGCTCCTACCAATCTACTAATGTATTGGTACTGAGTGGGCACTAAATATTATTTATAGCCAGTAGAAAGTTCATCAAAAGATATAGCATTGCAGTTTTTCTTTTCTTGCTATTTACCTCTATTAGTTATTTCCCTATGTAATAATGTATTCTCATTGCAAATATAAAATAGTAATATTTTCAAAGATGTTGCTCTCAAAATTTTGAGCTGTCCTGTGATACTTACTTGTCTTGTAATGTTCTGATTGCAACTATTTATCCACTGGGATATTGTGATGCTATTGGCTTGGCGCAATTTAGTCTTTCTAGGTGAGATACTCACCTGTATGCCTAAACTTTTTGAAGTAAAGATTTGATGCATTTCTGCTGTATGATTGGGAAGTTGCTAATGTGTTAGCATTCAAGAAATTTTGTAGTACCATTTCAACAGTTTATCCAAGCTATAGCTCAGAAGTTTTGCATGTAGAATCTAGCCCTTGTTCTGTTTTATCAGGAAATTCTATATACATGTGTCATATAAGGAAAACACAACTTAATTTAGCAGACCTTTAAATTTAGCTATCAGCTACCATCTTATTTATATTTTGCTAATCAGGCCATAATTATGTTGTAAACTCTAACTTCTTAAAGAAAAGGCAACGCTCCTGCCTCTTTTTCAGAAAACAAAAAGAATTTCTAGTCAGAGGGTATAGTAAGAGACCAAGAGATTTTGACAATATAACTGTTTGTTAGTCAGATGTTTTGTTAAAATACATTATTTGGTGTGATAAAGTTCTGTTGATTATGGGTTAATGGCTGCTTAGTTGCCCACAATTTTTAGTCTCATGTAAATATAATTTGGTGCCTGTGTGGAAGTTCAACTGAGCATTATTGTTTCATCCGAATCTTGTGTATTTGAGTCCAGCTTGTGGTTTAGGGATCTCTAGGAGATATGACATCCAACCTTGATGTACCTGGGCAAGTTTGAACTACTGCATTGTTTGGTAGTTATACATGGCTTGGTCATGCGAAGTCTGCAACCTGCATGGGTAGGCTGGTGATACATAAGCAATGAAGATTGATCAGAAGGTATCGTCCTCATGCATATCTTTCCCCTAATTTAACCACCAGGAAACATATGTTGTATACTTAAAATGATGTCGTTATTGACTTCAAATCTCAACTCTGACCATTCGTCTTATTTAAAAAATTAAATCAAATTTGTAAAATTTTGAACCATATTTTAAATACATTTGATGGTAAAGCAAATTATAACAAAATATATGAAATTTATAGTATTTTTTTAATAAGACGAATGGTCGAAGTTAATGTTAGAAATCAACTGTGAGTCGACATCGATTTAAGAACAGAGGGAGTACTCCTTAATTTGAATAATGGTAAATGACACTTCAGACTTTCAAGGCCAAGAAGGCGAAAGATGGTCTCTTATTCTCCGACAATGATATGTCCACACGGCAATATTGCCCGTTTCGGCGTGCAATCTCTGCATTCTAGTACTTTCTTCTTGGTTGTCTGAACTATGATTCTAATTTATTCCTACGACCAATGCGTGGCAAAGCATTAGTTAGATGGTCCAATTTTGCGGCACTAAGCCTCTGTTCTGGGTTAAATTATCTTCTTTGCTTAACAATATGTGGGGATTCATCCATTAAATTCTCCATTCTATTTGTGAGAGTTAACACTACAGCTCAGCACAGCACGAAGCTTTGTTGTCAGGCCAAGATGTCGATCGAGAAAAAGAGCAAGAAAAGGAGAGGACCTGGGCTTGCAATCCTACGTCCCTCCATCAACAACTGTTCATGGAGCATGAGATCTGAGCAGAAGTTTGTTGCGATAAAGCGTTACGCAAGGAGAGCGGCGGCGGACCGAAAAAATTCTCAACCCGACAAGGGTCGCCACCGCACCGACGACGCGGCGCCACCTGCCCGATCCCACCACCACCACCATCGAAAAGGCAGGGCTGGACAGACCGGCAAAGGAGTGCAATGAGAGAGGAGCAGGAGGATTGCGCGATACGCCCTGTCACCAGACCGCGGCGATGGCACACGACACGCACCAGTCAACCGCACCGCACTAGCGCCTCTCCGGTGCCTGCCCGATACCGATCCCCGCCTCGCCGATCGCCGTCATCCTCATCACCCGCCACTCGTGTCTAGTGCCTCGCGCGCTCACCTCGGACCTGCCGGCTCCCCGTCCCGTCGTCGCGGTTCGCGTCACGGCTCGGGCTCGGTGTCCCCGCGAGCGAAAACTACCTGCATTATGCGTGACCTCGAAGGAAAACGAGAGGTGGGGGGAGCCGGGCCGACGCAACGCAGGGTGCACGCGATGATTGCGTTGCGTGCCACGCACCACTCGGTGGAGTTTCTGGTTACAATTACTGATCGATGAGCCCACTCGATAATCAATCCCGGTGATCAGTTTGAGAGGCCAGTGAAGATAGGCTCGGACTCTGTCCGCGGAGTACAAAACCAGCCACAGGCAACCTGGACCGTCGATTTAACGGTACACGCATCAACTTGAAAAGGTACGCGTCGTGTTAGTACGAGTGTATTTGCGCATGGTTGTGCAACTGTTCTGTGTTAGTACTCCAGTGCCATTTGCCGCGTCGTGGTTACCATCAAGTAGATTTTGCAGGGGGGCATAGGAGTATTGATTAGGCTTATCCGGGTTGACTTTTTTGTTTTTACCATGTGAGACGAGGCAGTCAGGTTGACACTGCGCCTGCGCCGTGCCGGCGCACAGATCCCCAACGTGCCGCATGATTAGGAGTCAGTGCGCCATGATAAAGTGCGCTCCTAGACCTCGGCATCTCATGGGAAAACGCGAAGCAAGTTGAAAACCGAGGAACGGGACGAGCGAATCGTGGAGCGAGGAAGACGCTGCATCTCCGACACAACCAACCAAGCAAAGCTTGGATAACGTGGTGGCCTGTTGAGAACGGTCCAAAGCTTTCTCCATCTTTCTCCATCTGTATGGGATTAAGTATACGAAGGAGTATCTGGCATTTCAAAGTTCAAACACAGATATTTTTTTTAAAAAAAACGCGAGTATAAAAAGCGAGCCAGAAAGTCCAAGCTTTCCTTCTAATAAACTACGCTTAACAGGTCAGCGCGCACAGGAGCTAGCCACATCGCCCAAGAACATGCCAAAAACCGACACTATCTTATAAGAGTATTTTTGAGAGTGCCGGGAGCAGCTCATCTGTGAGCTGTGGCAACGCCATCGCCATTGTTGTTTAGTGCCGGTGCATCGGTGCTGTGACGGCATCTCAGGCGGAGCAGGTTAACAAACCAACAAGGGATCCAGCCAAAGGAGCGTGCGAACACTGCGCAACGCGCCACTCAATGGTGTAAGTTCGCCCATCGTAATCAGCCTGTCACCCTAGGCTGATACCCACACGAATACAGCACCGGCATCTCACATCGCGGACAGCTTAAGTCACTGTGTGAGGTCCAAACGAGGCCTCCTTTGGATTGGAGGGTTTTTAAAGGAATTTTGTAGGATTCGATTCCTAAGGAATATTTTTTATGAAGACTCTTTGAAACATAGAAATTGGTAGGGAAAATTTCCTAAAGAATCACTTTCTATGCATCGTTTCAAAGGAAAAAAAAAGAATAAGGTAAGACCTCTTTGAAAAAATTTCTACACTTCTTTGATTGTAATTATCCTTGCTCTTTACCTTACTTAGCTAGTGCATTACACATGAAAAATAGCTAGGAAATAAAAATCATAGAACATAAGTACGTGACATGAACTGCACCTAAGCCAGCTATTTTTATTTCTTCTATTAACTTCGATAACCTTTGTTTTTATATTGTGTTAGCTATGAATTTACTTAATAAGAATAATTAGAGGTAATGAGATAGTGTTAAATATATAATCATCTTAAAAATTCCTGTGTTCTTCCTGCGGCTATCCAAACATCTACTTAGAAAAGTTTTCTCTGTTTTCAAATCTTTTGTTTTTCATATGCATTCTAATTCTATTCTTACGTTTTTTTTATTCCTATGTTTTAAATTCCCTGCATTCTAAAGAGCCGTGAGAGGAGAGTCTTCTCCAAATCCTCTACCAAAATTCGTATATTTCAAGGAAATTATACGTTCTACCGACGAGAACGTTGTATTTGTGACCATGTTTTATCTCCTACTTCTTCCTGCGTCACTGTGCACAAGCTAAGAATGAACAGGCGGCCAATGGCGAACATCTATTGTTAGGGTTTGGTGCACCATCAAAAGAATCCATCCGCCATCAATGGGGTGTTATATGCTGCTGCCTGGCTCCCTCCATGTGAAACCTCTGACCAAATGGAATTGCATTTGGGATATTGAATTCGTGCATCACGCAGCTCCCATTTTCATAGACCACAGGCTCAGAATCAGGTTCATTCACTGACACAAAAACGATCAAGAACCTTCTTAGTATTTCGATCTAATCTCTCTCTCTCTCTCTCTCTCTCCATCCTTGTCCATCTGTCTCTATCTCTAACATTTAGTTCTAAAAATAGCACCTGTACCACAGGCATCATTAAGGCTGTCTATCCGAATTAAACTCAGAAACAAGATTATTAGGAAGGAATTAGACGAGGGAGATTTTGCCAAAGAAAAAATTCAGGAAACTAGCTGTACAGACATGAACGGAGTAGTATACGATACGGAGGGAGGTTGTTATAGTAGCCACAAAATTTTGGGCTCATAAACATTTCTATCCTAATTAGTAGAATATGTCAACGGAGTGGTTTGGAGTATTCCAAATCTTACAGACTCTTCTGCACAGAGTGATAAAATATAAAAAAATCCAAGAAAACAAAGGCTAAAAAAATGTACTACTAGTAATATTCGGGATTAGGTGCGGTGATCACGGAGTAAAAATGGTGAAAGAAGGTGGATGCAAAGATCACCGGAACCGGCCGCGGTCGGCGAGCTTCTTGGAGCGGCAGCGCGTAATCGATGCGGCGGAGGAGAGGCTGTGGAGCGGCGACGGCCGGAGCTCGTAGGAGAAGGCGCAGGGGTCCGGCGGCGGGACGCCGCGGTGGCGGCGCCCCGGGCTGGGCCGCACGAGCGGGCTGAGGCAGACGGCGAAGCCTGACGGCGTGATGCTGACCTGGCGGCGCCGGCCCGGTGTGTTCCGCATCGGTGAAGGGGACGGCCGCCACGGGGGCTCCGTCGCGGGCGAGCTGCTCTCCTCGCCGCTGCCGCTGCCGTCCCTTTCCGGCGAGAGCCCCCGGTTGCTGACCACGCGGCACAAGCGCCTAGGCGGGCGCGACGGGGGCAGGGCTGCGTTGGCTTCCGGCGGCTGCTTCTTGCGGCGGCGCGGAATGATTCCCGCGAACCAAGAATGCTTCTTGCGCTCCTTGTGGTCCGATCTGTGTTGGTGGTGGCCGAAGAGCGTGGCGAGCACGGAGAACTTGCCGGCGCGCCGCTTCTCGTACTCGTGGCCTATGTCGCCCTCCTCGAGCACGGCGCTGCCGGCGGGCCCCACCTGCGGCGTCCGGAAGAAAAGCAGGCTCGGGTGGTTCCTGAGCGCGCCGCCCGACGCGTCCGATTTCCTCCGGGCCACGTACGGCGACACCGACCTGGGGAACGCCGCTGACTGGGGCTCGGTCGGAGCCGCGTGCGGGACCGGCGGCGAGGGTTCGCCGTTCTGCGCGGCGGCGAGCACGAGCAGGCGGTCGTGGAGGCAGGGGGCGCAGACGCCGCCGCCTGCCTGGAACGGGTGCGTCTTGCACCTCATGCCCGTCTCGTCGTCGTCTCGCCTCTTCTCATCTCATCTCCCCCCGCAATTCGTCGGCGCCACCGAGTTGGATTGACAAAGGGGCGGAGGAGGGGGGACGCGAGCTGCCGACGAGGGCGAAGCGAAGTTTCCAACGGCTCGTCGTGTGCGCGCACCTGCCGTCTCCTTCCTTCCCTTCCCTTGGTTTGGTTGATGTCTTCCTTTTCCGGGTTGAGGAATTGCTTAATTTTGGGTGGGTTTTGTTTAAGCGCGAGCGATCGATTGGCTGGCTGTGGCTCCGCGGCCGCTGCAGCAGGTGCGGTGCGGTGTGGTGAGCGCGCGCGCGTGCGTGTGGCTTCGGCTTCGGCCGACGAGGATCTTTTCGTTCCGGGCGCTGCGGGTTAAATAAGGTTTCGGAGCCGCGCGGATGGTGGAGGCGACGGAGGCGGCGACGGGGCAAGATGGGTTGGAGTTGATGGGCAGTGGATTTGGCTATTGGCCTGGGTCGTCTGGGGCCTCTGGTTTGGACTTGGTGGGATGGATGGAGTCAAAGCTCTCTCCTCCGAGGATGGACCCGATGTCCCGTTGCCGTTTCGCTGGTGCATTCCATTGCGCCAAACCGTGACGAGGGATTCTGGTGTGCAAAACGCATGAAAAGGTTCGCTTTGGAGGCTATCCAGTACTGCTCAAACACGTTACGTTTGGGAAAGAAGCAGCGGTTTTCACCGTGTAGTAGTCTCGAGGCAAAGGCTAACCAGGAAGCGTAGTGCTTTGTTAGGCCACGGTGCTTTCCATTCTGCACTGTGACGGTGACGCCAGTATGGGATCCTGGAAATAACGTGATTAGGACACGCCTGACTCTAGAAGATTGCTTGATTCGTAGTAACATTTACGAAGCGCCACCTGCTACCCACATCTAGACCACGTGTGCATTTTGTTAAGTGTTGTTTCCAGCCGTTTTCATCACTGGGATGTTCAGTGCAGTACGGGTTGTCGCTAGCCAGTTTGCGGGCCACAGAATCGTCACTCGCTCGCTCGCCGAACTGTTGACCGCGGCTGCTGGGAGAAGCGCTGACCCAAAATCCATTCTACGTGCACTAACATCACACCACACGGAGCTCCCCCCTAGATGCTGTGACAGTTACAGTGCCGTGTCTGCTGCGGCGTAGCTGCACCTACGCGCGCACGCAGTGCGGATGCTCCAGTCTCGCCCCAAACTTAGGCACCTGCGGGAAAAGGCTCGCATTTCAGCACTTATCTGCTCTCACGCAACTTTCCACACGCCGACGCCCAAAAAATTGAACGAAACCCTTTCGTGTTGCTCGCAGGTCCACCGTTTCCAACTTGTCATGGATTTCATTGGCGAGTCCAGCATCTCTTCCCGTCTGAAATCCCAGCGAACGCGACCGGGAGCGTCGCCTTTGGCTCGATAGTCTCCGCCAAGCCAACTGCCGCTGTTCCGGCAGATGGAGAAAGGGGCGGCGTGCGGGAGCGCGCGACTTTGCATGCTGTCCCGGCAGGGAGCCGTCGCATCGCGCACACGGGAAAAAGCACGGCGGTGCCGCCCGCCTCCGGGTTTCTTGTGCTCCCGGCTTGCCGTTCTCGTCGCGAGAAAGGGTCGGCAGCGGTGCGCGAGCGCACGCGCGCGCCAATGCTATCGAAGCTTCGCCGCGCCACGGTCCCGGACTGACAAGGGGAAGATCTCGTCAAGAGCGTGGAAAGATCAGGGCGGTGACTGTTCTTCGTTATCGCTTGGCGGTAGAGTAGTTTAACTGTGCACGCTGCCGCGTCTATTTACGGGGACGTCGACGTTGTCGGGACGGGGCGGCTGCAGGACACTCCTATGCTGCCAATTCGGCGAGCCCACTTGAGCAAGGACGAAGTAGTAACCAGATGACAAGATGAACTCTCTCAGACTGCGCTTTGCAGAGACGTAGCATTCGTCTCTCGTCAGCAGCTTATACAGATCTCGAGCTGTTGCATTCAGATGGGAAAGGAATCTGATGCGGTAAAGTGTCATTAGCAAAATCATTAGATTACTCGCGGTAGGTCTTACTCTTTCGTGAAGATGATGCTGTCAGTTGAATCGATCGAGCTTACGTTCGCGGGACAAAAAAAAAAAAAAAAATCAATCGAGCTTGCAGTCTCAGGACCGGATTCTTTCATAACGCGGCTGTTGCGTGCGCTGCGTAGCCAGTTGATGATAGTCGAGTGACCAGGTACCGATCTCTTAGCCGTGACACTTGCTGAAACATCACCAACGAAAGATACTTTATTTTTGAAAGATCGAGCGAGCCAGCAGCGTTATCTTCTGTATTATGTATTCAGGATTCAACGACGCAATTTTAAGAATGGAACCATCCTGCTGTGCCCATTGCCACGGTCAGCTCTGAAAGTTACAGAAGATACTTTTTCCCTTGGACATCCATCCCCATCAACCCTCGGTCACCGCGCGGCCTGGACTCGCGGCGCTCGCCTTTTGCCTTTTCGGCCCAAACACCCTTCCTGCGGCGGCGTTTGAATTCGCCTTGGGACAAACCTTGTGCCTTTTCGGCCCAACTACCCGTCATGGGGCTCGCGTTTGATTCTCTAGAATGCAGAAATGGGAATAAAACAAAACAACCGTGCTCCTACCCCGAAAAACTTGCCTATGCAAAGATTATGCCGTGCTCCTTGATGGTCTCGATGATGATCCCGAGCTTCCCGTCAATCTTCCCGTTCACTGCAAGCGTTGTCGTCGACAAGCGACGGGAGCGTGGGCCGGAGGTACTTGGCGTCGGCGGTGGAGACGGCGATGAGCTTGCTGGTACTCCGTTGCATTACCTTGGCGAGCACGACGCGCACCGCGCACGTAGAAGATGTTGAGCAGGAAGGGGCGCATGTACATGTCCGTGCACTGCTTCCACGACTTGCGGTTGGGCCGCGCAACCTCCGCGTCCACGCCGCGAGCCCCACCAGGATATGCTGCGCGGCCGCCGCCGATTGGAGATCAGAATCGCCGCCTGAACCGAACTGAATCGAAGCAAGCGCGCGAGCGTGCAGGAATCGAACCTGGCTGTTGCGGGGCGCTTTAGAAGGCGTGGGCAGCGGCGGGCCTACATACTGGAGCTATGGTGTAATACTCGTTACTAGTAATATTTTTATAGTCAAACTCAAGACGCCATCCGTTGTTGCATGAAGGTATCAATACTATCAATTGCTCAAGATAATTATCAGCAAAAGATGCCCCTAGAGCGCTGAACGGATAGGTCAAATAATCTTTCATAATTTTATGGTTAGACTCAACGCGAGTGACACTGACAAGGAATGCTCCGAAGCACTCCAAAGTCCATTCGACGCTACTTCAAGTCCAAAAAGCGAGCAGTCATATTGCACAAACGAAGCAGCAGCTG
>BCLF01000022.1:2044592-2058177 GCA_001602275.1 Zoysia japonica | reverse complement strand
CCCCCCCCCCCCCCCCCCCCCTTCGCCTGAACCAACACAAGGTATTGACAGTCATGAACCATCACCAGTCTACAGGCTCATGATATTAAATAAATAAATCATGAATTGCTACATTCACTTTACATTTTTACATACATGTATCATGTTCCTGTGGGTCACACTTCCCATGGAAGAAGCCCTCGGATCAAAACAATGCCAGCAGGATCACAAACCAGAAACAGTCTTCCTCATCTGAAGCGAAACCACAGCGCCAGTCTGGTATCAGACCCAGGTATTGATTTACTGGCCAGACTGCTTCCCAGCTTAAATGACTTCCCATGTAGCTACATTGGTAATCCATCTTGAATTCCAGATCCAAAGATGGCAACCAAAAACTTGCTATATGTGACCTTTCCAATGACTAGATAGCCAAACGACCCTGGACTAAACAGAGATCAAAACATGAATAACTGCAAAGAATGGGTCAATGCTGAGGGCCTCCTCTTTTCCCTTCTCTGTTGGTACCTGCTAAACAAAATTTCCATATGGCCGAGTTACATGGTCAGCCCTCAAAACATAAATGAGGGAGACAAATTTTGACATCCTAAGATCCTAAACTAAAATTATACATACATGTATGGAATTTACCCAATGCCTCCATTAGTGCAAAACCATCCTCCAGGCTTGTCAGATCAATTTGACCTCACCAAGCCAATAGCTTTCCTCCAGCTGTCCATGATCAAGCTCGCAGCACATCTATGCACGGCTGAGCAGCTCGATGTAACTCCTTGGGCTTCTACCAGAGATAATACTCATTTCGATAGAAGTTGCATCCAGAACTTTCTTTATAATTATCTGATGTCAGTGAAATCTGAAAGAGGCTCTAACTCCTCAATACCAAGAAGAAAATCAGGTTCATCCTGATATGGGAGGAACTCGAGTTGGTCAACCTCTTCTGAAAGATCCTCGAAGAGGGTGAATTCAGAATCAGCGATACCAAATTCAGCTAGGGAATCACTAATGTGGAATTCAGCTGTTGTTGGTAATAGCTGACCAGGGGTTTGGAGAAAGTTATTCATGCCAATTGCCCCTTCTTCATGTGGTTCAGTGATCTTGTGGATTTTGGATTTGGGAGGTCTCCCAGATTCCGATGCTGCTTTGTGCTTTCCCATGGACTTTGCACCAGATTTGTGCCGCACAGAATCTTGTGCATGGAAAGCTGACGATGCCCAATGAAAACCATCCCCTTCAAAACAAGCTTCTGATGCCAGCCTGCATAGAAGAATGGTTCCCTTTGTTAGGTTGGCTAAATATTACATTGATTAATATGAAATAGCAAAGCATAAGAAATAGTATCAAGACTGACCTGAGTCGGTCCTCCACTTGTCTACATGAAAGTCCAGAGAGTAATGATTGATCAACTGTCTCCAAAGGATGTTTAAATGGCTCTGGTTCTAGTATGGATACATTTACTGTAGATGGGAAGTCTTCGTCACAACTATGTCGATCTGCCAGGAAATTTAACTCTAGTTCCAAATAGTTTAGACGATGTTCCTGATTTCTTGGTGTTGGTGGAAGCAATCGTGTATACTGAACCTGAGCGTCTGCAAGAGCTTTGCTCACAAGATTAAAGCTTGGTCTAAGGTTTGTCATCAACCAGCTCTCACTTGCACCAGTCTTCTTTGCAGAACATATATGGAGTGCACTAGAAGCACTCATACAGCAGGGACCACGCCGACATTTTGATCTCCACACAGATGAAATTACAGCCATGAAATGTTTCTGGAGGAGCAGTTCATTGTTAGGAAGTTGACTGGTCACATTCACCAGCATCTGTGCTTGATCCTGCAAGCAGAATACATAATAAATCATCAATTTGCACACAAAATAAGCCTGTTGTAAGCTGTTTATTGCAGCTAAAGCAGAATAAAAATTAAAAACAAAAGCTAGCACCTAGATTAAGCATGGAATACATAACTACAACACATATCTGTTTACTTATAGTCGACCTATGCTTGCTTGATAATTGGCCAATGTGTATAACTTGAACAGCAGTAATAGCAGAGCTGTTGATGCTTATAAGTTAGCACTTACAAAATAATTAGTTCTATAATAAATCCGATGGCATGTTTACAAATTAGATAAAGTCCAATTTACTCCCCTCAAGTATAGCCAAAGTCCAGATACCCCCTAAACTATGTTTTGGTTTATTTTACCCCACCAAAACTCAATTTACCCCCTCATACAATTTGTCTTTTTTAATTCTCCATACACAAACGTAATTTTAAGATGAAACCTTATGAGATGATAAAGCACATCATAACACATATTATAAAAATACATTTTGAATTTTTTACCATTATTTTGCATATAGTTTTGTATCCCAAAGATTAATTTACTACTCCCTCCGTCCCAAATTATAAGTCATTCTGGACTCCTCAAGTTTTTCCAAATTATAAGTCACTCACTTCTCGAGATAACTTTTTCTCTTCTCGATACATCTCCACTCTATCTCTCTCCTCCTCGTTTTCAAAACATACCACCTTTTCCACTTTTCTTAATTCCCATGCCCAGCTCCAAAACGACTTATAAAACGGGACGGAGGGAGTATTAAATTACTTTTCCTATAAAAATAATGATAAAAAATTATAATCATTTTTTTAAATAGGTGCTATTATGTGCTTTTATCATCTCGTAAAGTTTGATCTTAAGATTATGCTTGTTTGTTGAGAAACAAAAAAGACAAATTGCATGAGAGGGTAAATTAACCCAAAATCACATTTTGACGGGGTAAAATAAACTAAAACATAGTTTAGGAGATTATTTGGACTTTGGCTATACTTGAGGGGAGTAAGTTGGACTTTATCCTTACAAATTTGGCAAGTCTATAGAAGCTAAAGAGCAGAAACTTCCCTTCAAGTTATTCAACTGAGGGTTTCTAATTTTTTATGCCCTCGTGAAGCTCACATGCATGGTTTTTCAGAAACCAGTACAACAAATCAGAGCAAAGTCAACCCTAATCAAACATGCACATTGCAAAATCTCATGATGAAAGCTAGTTCAATATCTTGGATGAAAATAAATGATCTCACCTCGGACACTCTGAGTATAGCTTTTCCAGTCCCAGAAGAAACCTTTTCGCTGTTTGAATTATCTGTTGCTGACATAGCATGTTTGCAGAATAGTTCTCGGTATCTCTCACAGCAATGCACAGGATGACGAAATCTTCCCCTATAAAATGACCCACCCGGTAAGGAATGAAGAAAATCACTTGCCAGTTCCCAATGAGGCCCATACTCATGTACAATTGCACAGAGAACTGCATCCTCCTCAGATGTCCATGGATCTGGAGCACAATCACGAGACCATATTCCCTTCTTTTTCAACCTCTCAGGCTTGATTACAATGACACGTTTTACTGGCATGCCAGGGATGGAAAATTTTCCATCACTTTTAGATATGGTAGTTGATTTTGGATCAGAATCATTAAGCTCCTTCATCCTAAGCCTGCCATCAAGGAAGTGCGGCACTTTCTTGAGCTTTTTCAAACTTCTGCTGTAACTTTTTTCTTCCTCGGCAGTAGAGATTTTCTTACGCTTGTTAGAATGATGGCATGGTGATTCATCACTTACAAGCTCAGGTGAGGGTGCATTATCATCAATGCTCATTGTATCTACAGATGTTTCCTCCAGTATGACCTCTGACTCAGATGACAGACGCGTTTTTTTAAGGGACTTAAACTTGCCTGTCTTATTTTTATTCTTTTTTGACTTTTTGCGCTGACTGCTGCAAAAGGAAGACAAAAATAATCAGTCAATAGATTATCAAAGACAATCTAAAGAAAAAAGGTAAGAGCAAAAATATCTAATAGAAAATATGCAGTGTGCTGTTTCTGTAAGTTGGAACAAAAGAATTCAATTGTCAGAGGAACCATATGCCTGCTGTACTAAGCAAAACAAGAGCATGTACTTCTATACATTCGGGAATAGAATTGCTCATGTTTTAGGAGCACAATTTCTCGTTTACTACCTCATATTATCATTCTTTTCCTGCAGCTCCATTGCTGATTCACGAGCTTGTCTTTCCTGTTCTTCCAACAACTGCAAGAATTTACAACATGTCAGCTTATCATGCATAGTGCCAAGATACATGAATAAGAATGTAAGTAATACATGACCTGCTTTTGAGTTAGAGCCTCAACATGTTGGCGATATGCTGTAGTAGCAAAATCAACATCCCATGCTGCAATAGAGAGCGACATCAATATACCAAAGCCAAGAAAGGAAAAGTAGGTAAGCAAATGGAGTAATGTGTTACACTGGCATAAAATCAGTGTAAGGAACTAAGCAAGCGGTTGGGCATCTCCTAGCGCCTACGCATTCCAAAGCGACGCTAAGGCATTCCTAGGCGTTTATACTTTTGTCTAATAAATATAAAAGATAGAGAAATAAGGAAAATATTGCATATGACCACATAATTATTCAAAAAAAGAATAGGAAAAGGCTTAATTAGCAGCTTAGTTGAAAGCGAAGCGGTGGAGGTCTGCTTAGCACCTAGGCGGCCGCTTTTTTAAACACTTCACATAATAAAATTACGTACATTCATAAGAAAGAGGTTCCTGGTCTTCATCAATTTCTGCTTCTAAATCCTCCTTGAGTTTTTCAATTCGGTCAAGCTCCCATTCTTCTTCTTCAACATTTATCTGATGAGTAACAGCAGCTTTGTTGATTACTGGATCCCAGAGTTCCATAAAACGCATTGCATATCTATCAATTGGTCGGAGCTGATTTTCAAAAGACGAACTTGCATGTCCTGCTGCAGCAGCAGCTGCAGCCATCTGTTTCACATCAGCAAGCATGTCAATATCCTCGTCACCACCAGCCAGTGTAAGAGCCTTGTCCTCATCCAATTGATTGATGTGCAAAGGAACACTCTTCTCCTTATCCACATCAGAAGAGTTGTATTTATGTTCTTCGTTAATGTGTTCATCAGGCCTATCCTCCTCATTTACAAACTCATCATCATCTGGTCTTCCAGCAACTTCCTCGCTGAACTCTTGATTATCCACAGCTTCTTCCTGCTCCAGCTTCTTGAGTGCCATATAATCAGCTTCATCCTCTGCTTGTCTAATAGCTGCTTCAACATCTGCATTTGACAGCGCCAGTCCTTGTTCATTTGACGATCCAGCATTCATAGAACAGTCCTTCTGCTGATCCTCCACATGAACAGATGCATGTCCGGAAAAGAATTCCATAGGATCAAGCTTCTTGAAAAATTCTGTATTATAGCTGCCTCGTTGTATAACTAGATCATCAAGAGCACGTTTCTGATTTGCTTTCTTGAGAATATTCTCCTCTATAGTGCTTTCACTAATGAGTCTATATATGTGAACTTCACGGGTCTGACCAATTCTGTGGCATCTGTCTTGGGCTTGTTGGTCCATTGCAGGGTTCCAGTCACTGTCGTAGAATATGACAGTGTCAGCACCTACGAGGTTGATTCCCACACCGCCGCTACGAGTGGACAAAATGAAAAGGAAGAACTTTGGATTTGTATTGAACCGTTGCATTAGAGTTTGCCTCTCTTCTGGCGGGGTAGAACCATCTAACCGTAAATATGTATAGCCATATAAATTTATAAACTCTTCCAAGACGTCAAGCATCTTAGTCATCTGAGTAAATATCAGGGCTCGGTGCCCTTCTGACCTCAGACGCCTCAATAAAATTGCAAGTTCCTGCAACTTCCCACAATCAAACTGGATCAAACGCCTATCAGGAAAGTAGACTTGCCTGCGAACAATTGCTGGCCTTATAGGAGAGAGAATGGGTGAAAACTCATTCATGCATTTTTCTCTAAATGCAGGCTCACTAAGAACAGGAGACTTCCCTTGGCTGCACCAACAAACAGGGGTAGGAGCTCGTGCTGCAGGAATTGCAAATGTAAATGATTCAACAATATCGAGCATTTTCTGAAAGCGTTTCACAGCTGGTATAACAAGGTCTGCTAGTCTGGATGAATATTCCATGTAGCACAAGGGGTTATTCCTCTGTTCAAGAACATCAGATACAGGATGTTTTACAGTCAAAACCTCTCTCAAATCCGTGCCATAGACAGGCCTCTTTTGACACCGCACCCTATTCCACCATGCAATGGAAGCTGCCCTCTCTCTTGATTCTCTGATTCTCTCCTCCTGAAGGGCTTTCTGAATATTTTCAAAAATGTTTGTTACATTACTTCCATGATGATCCTTATTACAGCAGGAAATTTCTGAGCTACTGGAGACGATGCTTGGAGGAAATGCAGCAATGACCTCATTAACTTCCCAGGAAGTCATAGTAAATTCATTTTGAGTAAACACAAAATTCAGATCAGACAGGTTAACTTTTGAAAACGGACTCTTATCCAGGAGCATGCAAACAGAGTAGCTGAGCTGTAATTTAATTCCTGCCATGTCAAATGAGCTTACTATCGGACGACCTTCAAAAAGATCCGGATGGTTACAAACCTTTCTAAGTTGCATGATGATACTAATCATGCCAAAATAATTCCCACTTTCCAGTGTTGCCTGTGTTTCTGAGCTAGCAATAAAATCTTCATATAAGTTCCTTTGCCTTCTAGAGAGTCGGCAATATATGACATGCTCATGCTTCTTTGGCAACTGTTTCTCAACATCTCGTTTCAGTCGACGCAGTATAAACGGACGAAGGACATTGTGCAATCGATCTATAACTTCTTTGTTTACTTTATCTTGGCCCTCCACCATTCCTGAAATAGGATTACAGAACCAATCTTTGAACTCTTGGTGGGACTGAAATACATGAGGCATCAAAAAATGCATGAGAGACCAAAGTTCCATCAGGTCATTTTGCAAAGGAGTTCCAGTCAAAAGAATGCGTCGCTTGGAATTAAAATTAAGCAACATCTGCCATCTCTGTGATTTCCAGTTCTTTATCAGATGAGCCTCATCAAGAATAAGATACTTCCATTTCTTTCGCTTAAATACTTTAGAATCCTGAACAACAAGCCTGTATGTTGTGATACATACATGGAAGTAATTTGGCTTCATCCAACCTTGGCGTTTTTGCTTTCTCTCTTTTGCACTTCCAAAATAAGTCAGAATCTTAAATGCTGGGCACCACTTGAGAAATTCAGTCTCCCAGTTTAGCATAACACTGGTTGGCACAACAATAAGATGTGGACCCCATATCCCCTTCTCACATGCCAGATGTGCCAGCAAGGAGATTGTCATGATAGTTTTCCCTAGGCCCATTTCATCTGCTAAAATTCCATTAAGTCTCTTCTCATACATAGCAACTAACCAGTCAAGCCCTATATGCTGGTATTCACGAAGTGAATGCTTAAGAAGGAATGGGACCTTTGTGCGCACTTTCATTGTCAGGAAGGTGTTACCAGTTGGTTGTGCTGATCTTGCAGCATCTGCAATTACATCATCACCCTTATCTTCATTCACCGTATCATCAGGAAGCTTATTCTCTTCCACAGAATCTTCTTTCACACAAAGCTCTGATGCTGCTTCTGACTCCAGAGCCTTAGCACTCATATTATGCTCATTTTCCAGTATGTCTGTGGATTGGTGATGCTCACATGTATCAGTGTTCACTTTCAAAATGTTTGCAGATTGACCATCCATAGGCATGTCAGTATTGACCTTTTCAACAGTTGAATTCTCTGACTCTGTTGTCTCATGATTTGTATAGCCATCCTAATACAAAGAAAAGGTTTGCAGATAGGCCACCAGAAAACTGTTACAAGAAAGCAAACAGAACTCTATCCATACCTTTCGGTAGCTCGCAAGAAGTTCTTCAAGTGGAATTTCACTCTCCTTCTGCAACAACATAACCTGCATCTCACGAGAATTAAGACCATCAGCAGTTAGCAGAAATTTTGCAGGAAAAACTGCAACTGTGAAGCTAGATTTATTTCTAGTAAAATAGGGTTACTTCTTATTGATGAACCTAATTATAATATGAATATACAAGAGACAACATTCACTATCAGTGGCCTCTCAATCAGCTCACCAGGCAAGTCACATATTACATATGGAATTTGCAAGCAAGAGAGAGCAAGAGCGTAAAATAAGATGGACAGAGAACAAGAAGGTATACTGGTATAGGTGTCGGTGGCTTCACAGAAAAAAAAAAGATGTTCCCTCTAAACAGCAGCCCCCCAGTGGTAGCATTTCTAATACATAAAATAGTCAGATCTGCTACAACAAGCTTGGAGGACCAAATCCATCTGTCATTTTCAATCTAATGAAAAAAAAAAGGAAACTGTTGCCAAAAAGCTGTAGCAGGTAACCCAAAAGAGATTTTTCATAAATATAATCTCTTGGTATACCCAGATCGCTACCCATGACAAGAATTAAGCAGGCAGACTTTTGAAAATAAAATCAGTAACCTAACAGCTGCAAAACTAGTAATTCCTATACAGCTTTGTTTATGAGCTGCTGTAATGGTAAGTTTACGCTTGTTGCCATCAAAACTGAACTGCATTTGAGCAAAACCATACAAATAAATCAATAATGTTACTACTTATTAATATCTGAAATTACCTCATCCAGATGAGGATCTTCTTTCTTTGCCATCTCTTCCTCTTCAGACAAAGTTGCTTCATCATCCTATCAATGTGATAATAACAAAATGAAAATTTATGAGAAAGGGACATAACGTACAGGAAAAAAAACTAACATGTGGCTTAATTTCACTGTTTCTCCAAACTTCATTCCAAATTGTATGGCATGGATTGCAGTACTACACATGAAACAAGAAAATGATGAGGAACCAAGACAAATATGTTGATACCTTTCCATCATCAGCAGCAGTGTAATCTTCATCCTCCTGAATACAAAGTAATGTCGCAGTTATTATTCATACTACCACACAATCCACAATCCTTCCATTTTCTCTTCAGTTGTCACCAATTTTGTTCAATGTTAATCCCTAACATATTCACAAGGGATCCGCTGGCTACCAAGTTCAGAAAGTTTGTAAGATCTCTCACTTTTTTTAAGTTTTTAGATATATGATGCTGTTGACTTATCTTGGTCTTCGATGTGCAGTACTGTTTAATAAAAAATAGTTTTATGCCTACTGAAAGTATGATATTGAGGATTGACATCCAAGAGACCAAGACTAATCTACGCATGTAATTCAAATATTTTCAAATAAAATGTTTAAAAAATAATCAAAAAGTACCAAAAAGTTCATGTTGAATGTCTGAATCTCAGTCAACCATCATATTTGACAATGGAGGGAGTACAGAAGAGGATGAGATTGTATACCTATATTTACTTAAAAACAGACTACTTGACCTAGCATTACGTGGGCAGCAAAAAACCAAAACCAAAAATGCCAAACTCTGACCGCAATCACTAGAACCATGTCTGGGCAGTTTTAGTGATCATGAACGCATAAATATTTTTTTTTGAATGCTTTGAGGAACTTACATCCCTCCTATTATTGACAATTACTGTCCTCTACTTCACCATGTTAGGTTGATACTATTAAAATGAAACTTTGGTCCCATTTTCCGACACAAATGAATTAAAACTGGTGAGTTCTCTTTTAGGCAGTGATTTTTATGGGTGGGGGAGGGAGGGATAGAATAAATAAGAAAAAAAAAGCAGCATGAGATTAGAACGTGCCTGCTCATCAACAATAGACATACTGCCATTACTTTTCCCCTGCAAAATTAAGTGCGTCATTAGAAAAGATTCTATAGACAAGATTTTATCCCCAAAAATAGAAAGCAAGGTGTACATGATTCTTCTTCACAAATTCAGCATAAGAATGACCATCATCCCCTTCCTTCAAAGAATTGCTCTCATCACTTGACGAGTCAGAAGGTTCATGATCACAGCCGTTAGCCTGGTTCGAAGCATCTGAAAAAGGAAAAACTATCAACATCAATCAAAGAAAAGCAAAGAAAAAAGAGTATAAAATAATCAACTTAATGCTATGAAGGTGTCTGTGTTATCTCACCTACAACCAAATTCTTTGAATCTAAGTTACTATTACTGCCGTTGCTGTCTGGACTACTTTCCCTGCTAACTGAGAAATATTCCACTGATCAAATTATCTTTTGGGTGCCAACTGCCAAGAATTGCATGGCATTGTTCATGTCTACACATGAAAGTGGGCAGAAGAAAATCACTGTAGGAGATCACCTTTGGTTTCTTTTGTGTACATCTTAAGAATATCATCCAACGGTAGGTCAGCTTCTGCCTGTAAAGTGACTAATTCTTCATTTCGTTCAGCCTCTATGATTAGAGCTTCATCCTCATCGATTGTTTGCTCATCATCTTCCTGCGCAAGCCACAAACCAGTATGATTCGTATATTGCTAAATTTTGAAAACAGATCCACATGGCACTATTGTAACTAACAAAAAAAAAACTGAAATGGCTTACCAGCTCTTCATCCAAGCTCTCATAATCACTGTCCACTTCCATATTATCTATATAAACAGAAATTGTTAAAAAGGAGAAGAATAAAATAAGAACTTTGAGTATGCAAAATATATCATTAATCTCACCAAAATCATCAGGGTGGGCAGGGGAGGCCCCTGGAGTCCCAGCCTCTAGTTGAGGAGCTTTTGGGACTCTCTTGATTTGTTGGGCTCCTGGATTTAATGTGTTGATGTTCTCTTCTGCTAGTTCCAGATGAGATGATTGATTTGTCTGCAAAGTTCTTTCCTCTAATTTTTTGGGATAGGGCAAATCTACAAGGTTTTCAGCCAACAGTGTTGAATACCTGTTGAAGATCATAACAAAAATAGAAGGTTAATCTACAGGAAGGGATAAATCAAAAAATGCTGATAATCCAACAAACCATATTTAAGTAAGTCCTTGACAGATCATGGTACCTTTCAGTCTGACCTAATAGGAAACCAAGTTGCTTATCAAGGGCCTTTTTCTTCCTTTCATCAATCTCCAGTTGATGCTTATAGACAACCTGGTTTCCCCAGATTAGAAACAATATTGTTCAATTCCTTGGGAAGATATTTTATTTGAAACAGTAAATCATAACATTAAGAGTATTAAAATGAACTTACCAACTTTTCTATTTTGAGCCAGAATTTCTTCACATCTTTGGAAATATTGAGTGCTACTTTTCTCATCCTATGCTCCTCCTCCTGTAGATATAAAAAAAAAAGGATCAAACGGAATAAGTTCCACATATGTTGACTCATTATCTGCAGTCTTTTGTTTTACACCACTAAGGCACAATATGATCACCAACTACCATTTTGAAAAATAATCATATGCTTAGTCAACTATGAGATCATAATATGGACAAGTCAAGTCACACCTTCTGCTTTCTCTCATCCTTTGTTGCTTGGTCAACTATGCCCTTATTGGCCTTTTGAGCAATCTTTTTAGCCATAGACAACTTCCATTTTCTCTCAGAATCGAACTCCTGCAGCATATACTACAAAGATGAATTACAGTTGTCTAAGAGGGACTAAAATTTGTCGATCATATTAATAGGAAGCGACCTTTGAGAGCCAAACCATCTCTTCAAGGACATGGTCCCAGTGAACTTTCGGCCTTCGAGGCTCCCTTGGAGCCTCAAGAGCCTGCAACATTGAAATAATGTTTAATGCTAATGTAATCAAAATCAGAGCAAAAAATAGTATACAGCATAGAAATCATAAACAGTGCCAAATATACAAAAGGAAAATTCTTCTCGTTATACTCCTCCCTTCTTATAAGGTGTGACATAACTAAAAATGCCAGTATACAAGAATATTACTCCCTTTGGTCAAAACTACTCCCTCCGTCCCAAATTATATGTCATTCTGGGCTCCTCAAGTTTTCCCAAATTATAAGTCGTTCTCACTTCCCGAGACATCTTTTTCTCTTCCCAATACATCTTCACTCTATCTCTCTCCTCTTCGATTTTAGAACATCCCACCTTTTCCACTTTTCTTAATTCCCGTGCCCGACAGCAAAACGACTTATAAAACGGGACGGGGTACATAACAATCTGGACAAGACACGACCTCCAAAGTGTATCCCTGGCAACTATTCAAAAATGAAAGCAATTTCTGATAACTGACCTTCACAGTTCATTTTTAACTTTTAATACCAAAAAGATTAAAGATCAGAAATTAATGAAAGTCAAAGTTTCAAGATATTGACAGGATCTTGTCTGAAAAGTCATGTATTTTTAACAGAAGGGGCACATAAAGATATAGAGAAATGGAACATTGAGATAATGAGATGTCAAATCTATGAGCTAACCTTTTGACGCCTAGCTCTTGTCTCATGATCTAGCTTTGATCGGGGCCCTTTTGATGCCATCCTTCCAATCCCTTGTACAGGATTATTTCATGTTTTTAGGTGTATGCAGCAAATTGGAGCTGGCATACAAACAGTGAAGATAATGCTTCTGAACCAATACCTGAGGAGTTCTAGCAATGTTTCAGTAAATGCATAATAAAAATAGCTGGCATAAACTCAATATATTAGGGAACATCAGAGAAATGGAAAAGGAAGCTATAGATAAGGTGGAAGACACCTGATTGATCTGATGTTTTTTGTTGCTGCAGCTAAAGAATGAAACGTAAAAGCAGGTCTCCTAGCTATCATAGCATATCTTTTTTTTAACGCTTTTAAAAGAGATTTTGATACATTAACAGAGGTGGGCAAAGCCAAACAGACTTCAGGGCCATCTACAATATGTAATATCCACTGCATACCACTATTACAGCATGATTTAAGTCCTATTATCAGGCAGGATAACCTTTATTATCATAATCCAAACTACAATTCCCTGCCACATTGTTACTACACAAATGAACTTCTCATCAATTTTTCACACCATCACTTTAAACCCAAAATATCATAAGTACACGACCCGGACAACAAAAATTCCATGTCAACAATAGTGCAGACCCAAACAAAAGCGGAAGATCAGAGTTCCATACTAGAGCCAGTAGTTGACTTCTCACGTGGGACATGGAGGTTCACTTGAGCCCAAAGAAAAGTTAAGGAAGAAACCAGACCAACTATACATGCAAAACTGGAGGCGTGGGAATAAAAAATTAACATTTGGATTTCGTTGGCTCAAAGCAGCTAAAGTGATTCTGCAAAACATAACAAAAGCTGCTCGAGCAAGCTAGGCATCCTAAACGAACAAGAAATAAAACATAAATCAAGCTTGAATGGATCGGATCTCCATTCCACGCCAATGGCATCCAGCAATGATGGTCCCGGAAATGGAGCGAGTGTGATAAGCTAGGAGCGCTACTAGCAGGTTGCCATTAGACTACGCCACAGTAAAGCTACCAACCTGAACTGGTGGGGCAGGATCTGGGAGCCCTGAGGCCGAAGGCGTCGGGCACTGCCGCACTGGTGAGCACCGTCCGAAGGCGGTGCCACACTTGCAAACGGGCAGACGGCGTAGGCTCGGCGGTGCCCGGCGTCGCCCTCGCGCTGTGGGGAGGCCGGCGGGGCTGTTGGCCGCACAACCGCGGGCCCGTGGTACCCAGGGCAGCGTGTTGCGCTGGAGGCGGCGACCGACGGGGGAGGAGAACCGCCGGCGGACGGAGTCCGGGGAGAGAGAAGCTAGGGTTTAGGAGGG
>BCLF01000022.1:2027933-2044576 GCA_001602275.1 Zoysia japonica | reverse complement strand
GGGGGAGGAACGGGGAGGAGGAGGCGAGTCACAGCTGCGAGGGTCGCATCGAAGGCTTCGAAGCGACGCGACGGGAGGGGGGGGGCAGAGCCGTCGGGAGGATGGAAGCTTGGGCTGTAGACCTGGGCCGGGGATTAGGTAGGTACTGGCGGGCCCGTTACATCCGCGGACAACACCACAGTGTTGGGCCCAGGCCCGTCAGGTGAACTACATCCGCAGACCAACACCACAGTGTTGGGCCCAGGCCCGTCAGGTGAATTTACTGATTCCCTCCGTTTCTGCCCCTATAAAAAACAGCTTTTGTTCCTTCATCAAACTATAAAACTCCTCTGCTAGTCGATCAGGATGATTATGAACTGAAAGTTAGAAGCATGTGTACAAAAACGTTACTCAAGAGTTTTCATTATATCTTTGAAACTACACCAAATTTCGGAACATTAATTTGGTTCTGAAGTTTGCTACAGATATTGTTGTTGAACTGTTGTCTAGATTTCGTGGAGTATCACTTCGAATGAAATTTTTAGAACTTGATTTGTTTTTGAAAGTTTCAACAGATGCAACGGGGAAGTCACTTTTCATTCTAAAACAGGAAAGAAGTTTAAGCTTGAAAACCTTTTAGATTGCAATTTCATATGAAAGTTGATGTTGTGGTTCTAATATTTCAAGATTGCAAGGGATCGATAGCCCCAAAAGCTAGGGATTATCCTTCTGATCCTAACCCCAATTACAAATTACACAATTGGAGAGCCCTGAAAATAATCAAAATCAGGATCATTTTCTTGGATAAAATGCTTCTCTTTTTTTTTTTGACTTAGAGACCACAAATTCTGAATTCTGATATCAATACTTTTCATAAATAAAAACAAATCTCATGAAACTGAACCCCCTACCAAACGGGGCCATAGACTGGTCCAGGGATCCTTAAATTCCTGTCATCATCAGCACGACACCTAAGCACACCCTTATGACCCACAAAGCAAAATAGCAACATGCTAACTTACAAGATTGCAGGAGCAAATTGTGGATGTATTGGCAACAAATACAAGGTGCACTAAGGCTTCTTTACACAGAAATCTCACAGAAATTTCAAAGAAATCAATTCAATTTCACAGAAAAATATAAAAAATAGGAAAAATTCCTGCATTCCAAAGGAGGCCTAAGTGATCTAAAAAGCTTTCATGTCACATTGGCCAAAAAATGTGAACAATGAATGATATACGTCAATAGTACAAGACATAACACCACTCCGTATTTTAGTAGCCCTTATTCTTTAGTCGCATCACTATCTTGGCCTCCCCTAACCTTTTTCCCAAGCTTTTCATATGATCAGTAAAAGACTAATCATGGTATACCATTCCCTTTAAAGAGCTACGGCCCCCATGTCAGGAGCAAAGAATGCCATGGCCCACTGCCAGACATGATCAACAAGTTACAGTGATGCCACCTGACATGCAGTCCCCTCCTCTTCATCGTCGTCGCTCCTCCCCTCCACCTTGCAACTGTTGTACCGACTCGCGTACACGAGGTACACGACAAAGTCCAAGATGGCAAGCATGGAGAGCATGAAGTAGAACTTGTCCAGATGACCCTCGTTGAGGTCGGTCGGGATCCAACCAGGGCGCCCGTGCATGGTGGTGACCTTGGTCACCGCACTCACGATGACGTCGCTGAAGTAATTTCCCAGCGACATGGACATCATACAGAACGCGCTGCCGAAGCTCTTGAGCCCATCAGGCATCTGATCATTGAAGAATTCAAGCTGGCCAACATACATCATCACCTCCGATAGACCGATCAATGCGTACTGTGGTGCCTGCCACAATATGTGCAGGTCGCTGCTCATGGCGGTGGTGGCCTTGTTCTTCCTGAAGAGTTCGACCGTTCCAGCTGCGGCCATGGCTAGTGAACCCACGACCAGGCCGAAACCCATCCTCTGCAGCTCAGTGGGGCCAGTCCGATGACCTGTGAAACGGGCCAGGAATGGGCAGATGACGCGCCTGTAGAGGAATATGATGGCGGCGACGGTGAGGATGTCGAAGGCCGACATGCTGGATGCCGGGACGAAGAATCCAGTGATTGGAGTCGTGCGGCGCATCGCGGCGCCCTGCACAACAAACATTGAGGCCATCTGCGTGAAGATGACGGAGTAGAGGATGGTGCAGAGCCAGATGGGTAGCAGCCGCAGGATGCTCTTGACCTCCTCCACTTGTGTCACCGTGCATAGCTTCCAGGGGTTGCGCTTGCCGAGCTTGAATGACTCTGTATCTTTTGTGTACGATGCGCGGTCCAAGAAACTGCACGAGCACGACAATTGTAAGTTCGATCAGTTACTGTGAATAACTACATAAGCTGAAAGATGCTACACTGAGTGAGACGACAAAGATGTACAAACCTGAAATCATCTGTGTGCATAAGTTTCTTGCCACCAAAAATTTCATTTTCGTCACCCTCATAGAGGCATACTTCTACATGCGACTCATCACCGGCCTTCCTGTTCCTACATGCGGCGACAGCGACCTGGCAAACCCTACCGATAGGGTTCCCGCTGGGCTGCATGTGCCGGTACCGTAGCGTCCCGCAGAGGAACAACAGTAGTGCGGTGGCCGCAGCTATGGTGGACACCCAAAACCCTAGCGCCCAGCTGCCCTTGTCCTCGATGTAGCTGAGGAAGGTGTTGGAGAAGAGTGATCCGAGGTTGAGCGCGAGGTAGAAGTAGCTGAAGAAGGAGACTTTGGAGTGCGCCTCAGCGGAGTCCTCCTCGTCGAACTGATCGGCACCGAAGGTGGCGATGTTGGGCTGGTACCCGCCATTGCCGAACGCAATCATGTACAGCGCAATGTAAAAGATCCCCAGCTCCTTGCCGGAGTGCGGTCCGCATGGCGCGTGCTCCACGCCGCACCCGCCCGGTCGAAGCAGATAGAGCCGCGACGACACCGACAGTAGTCCGAGGCCCTGCATCACACCATGACAACCACACATGTCAGCTAATTAACTAACCGTGTAATCTGCTTCGAGCCACGTAAGACGAGACAGTGATGTGCATAGGCTGGGTCCATCGACCACCATAGCTACACTGCATACAGCTACTACTCTTTGCTGAACACTCCACTTCAGAGATCAAATAACTTTGCACGGATGAAATGGAAGTAACTGTGGCGTTTGTCCTCGGTATTTGTTTTGTGAACTTTCTTATCTCTTAATGAATGGCGCTCCTGCCTATCTTTCAAAAAAAAAAATGGAAGTAACTATAAACATTGATTAGGGAACGTTCAGGCAATTGCACCCCCAAATTAAAGAGCATGCGGTGTTTGCTTTCCGTGCACTTGCGCATCAGAAACGACGACCGTAATCATCGATTCCTAGCTCCTCTATCACTGCAACTGTCTGGACTCGGACCGAAGTAGAACCGGTACAGCATCTAAAGCGTTCGCCGTCGACATCGTTCATCAATCTTTTTCTGTGGCGACCATTAATGGCAGACAGATACTTCATATTTTAGGTTTCGTCGTGTCGATGATGAGTGCACTTACGAGGACGAAGATGGCCTGGAAGATGGCGCAGGTCTTGTATCGTCCCCAGTACGAGTCGCTGACGAACGCGCCGATGAGCGAGAACATGTACACCGTGCCCGTCCACTTGCTGACGTTGTTGGCGGCCTCGCCGTTGCCCTGCTGCAGCACCCGCGTCAGGAAGAGCACCAGGTTCACGTTCACGCCGAAGAAGGCCAGCGTCGCCAGGCCCTGGTTCACTGCAGCAGCACACGACGAGGTGTCAAGGTCAAATGGCTGCTAATGGTCACACATCAACATAGTACAAGCAAAAGGTGATGAGTGATCGGCAAGCGCGCGAAACAGTGTGAGGAATTGCCTTTCGGCAGTCCCCCATGAAAGCAACGCGGAGCCGGCTGAACAACCAGTGAAACGAACGGCTCTTTAGTTCCAGCGACTGGGAAAGGGCCTAGAGGCTGCTTGTTGTTGCAGCCGGGTAATAAATCCACACGTCCTACATATCGATCGGTCGCTGGCTACTGATCTACTACTGGTGCTGCTACATCATGGACCTCCGATCCTGAACGAGTTGTGGTATCAACACCGCGTGAAGGAAGGTTTCCCCGCCGTGACCAGGACGAACGCGCAGCCGCGGCGGGGGAGTTGCATGCCCGGTGTCACCTCAGCCTGCAGAAAAGTCCGCATAAAAAGACCGGGCGCCTACCGCCACTTTCGAGCGGCGTCACCTTTGAGCGGCTCGTGCATTGATGCTGGCGATGTTGTTTGAGTACTAACTGGAAATCCCAGTCATCAAACCTTTCTCCTGCTTCCTCTTGCTTTGCATGTGCGAGGAGACGAACGGCAAGCTCGTTCAAACTAAAGATGCAGGGAGGCATGAGCAGCAGGACGGTACCGAGTATGAGGCCTCCGGCGATCCATCCACCGGACCTCCCCTTCACCGCCGGCCGGCCTTTGATGTCGACGGACCCGTCAAGGGTGTGCTCCTCCTTCGTTGTCGACGCGGCGCTCATCTCCGCGCCTTCCACAACGATCACCCTCATCTTGACGTCACCCTCGTTCGCTGACTGCAAGCATGCATCGAGCCAGAAACTGTTAGAGTTTGGGAGCCGGTGTCTACTGCAAATAAAGAGGGCAAAAGGCAGGATGCTTAAAGGTGCAAGCATATCAAGTCGACAACAGCTAATTGAGTCATTGCAAGAAGTTTCAGAGTGAGCAATACCAACCATTTCTTCCGTCCTCGCACTCCTCACGGCCTAGTCGCGCCTCTGTCGTGGATGTACGCGACGAGGAGCCGAGAGGCAGGGCTAGTCGCGAGTGCGAGGAGGCCTGGCTCGGCCAAGAGCCAAGAGGAAGAACAGCGTGACTGACTGACTGGGGTTGTGTGGTGTGTGCAGTCGAGTGCGAGGCTTGGACGCCATTTATAGAGCAGCTGATCAGTCAGTCAGGAAGAAGAGGCCGAGTGGGATGGCTGACTATGCCTTTGTGTTGCGCGGAGTGTGTGCATGTCTCGCTCACATGATGTCACTCGTGTAGGTATCTTAGGTAGATGCATCGATCATCGCTGTGAGGGCATCCACAATGTAAGAAAAAATCGGTAATAAGCAATAAATACCAGCACATTCACTGGCCATAAACATTGCGGAGGACGGTATTAGTTCTAGCCGGGTCATAGCGCTATGGTCGATACTAAGACAATAAAATATGTTTTTCCAACCGTTTCAAGCTGCAGCAGTGCTCCTTGCTACATTGCGTGACGTCTACATTATCTTGTATTACTATAAATAAACGTTGTGAGAATTGTAACATCTATAGCCATCTGACTCAGAGACCTACTTCTAATACCGGCTTCGGTAACACACATTGCTGTTGCCCTCTGCCTGTGATAGATAGACGTCGCGGTCTGACTTTCTCGCCATCTTTCCGTCCTCTCATCTCTTTTGGGCTGGGTTTTGTCAATTTCCGGCGAGAGAGAGAGAGAGAGAGAGAGAGACGGTTTCATCACGCAAGCGGTGCTGCCAGTGCTAGCTTGCCTTTTGGTAATTACTGGGTTTCAGTTCCTAGTGGCCATGCGTAGCTGGTCCAGGAAACAGTATCGACATGGATCGTTAGAGAATTGGAATGGAAGTGATTCTCCTCTGAGAATGATGCCCCTAAAATTCTCTTGCTGCCTCAATTATGTACCGGCAACAGGCACTAATCCACTGTCAATATTCCTGAATTATTTAGGCAACTTTCACACAGATAACAATTATTCAGCACCTAATACCGATTTGCGTGCTAGTGTTACCTGCGACAAAACGGTGGCCTCATGCTCTGGATATCTTCTGGTTCACACTCATCAGGTGGTACCAAAGATCAGCGTGTCAATCAGCAGATCATACCATCAAAGGAACAGAATCGAGAATCGCAAGGCGATTGATGCTTTCAGATTGCACGCAGTCACAGCGCTATCGACCAACAGTGAGCTACTGCCGCGTTTACTGCCGTCCATGAGTGAACTTGTTTGGACGAGGGCGCGGCGCTGCTCGGCCGCTCGGTGTCTGCGGTTGCGTCGACACCCGTGGACTGCCGCTGCGCCACCGGCTACTCACTGGTAAGCTCCTGCACTTGTCGCCCTCACGGTGCAGCGGCGAGCCCGGTGATTCGCCGGCGTTCAGGTCATCGAGCAGTGCCGGGATTCGCGGACGGGGTTTCGCCACAGCGCCAGCAGCCTATCGCGCTCGCTCCCTGTGGTTGGCTTATCGCTCGCACGCGTGCCCGCCATCCGCCCCGTCACGCTCCACTTCTTCCACCCTCTTGCTCGCGTCGACCGCGACCACTCCGAACGTCGTCGACCGCCCGTCGACGCCTCGAACAGTCACGCGTCCGTCGCCACCACTCAATCGCCGGCAGACGCCAGACCTTATCACGCTGCATGCAAATAGCAGCTACAGCAGAGCATCGCAGGGCGCGCGCGACGACCGCCGGTTAAAGCCGCCGGCATAGCCGGGCGCTCTGGCTGTTGCATGCAGCTGTGCCCCCGCCCGACACGAGAACGTTGCGCCGACTGTTTCAGGTCCTGGTCACCTTATCGCGGATCGATCGAATCAAATGCCGCGCGGGTACGAGCCCGCAGCGCGTATTCCGGAGCATATTCATTCAGCAGCTGAACAGGGGTTTGCGCCATGCGCGCGTTCCCCCACTCAGTAGCGGGGCACAAGCCACAAGAAGTGAGTGGATGACTGGATGTCGTGCGGAGCAACTTGCCTGCCGATTGATGCAGGCGTCGATGGTCACATGTGCATCTTTCTTCGTTCGAAACCTTGCTTTCCTCGCTCCTTGCATGCTCCGGTATACACTGGCATAGTTCAAGGGATTCTGACCTACCGTTCCACTGCTCATTCCCGCGAGCCCTTTCTTGTGGGGTTGTACCGTTGAACGTGCCCAAACGTTCTTGTCGGCGAGCCGGGCATGATGACGGGGACTATAGTAGGCTGGGAAAACAAAGCACACAGTAATTGGATAGAGTAATGTTTTTGATTTATTCAAATCAACATTTGACCATTTATCTTATTCAAAAAATTTATAAAATTACAAAAATAATAAATCAATGAAGCTTAAAACACTTTTTATAATGAATCATTTTATAATAAAATAAATAATATTTTCATAAAATTTTTAAATAAAACGAATGGTCGAAAGTTGATTTTTCAAAAAGTCAAAAACGTCACTTATAATGAGACGGAGAGAGTAAATTGTATTGTGCCTAGCTTCATAAAGATCTACTCCTACCTAAAGGCTAAAGTGCTGTGAATTAGGTATGTCGTTACCACCTCCTTTTTCTCTTTTCTTCATTGCACCTATGCAATGCAGACCTGTTATTGATCTATTATAAAGTTCCTTTTAAAAAAATATTATAAAGATTATGAACACGTACCGGCAGAATTATCTGATAAGTCCGCTTTTGCCAGGAAGAGATTTGTAAAACAAGTATGGCATGTGTTTCGTGCTTTCAGATGAGTACAAAGAACTCAGCGATGAGCGAATTCTAATTTTTTTCATAGTGGGTTCAGATCGATTTAACAAACCGTGGGACTTTTCCAATAATCGCTTTTCTTTAAAAACAACACACTATAATGCATGCACCAACCAGTTAACTACAAAAGCTTAAACTGATGAGAAAATATGAGCAATTTACTTATACTCTAACACTATCAAGTATATAGCCCACTAAAATTGCACCGCTGAGTTTTCAGATAACCAAGGAGATGGTGGATCAGTCATTCTGAGATTATCTGGCTTTATTACGGTTTGGTGGAACAAGTATTCTAATCGATCGATCCGTTTAGCTGCCGTTCACTTTACAGTTCAGTAGAACGAATAATCTAGTCGTCGATGCATTTTAGGCCTCCTCAGCCTTTTCACTTTACTTGCTCCTAATCCTCGCATTTAGTCGTGGACCAAAACTTTAACAATCTTCCATGTCCCATATGCTAGTTTTTAATCTACCACGGCTGCTCGAGCACCACGTCTGAGATCACCATCTGCTATTTTGGTAAGGCTAGCCCGCTCCCAGCTAGGCATACCTGTTTCTAGATGTAATCCGATATGACACTTGAGTGACATACCTAATTCTCAGGGCACTAAAGGTGGGCTACCGAGATTTACAGGCTTCAGTGATCATATGCCGATCACCTGAAAACCAACGTGACGTTCCCGTCATCGCCCGTCACCGTCCGACAGCGCCACGCTAGTACGCTACCACCCCTGCCTTTTTTCCGCCACTCGCGCTCGCTCGCTCGCTCGCCCGGCCGGGCGCGCTGACGATCTACGCAGCCTGAAATGGACGTGTGTGCAGGGAGCTGTGGCTTGCGAGACTTGCGTCGCGTTTGCGTTCGGACGAAAGAGGCAGTGGCATGGCCTCTAGACGACGACAAGGCGGCGGCGGCGGTACGACGAGCTGGTCCGTCGTGCCTCGTGGTTTCAGCTCCACGACTTGCCGGTTGGACCGGTTGGTCACTTGGAAAATTGTCGTGCATGGAGCTGAAGTGGCGGCATGCCGCATTAGATATTTCTGAATCTGTGGTGGCTAGCTCACGGCCTGCCCCGTAAGTGGCAGTACTGATCTTTGCAGGGCTTCAACGGCTGCAGTGTGTTTCAGGCGATGGGATAAGCCTCCTGGCCCCTGTAGTGCACATAGTTGAGTGATCCGTGTATCTTTGCTCCCATGCTCTGGTAGGTTAGGTACATACTGAGACGTGAGGTACGATGATGTCTTCTACGCTCAGAAAAGGGACACGCTCGTTTGTTTTCGGCGCCACACTGTCACTGAACATAAGAAGCGAGCTGACGGCTAAAACTGGTCCATGCATGCATTGTGCAACTAGCCAGCTAATTCGTCGTTGCTCCTAAAACTCTCACCACTTACTTCGTGTTCACTGTACCCTGCAATCAAAACCAGCTGTACCTGACTTAAGATGAGTCAAAAAAAGTTGACTTCATGGGAGCAAATTCCTTGGTCTGGAATCTCTTGTGTAAGAATTTGATAGCAATAGCCAGTATCAAGGTAGTAGGTATGCTCCCTGCCTTTCTTTTTCTCACAGCACTTTTCTCTTTTGTCAGAAAATAGAAGAAATAGCACATAGGACGTTGTTCAAATACATTAATAGATAAAGTTCCCAATGATTAAACAGCATGCCTGCTTTTTGACAAAACGTCTTGTCGATGTTGTTCTGACCCACCGACACAATAAAATTTACGTAATCGAATAGAGTATTTTGTATTCGAATAGCCTAGTCTTAAAAAAAGACTAAAAATTAATCTGGTTCGAACCGTCGAGAGGCGTAATACCCTACGTCTCGAGACGAGAGAGATGTGTTTGGTTGATCTCATCCAGGTGGCCTAACGGCCGGCTGGAGTTGATCTCGTCTTCAGTTGGCACAACGGCCAACTGAATCGCCCCCTGATTAGAGGCGCTCAGCCTTGTGGCTGGTGGGCCCCCGTCGCACAGCACCATATAAAGAAAGAGTGGGCGAGCCGGGGCACATACCACAAGATTGGCTGTCGCCCGAACCCCACCCTACATTTCAAACCCTAAGTCTTATCTTTGAGGGTGCGCTGTCAGCGACGAAATTCTCCATCACCGCTGCTACACCCTCGACCTCGACCGAAGGCCCTTTTCTCTTCACCGACCTTCGCCACCCGAGCGCAGACTTCACCGACCAAGGAGAAGGATGGCAGAGTCTTCTTCCTCAGCGTCGGTCGGGTCGAACACCGAAGATAAATACCCACAGAACACCCCCCTTCTCGATCTGCTCACTGAACCCGAAAAAAATAGAATCAACAATGACATTAGAGCCAGGAACATCAAAAGAGACCCAAAAGAAAACAAATCCAAAAGGCCCCGAATCCCTAACCCTAACCCTAAGGGGAACGGCAACCGGGGGAGGGGAAAGGGAAGAGGCAAGGGCTTACCTTGGCCTCACCTCGCCGTCGACGACACTGTCGTCGACGGCCGCGCCGCCGCTCGGATTTCCCGAGCGCCGGCCACAGAGGCGCCGCGCGAGCACCAAGGCGAGCACGAGAGAAAGCGGGGAGGGAGCAAATGGCTAGGGTTTCCGGGGGCGCGGCGCGGCGACGGCTTTTATACTCTGACTCATCCGCGGCGCCGTCGATCGACGATCCAACGGTCGCGAGCAATCGGCGTCGAGATGGGCCGGATTGAGCCCAAGCGGGGAAGAGGATTCCCGACCCAGGTCCAGGTTGCCTCGGTCGATTTTTCGCACCGTGCTGGGCTGGGCCCCGCGCGCGCGACTGTTCACAGTGGGCCGCGCGCGATTTCGGCCCAAATTCAAAGGATTTTTTTTTGTTTTTCTTTTTCAGAAGTAATTTAATTAATTTCTTTGCTAATTTTTTAACAGAAATATTTAGGAAAAAATTAGTAAATTTTGACAGAATAGAAAAGTACAATAATTGCTTCTGAAAAATAGAAAAAAATTTATTTTCCGCTGGGTATTTAAATTCGTTTATTTTATTATTAAATTCGAACCAACGGGAGAATTTAATTTTGAAAAATATATATAATTTCAAATAATTATGATATTGTTATTTTTCTGACCAACATTGATAATAACAGTATTATAATTTTTTAATTGATAATTTTTATGCATTATTTCTATTTCTGCCCAACGGTGATATAATTTTAATGTATAGACAAATTGTATGTCTTAATTTTGACCAACGTTGAAACTAAGACATATGATTTTGTTGTTATGTTCTCACTTTACTTGAATTATTTTTTCAGGCGGATACAACTTGATGAGTTGTATCAAATAGATCTCCACTCTTAAAGGTGATAACTATGGAGAGTGAAAGAAAAAGATATACTTAGCGTTTATCTTGGCTGAGGTGGACTGGGTCCTCACTACAGCATGTCCCACTGAGCCTGAGGAGTCAGTGAGGAAAGAAAATGAAGCTGATGCTGCTTGGCAGACTAGACAGAGGGACTAAGCTCCCTAGAACATGGGTCACAGTCAACAAGAAATGTATGGCTGTGATAAATAACACCATTGAGCCTACCATTATGGGCTCAATACCAGAATGTGACACTGTCACAGAGTAACTTGACAAAATAAAGAATCAGTTCACTGGTTCTTCAAAGACATATGCAACACAGCTAATCAAACAGCTTGTGACAAAAAGGTACTCTGGTGGTGGCAGTGATATAAGAGAGCACATACTAAAGATGAGCAACTTGGCATCTAAGCTGAAACCAATAGATCTGGCCATCAAAGATGAGTTTCTTATCTATCTGATTTTTGCTTTCTTGGCTAAAGAGTTCGACACTTTTGTTGTTAACTACAACATACAAACCGAGAAATGAGACTTAAAGAAGCTCATTGCTATGTGTGTGAAAAAAAGAAATAATGAAGGCTTCACATAGTGGTTCTATCAACTATGTGAAAGGAAACAAGGAAAAGTATAAGGGAAAATCTCCCATGGTACATCAGCCTCAAAAGAACAAGTTTGCTGTGGAGAAAGATCAGTGTCTTCACTGCAAGAAGACAGGACATTACAAGAAGAACTGTCCTGATTACTTAAAGATGATCATAGCAAAGAAAGGTGAGAACATTATTACTTTTATAAATGAATCCCTATATGTGCAATATTCAAAATCCATTTGGTGGATTGACTCTGGAGCAACTGTTCATGTTGCTAACTCTTTGCAGGGATTCCGTTCGACGAGGACTATGCAAAGAAAAGAAAGATGCGTTAAAGTTGCAAATGGAGTCCAAGCAGATGTTGAAGCCGTTGGTGATCTTTCATTAGAGCTAGCTGATCGCTTCACTCTTTTACTTAGAGATGTTCTTTATATACTCTCTTTACAGAGAAATTTGATTAGTGTTTCATGTTTGGACAATAATGTTTATGATTGTCATTTTAGAAATGGCAAGTGCGAAATAATATTTAATAAATAATGTGTTGGTCTTACCATCTTACAAAATGAGCTTTACTTATTATCACTACGTGATGATGTGAATGTTGTATGCGATGATGGTAACGTTGCATGCGACAAAGTATGTGAACCCTCGTCTTCCAGTGTAAATAGAAAATGAAAGAGAACTCATGATGCTTCGTCAAAATTATGGCACTGTCGTTTAGGCCATATTTCGAGGAGGAGAATAGAAAGATTAGTAAAGAATAATATTCTTTCTCCATTAGAGTTCTCAAATTTAGATCAATGTAGAGAATGCATTAAAGAAAAATATGCAAAGAAAATTAAGAAAAATGCTAAAAGAAGCACATGGAATTCTATAAATTATTTACACAGACATTTGTGGTCTATTTCCTGTGAAAAGTGTGGATGGTTATGACTCGTTCATAACATTCACAGATGATTACTCCCGTTATGGCTATATTTATCAATCAAATAAAGAACAGAAGCTTTGTATAAATTCAAAATATTTAAGGCTGAAGTTGAAAACCAACACGATTTAAAGATTAAGATAGTCCGATCTGACCGTGGAGGGGGAGTACTACGGTCGGCATACCCCATATGGCCAAGTTCCTGAACCTTTTGCAAGGTTCTTACAGGAGAATAGCATAGTAGCCCAGTATTCTGCACCGGACGAACCTCAGCAAAATAGAGTAGCTGAAAGACATAACCGTACCTTGATGGATATAGTGCGAAGCATGATGAGCTATTCCACTTCACCATTGAATTTGTGGATGGAGGCGTTAAAAACCGTCATTCATATTCTCAATAGAGTATCAAGTAAGTCGGTGTCCAAAACACCGTATGAATCGTTGACAGAAAGAGTTCCCTCACTAAACCAGTTACGTGTATGGGAGAGCCCTACTGAGGCTAAAGTATTTAACGTAAATATTAGGAAGCTTAATCCCAAAATAGTAAGTTGCCATTTCATTGGCTACCTGAAAGGTCAAAAAGTTTTCGTTTCTACTATTTAAACAGATATACAAAGTTTATAGAAACGAGACACGCTGTCTTCTTAGAGGATGAGATGCTGAAGGGGAGCAAGGTAGCTCGAGTAATTAATCTTGAAGAGAAGCGGGCATATGCGCCCACTCCAATGATTCAAGAGCTATTTTTCTCACTACCTATTGTCGCTGCACCGACAATGCAAGACACTGTGGTGCCAGCACCTGTTATTGTTCCTGCTGTGACAATAATGAATATGGATGAGGAACCTGTTATTCAGAATCCTATAGAACCCATTGTCACACATGAGGGAGAGCAACAACAGCCTCAAACAGAAAATGTGCGAAATGAGGAGGCCCCGAGGAGGTCTCAAAGAGTTAAAAGATTAGCTATTTCTGATGATTATGAAATTTATCATACAGAGAAATTTTAAATGGAGGATGATCCTACCTCATTTGAAGAAGCCATAAGAAGTGAACTTTCTTCAAAATGGCTTGAGGTCATAGAAGAAGAAATAATGTCCATGAAAGCTAATAAAGTCTGAGACTTAAAAATAATTCCTAAAATAGCCAAAACAGTAGGCTGTAAATGGGTCTACAAAACAAAACTTGACTCCCAAGAGAATGTAAAAAGATATAAAGCGCGACTTGTGACAAAAAGTTTTACACAAAGAGAAGGGATTGATTACAATGAGACCTTTTCTCCAGTCTCGTGTAAGGATTCCTTCAGAATTATAATGGCTTTAGTAGCACATTATGACTTAGAATTACATCAGATAGATGTAAAGATGACATTTCTCAATGGAGATTTGGAGAAAAATGTTTACATGGCACAATCGAAAGGTTTTATCGTGGAAGGAAATGAACAAATAGGACGCCGCTAAAGAAATCGATTTATGGGTTAAAACAAGCTTCACGATAGTTATACTTGAAGTTTGATAGTACGATAAGGAAATTTGGGTTTAAAGAGAATGTAGAGGACAATTATGTTTATGCAAAGTTTAAGAATGGAAAGTTTATGTTCATAATCCTGTATGTGGATGATATCTTACTAGCTAGTAACGATGTCAGTCTGCTACTGAAAACGAAGAAGTTTTTCTCCTTAAATTTTGATATGAAAGATCTTGGTGAAGCTTCGTTCGTTCTATAGATCGAAATTCATCGAGATAGAAATAAAGGGGTATTAGGACTGTCACAAAAGGCGTATATAGAAAAAGTCTTAAAGAAATACGGTATGCGTAAATGTAGTCCATCACCTGCTCTTATAGTCAAAGGCAACAGATATGGGGATTTTTAATGCCCCAAGAACCAATATGAGATCGATCAAATAAAAGCGGTTCCATATGCTTCAGCTGTCGGAAGCTTACAGTAGCTCAAGTGTGTACGCGCCCTGACTTAGCGTTTGTTATCGGGTTACTTGGCAGATTCTAGAATAATCCTGGAATAGATCACTGAAAATTGGTAAAGAAAGTCTTGCGTTGTTTGCAAAGAACAAAAGGCCTCATGATGACATACAGAAGATCAGATTCACTCCATATAGTTGGGTACACAGCTCTGATTATGCGGGAAATGATAGAAAATCTACATTCGGATATGTGTTCACTCTCGCAGGAGGAGCTATATCATAGAAAAGCTCAAAACAAATCGTCATTACATCGTCCACAATGTATACCGAGTTTGTAGCATGTTATGAGGCTACGGGGCAGGTGAAATGGCTTAAGAAGTTCATATCTGGTTTTAAAGTGGTTGACGACATCAATAGACCACTTAAGTTGTACTGCGATAATGAACCAGCAGTAACATATGCCCACAACAATAAGTCAAGTGGAGTTGCCAAACACATTGACATAAAATACTATGTTGTGAAAGATAAAGTTCAGAATCATGTCATAAGTCTTGAGCATATAAGTACCGTAAAGATGTTAGCGGATCCGCTTACAAAAGGCTTACCACCCAACGTGTTTAGAGAACATGTAGCCGGCATGGGTTTAAGGGAAAGACTATGATTCTTGAACGAAAAGATGGCCCAAAGATAAGTGACTATTTCAGAACAGAAAGATGTACGTAACTGTTGAATCTATCGGCGATTGACCGTGACGATGAGACATGTTCTATGCATTAATCTGTGATGGAATAAGTAAAATTGAAAGTATAAAAAGTGAAAAGTTAAAGTGTAGACTGAGATCAAAGGGGAGAATATTAGGTTGATCTCATCCAGTTGGCCTAATAGCTATCTGGAGTTGATCTCGTCTTCAGTTGGCCCAACGGCCAACTGAATCGCGCTTTGATCGGGGGCGTCACCACGAGATTAGCCGTCGCTCGAACCCCACCCTACATTCCAAACTCTAAGTCCGATCTTTGAGGGTGTGCTGCCAGCGACGGAATTGCCCATCACAGCCGTCACACCCTCGACCTCGACCTCGACCGAAGGCCCTCTTTTCTTCACCGACCTTCGCCGCCCGAGCGCGGACTTCACCGACCAAGGAGAGGGATGACAGGGTCTTCTTCCTCAGCGTCGACCGAGCCGAACACCGAAGGTAAAGACCTACCGAACACCCTCCTTCTCGATCTGCTCACTGAACCCGAAAGAAATAGAATCAACAAAATCAAATCGTATGAACTCAAGAACATGAGTACAATGCGAAAGGGGCTTGGCTCGATCCAAAAACCCTACCTCGCATGTGTGGATGTGGTTACAGTGGAGTAGCTTAAAAACAACTTGGCTAACTTCATTTGTTCTCCTTTTCTTATCTTCTCTCTTCTTTTATTCATCTGCCCCATAGTACCCTTTTTATAAAGGTCGGACCAAAGGCACCAACTTGGCGCCTACAAAACCTGCTGGCCCTTTGCTAGGTGGGGTCTTCGTCGTCGGCTGAGTTGGTCGCCTGACGCCCACTGGCGGCAGTGCAGTTGGTCGGTGTCCTTCGTACGTCCTTTGTCTAGTCGTGGGAGACAAAAGACATTTTTTCATTTTGCTTAACCGATCGCTTGACTGTTTTATCAACTTCTGAAACGCTTTATCTCTCGGCAAAGTTGCTTTACCTCTGCTGTACGTTGACAGTAATCTCTGCGGTTGTTAGCGGTTGGTTGCTAAAACGGTGCCCGACCCCTGGGGGTCGAGTCAGAGCGTTGGCTTCTAACCGTTGACGGGCTGAATCTTGTTGTCCTGTAGCTTTGATCTTTCGTCGGTCGGTCTTGGACGCTTGTGCGGTTTCGACCCTGAGGTCGGGACGTTCTTAGCGGGATGTGATCCTTCGTGGATCGTAGATGGGTCGTAACCATAGTTTATAGATAAAGCTTTACGTAGACGACGAGTCCGTAAGTACCCAGAGTATACTATCTCGACGCGTCTCAGACATAAAAATGTGCTCGTAAATTTGAGTTTCGTAGGGACAGGATAGGGGAGATTTTTTGGTGTCCTGTGGCAGCATAAGGGCCACAGCTAAAACCCTTTTGTGCGTGATTTCTTTTCCTGCAAAAAACGTGCAGAATCGAGTTGCCAACAAAATCCAGACCAGCATGCTACCACAGAGTTAGCTGTTGTCAATAGTTCCAGTCTATTGCTAACACTTCTAGGCCGTTCAAATGAGAGCCATATCACAAATGCACATCAACGTGGATGCACGTAACGAATCTGGATAAAGCATTGCGAACCTCATAAAATATGGGCACACTCAATGTTGGGATCAACTGTATCATACGAGTACAACCAAAGCC
>BCLF01000022.1:1933750-2027924 GCA_001602275.1 Zoysia japonica | reverse complement strand
AACCCCCCCCCCCCCCCCCCCCACACACACACACCCAAAAAAGAGAAATTCTACACCTACGTACGGAAATTACGAAATTCTTACGTACTCTCTCACAACTAACCCTCCTGATCTCTGCAACCATTTTCTTTGTTACCTCTTAGTTCACAGAAAATTCGTAAGTTTCTTCGTTGATGTAGCATCGCTCCAAAAAAGGTTTTACACTGTAAACAAATTGAAACGGTTGTGTCACCAGCGACGGTGAAATGATTTTTTTTCCAAAGAAAAAAATGTCGTTATGTGGATGACATTATATTCATTTTCCTTGTGTATAACGTAAATAAAATCCAGATTTGCAACAGAGTTTATGCGATGGTACAGTACCACGAGGCAGAGCAATACGAGTCGTCGAAGCTCTACGAAACAGTTACCGCCTAGAGCATATTGAGCCCAATCCATTTGACTCATGGATTGTTGGATCCAAAGCTCCATGCGGCGGAGAGTCCAGTTCAGGCAAGAAATCCGGCCCATTTCAGAACAGCTAGTGAAGGCCCAGCAGCAATGGCCATCCAATGCGGTTTTGCGCTTCGCAGATCATCGCGTGGCAGTCGTTGTCATCCCGTGGAAACCAGGGGACGCTGTTGGAATCAACGTTCCAATCAGGCCGTCCGTATCAGAGATGACAAGTACTAGTAGCCTCAAATCAGTTCAATTCTGAGTCAGAGAATGGAAGCTGACGAATTTTCATAGAAGGAAGAACATTCAAAGGTTGGTTCGGTGCTCTGTTTTAAACGCAACATTTTGTACTGGCCGGATTTTGCTGGAGTGCACGAGCGACCAGCTCGTTTTCGCATCACGTAACGTCCAACGCTACAAAACAAAAAACAGGCAATAACCGCAGAAGATCCGAGCACAAATATCAAATTCGCGGAAATGTCTCCGCACGTTTCCTCTCCCGGTCCACCAATAGGACTATTCCGTTCCGTCCACGCTGATCAAAGGTCCTCGGCTCGCCTGTCTCCCCTTCGTCAGGAGCCAGGAACTCAGGACCCGCCGCGAAACACCCGCCGTAACGCGCGCCTCCATGCCTCGTCTCGCCGAAGCCAAGCACGCCGCCGCCCTCCACGGGACTCCCCTCTAGCAGCCTCCCTCGACCCGTCGTCGACCTCGTCGCCGTCTCCTCATCTCCTCCGTCGGGCGGTGGAGATCCAGTCCAGCGAAGTCTGACCTCTTGACTTCTCGGTAAGGAAGCCCTATCTTGCTTGCTTGGACGGACAGTTCGGTAGAGAGCTTCATTCCGCCCGCAGTATTTTTCCCCTGCTCTGATCAATCGATCCGACCCGGGTCTCACTTGCTGGGATGGACGCTCCGATCCATACGTCCAGCTTTTCTGCCCATTGGTTGGGTCACCAGCAGGGGAAGGGCGTGTGAATCATGTGTCAATCGACCGCGATACTCGTGCGTAGAGGGATGCTACCTGTCAATTTTTAGGCTGTGCAGTTGGTCCAAAAAAAGGACAACGCGTGGCTGGATAGGCTACCCAATTTTTGCTATTACTAGACCTGTCATGTGAATGTTTTTTTAGTTTTCTGTCATACTCCATGTATGTTGGTTGCTAATTTTGGTCAATATAGGATCAACGGATATGTTACTCAAATATAGTATAAATAAATGGTATATATAAGACTGATGAGAGGGTTCCCTAGCCTGGAGGTTGTGGGGGGAACCAACCGCGATCTCGTTAGAGACCCATTACTTCATCAAAGGAAGTAAACTCTACGAGGCTAGGGGTTGGTTCTTCTAGCCAGGTTCTAGGTGGGACAGAAATCATCCGAGGCGTCTGTTGTTATTTCTTGTAATTAGCAAGTTGTTTCAACAATTTCAACCTCTTCCTGGTAAGATATTCTGCAAACTTTTTAGCCTTGTTAGGACGGACTTGACAAAATTGATTGTTTGCTTTCAGACTTTTGGTTTATAGGTTGGCTTGGGATTTTTCTTGGTTGCAAGAAAATCATGTGGACAAATTATGTTTTATTTATTTTGTTCTTAGACCAAAAAAACACACACAACCACAACAATGTTAACTCAACCTTTGTCTACTTTCTCTTTAATTTATTCGAGTTATCTGAGATTATGCAAATTATGCAGCTAGGAAGCTCTTCAAATTCCTTGTTGAACTAATTTCTTCGAGTCATGTGAGGTCATGCTTATGACTGATGAAGGGGCAGCTTTCTTTTCGAATGCATTGTTCATTCAAGATATGTGGTCTTGCTAAAAAACACTTTATACTGCCACTGTGGTGACAAACTAGTAATACATGCCTCGCTGGTTGATCCTTGCATTTTGTTCTTTACTCGGGCAATGTGTCAATTGCTGCGGACAGAAGTTCTGTGCCTTTGCAAATGAAAAGCTATCAGATGTTTGACTGATTGAACAACTATTATTACCAATACAAGTACCTACTACTTTAGGACTATTGCATTTCCTTTTCCCTTTGCAAGTGTTGAGTAGAATCACTATTTTCCCGTGCAGAAATTAAGAACTTTCAGCTACCAACTTAGCCAAACAATGATTTTCCCTTCCTTCTCATAAGTGCCAACTATTATGCTAAACAGTCGCGTTCTCCCTAACCATTGTGGATTTTGTACTACTACAGATATAAGTTCTGAATGTGTTATCTATTCTCTACATTTGTGATCTGTTCCTTAATTATGTCATCTTTTACTGTATCTTATGCACTCTATTATTCTTTATTCATAATATAACAAGTCTACAAAATTCTGATGGCCTTCCTTCAAACTTGAAATGCAGCCTTCGATTGATGGCCTCACCTTCAGCAGCAACCGAGTTCAGTCAGGAAACTGCCCGTAGGTCTCTGATTGCAATCTCCCAGTCCATCCCCGAGACCCCCTCACCCCAGGAGGTGAAGACTCCAATCTCCACTACAGAGAATGGGAAGCTTGATGATGGAGCTGACAAATACAGATCAAAACTGATGTCCATCACAGATCTGACGTCCGATGCCCAACCTACACAGTGACCTCCCGAGAATATTGTCGCATAACCACGTGGTGCTTACTACTCCATATGCCGGCATAATGTATCTAGACTTTTGTTGATGTTCCTGAACATTTTGCGGTCTTGCAATGGACGCCGTTATGTTTCTAATAGTTGTTTTTCTTGGCAGTTGGTACCCGTATTATGAAAACATTCCAACTGGAGGAAATATATTGTACAGTTGCCTGACTGTTGATAAGGAATACTCCACTAGTATATGTTAATGTGGACATGCTCATACTTGGGTTCTTTTCTTAAAGTGCTTTTTGGTACAAGGACAAGGTCGGAATCTCTTGGATTGGAATGTTCGGTTTTTAGTTGATGATGATATTAGCCCAAATCTCTTCGATTGGAATGTTCGGTTTTTGGTTGGTGATGTTAGGAGCCCGTAACTGTGCTACCTCACTCACGGAATTGGCAGTGCACGCACAGTTCTTTATGCATTGTAGCCTCAGCAGAAGAACATGGCCCATATAGCAGAACCTTCTTAAGCCTCATTTGGAATACATAATCTTTCTTAAGCCTCATTTGGAATACATAATCTTACAGAAATTTCACAGGAATAAGTCTAATTTCATAAAAAAATAGTAATTTCATAAAAAATAGTAAAAATTAATAGAGGCAAGAGGTTCCCAATTTCCCAACAATGCAGAAAAGTCCGAACTCTCGCAAAATTAGGTGGTCATGGACACCATGAGAGGCAAGAGTATCTAACTAGCCCGAGAGGGACCCCGTACTTCCCCGCCCAGTCGGTCGCGCACGCGCGCTCTCTTGGGACAGCTGGCGGAGAACCGGAGACGGCGAAGAATGGTGTGGGCCGCCGTCATCCGCCGGACCTGGGAATAGGTAACGGACAAACGGGTCTTTCCCGTCCTCTTCGCACCTCGGTGCTGCCGTGCTGGCGTGCTGCGCATTTTTCGCATTTTTTGTTGAGGCTCATTCAGTCCGGCGGAGAATTGCTGTTAGCGATCGCTCCGAGACGATCCATAATTGCGTAGATTAGTTGATTCCGCGAGCCTTCTTCCATGGGCGATTCCTCTGTGGCTTGCCTAACAGGGTGGTAGGCCTTGTATTATTTTGTGGACCGGTCGAACCCTTGGAATTAGGGCAAAGTTTTATTCTTATGCACGATGATGCAGCGTGACTTCGTCATGAATGCGTGATTGCGCTGGTGAAAAGCAGCTGCTCCAAGTGTTTATAGAAGTGACTAGCTAATAGACTGAGTTCCAACATTAGGCAGAACAAACATGTTGGCATGTTGGGTTACATTGCCTGGACTTGTAAGTAGATAATGAGATTCTCCTCTTAGCGGTTACAGGTAAAAAAAAAATATTTAGTAAGGATCATAATGTGTTCAATCGCCTAGGAGTATTCCATATTCTTATGTTTTATGCAATCAATACTGAATATAACTAGATATGACTTAAATTAAGTCCATTTCCTCCTTGCAGGTGGTACTGAGCGACTAATTTTGTTATTGCCAGCTCACTGTCCAAGACCATGAATAGAATGTTCATGTTTTCACATAATGCCATGATAAAACTTATCTGGTAAATTTCTGACCTTTTGAAAACTTGTATATTCCTGTTACCTCCATTAGCACATTATTATATGGTTATGTGGAATGTACCAAATGAGAGCTACTCCCAAATAGAACCATAAGCACTGACAAGGAGTTTATTGGTATTCTATACATCAGCTAATAAGAAGTAGTGGTCAAATTCTTGTATTGGGAAACACAAAAAAAGTCAAAAAGCATCATATTACAAAGAACAGAGGGAGTGTTCTTTAAAAGAAAACTGTAATTTAATTTCAGGTGCTCATTGAATGATACTGCATCTTTTCAGATTGTATTTTATTTCCATTTCCATGATTTGTTGCTTGCAAAATACATTTCTGTTCTTCATAAATTATATTGCTAGGCCTTTGTTATGATTGAAGAACTCATGTCCTGGTCCTATGTTTATGTCACTATCTTTCAATCTGCTTCATTGAACATTTATATTTCTAAACACCATTCGTATTTCGGTACGTAGGTGTTTATGATAAGCTTCTAAAGAAATGTTGAAGAGCTAAGAAGGTTTGCTGTGACTGAAGGGACGCCTGACTGTTTTATTAGTCAAACAGTGTTCATCATCTGGAATGAATGAACTTCAAACTGCCTCTGCGTCTTGTACTCTCCAAAGGTATGATTGACATTTATTTTTACATGATTTCAACTGTCCAGCTCGAACTTTATGTTTTTATACTATGGCACTTGGATGTCGTTCCTCTTAAAGCTATATCATCAAACAATGCTGTAGTTACATGGAATAGTTGTGGTTGACTTGAGATAGCTATAAATGGATCAACAGGTTTTTTCACTGAATCCTCTCAAGTTGAATTCTTGAAAGAAATGTCTACATTTGTCACTGAATACTCTGCTGTACCTTGGCTGTACAGTTTTCTGCTGCCATCAGCTTCTGAAGTTCTACATTTCATGGTTTAAGATGCAGTATTATCTGCTTTTTAATCAAATGAAATTGCAAAGATCTGGTTAATGCATCAGTAAGTGATCAATGTAATATATGTTGTCTCTATGTAGGATGCATAAGAGCATAGGATTTTGAGGTTTCTGAGAAGTTCCAGTATCACTTGTGGATAACGGTTTTCTTTAGGCCCGTTCGGATCCGCTACATGCGGCGGGCTGCGGCTGCGGTTGCGCGCCTCCAGCAATACAACTTTACTGTAGCGTCGCCTACCAACAGTAATCCACGCAGCGCCAAACAGCGGCAAAAAGCCTTTGCTACTACATTTCATTGTCCTAGCTGCTTTTTGGGTACCTCGCAGTAGCCAATTACTCCAAGAGTAGTGGATTTGGTCTCCTGGGTCGTGCTCCCTGCAGCTAAGCAGCTTTGCTGCCTTTAGCACAATAGATATGCTGGCTTTTGGCTGTCAAAAGGGACGGCTTAGCTTCGTAATAGTAGTAGATTTGTTGGTTCTTTGGTCTCAAAACAAAGGTCAATGGTCTGTGCTGGCAAAAGGTGCATTGAGTTTTTCGTTACTTCACTATCGATGTCACAGTTCTCAAAGGGCCCATATTTGTACACATCTTTAACTTTTCAGTCCATCATGGTTCAGTCCGGCCATAGCCCTGGCCCTGGCCTTATAGGTTCTATCCATTAGTATTCTTATTTGCCTGCCTTGGACTTGAGAAACTATTATTATTTCTGAACTTGTAGCCCCTATTCCCATGTTGCTCTATTCTAATTTAATCTATTGTTATCCTAATGCAGGGAGACTAACAGAAGTCCAAGATTCCTTTTCTCCGGATGGATGGCCCCAGTTGAGTTGGACGTTTTGGTGGGAAGCGCCAAACCTAAGGAGGTTTCCCAATGACATCTAAAACTTTCCAGTAACAAAATAAGTTCTCAAAGGATATTTTTCATAAAAGCTTTTACACATGAAAATAAATTTGCAACCTGCTAATTCACAAATGCTCTAATTCACCTAGACTGCTCCTATACTGTGAAATGCAAGAAGTCTATTCCTTGCAATTGGAACAATTAATAGATTGCGTATATCACTCGCTCGCTGATGGTTGACTGCAGCATTTGTTGACCATCAGCACTCTCCATCTGTGTTTGATTTGAACTGTTATTTGCTTCTAGGTTGTGTTGAAAGTCTACACATTTACTATTGCCAGTTTAACGGTAGGCTAATTCCGAGTGGCATTTGTAGTACTAGATGGGTTTTTGTGGTTTATGATCATAGTATCTATTCTCCTTTAGTTTCCTGGTGGATCCCTAGCCGCATAGCACGGTCAACCCATGACTGCTGTTACGTGGGCCCAACTTAAGTAACATATTGCCTTCCACTACCCGATGTTCAGTTTTTCCTTCATACATAAAAATATTAGAATCACTGTGTGGGACAGATTCAATATAGTACGCTGTCCTCGATGACTTAACCACTGACTTGGTTTACTGTAAACACCTTTGTTTTCACATGGATAGGTGGGTTTGAACGGTGTAGTACTCTTTAGACTTTTTGCTGCATGTGATAGTGAGACTGAGAGTGTTGCAATTGCAAGATTAGACCCTGCTGCCCCTGTCTCTTTGCTGACTGCAACTTCGTGCTCACACTGTAGTATTGGACGACATGGAAAACGAGAATAGGTATGTGTAACTTTCTATCCTGTCACCCTAGGAAGATTGAACACAATTGAATCTGAGCCAAGGGGACTTAACCTGTTAACGGACTATGTGCATCTCTAGCGAAATAAAAAGCTGTTAACATACCATGAGATTTTTCAAAATCGCACTTCATAGAACTTTTTGTATTATTAAGTCTGGAAAACTAATAAACTATGATTCCAGTCTCGGTTCTACAGTAGTAACTTTTGTTGTTAGGTTTATCTTATATTATTGTGCTGTTGGAACTTGGAACAAGTGGCCCGCCGGTCTCCACTTCAGATTTAACAGGCCGTGTCGTCAAAAGATTAATTCTTTTGTCTGTCTTGGCACAGGTGAAGTCTCTGATTTTTTCCAATCAACTTTTCGATCTCATACATTTGTCTGTTGCCGGCCGAGAGTTTTCAGAGCGGGCCGGGGGGACAAAGTACGCGGCAGAAAACAACGGGAACGCAGTTCGGCACACTGTGTCCATCAGACCACTGTGAATTTTGACTTGCCAGGTACCCGAATCCAATGCCCCCCACCCCCTCTTCCTCTCGCTATCCCCCCCCTCCCTCCTGCTCTCGTCACGTGAAACACCCTGCGAAACTCTTCTGTTCCTCCATTTGCCCATGTTTTCTTCGTCATGTTTGACTGTGCAAGTTAAACTGGTGGAATCTGCTTGAGCGTAGAACTCAAATAACAGTTGAGTTGCATGCAAACAGCTTTGTGAAAAGTCGTGTATAACCCTTTAACTGTACATATCCTGCGAGTACTTTTTTTTTTCTCTTTTATAACTGAGTTTATTTGCCTGCTAAAACTCGTTTACTCACATGTAGAGTTATGCGCCATGCTTCCACTGTCCGATTTTATTCTTTCTGCCATCCACCTCGTGTTAAGAAACTTCTTTACTTTTTCGAGCTTTACAAAACTTTATCTTGGCAAGACATCATGCTCCACTAACCAAGTCAGAGCGTATTTTATTCTGTAGAATAGTGTGGGACGGGGGAGCCCACTAGCCAGCCGGCCAGCGAGTTCGAGTTTCCTGCGCTCTAGCTGGCCCGCCAAAGCCATCCAATTTGCCGCGCGGGCACCACGCCGCGCCGCGGGAATTTACGCATATGACCCTCGGTGGAGTCCCACCCGTTGTAATTTGCCTCGGGTGCGGTGGCAATCTCGAGGCCGAACGTTGACTCCTCTGCCCTCCAAATCCGTCCACTGATCCACGTCAACACAGAGCCTCCCCGCTCCCGTTCTCGCACTCCTTCCCCGCTCTGCGGCGTGAGGAGGGCGGGTGCGGACAAAACGGCCACCCATGACCCACCATACTAGCTCCACCTGGCATGTTGCACTTAAACCCCTGCATTTGCCTGTCTTCCCGTGTTTTGATAGACCCTTGAAATAAACTTGTTTTACAAGTAGATCTCTCGCTGGTACTTCGGCTATAGTCAGCGCGCGGCGCACTCAACGCAGTCTGCAGTCACGCTGCCCTCGCCTTCTCGGCCAGTGCGGCGTACTGGTAAAAAAGGGCAATCGGAGCGCTCCGCATCGCCGCTCCCCCCTTGCCGGCCACGGAGGCGGAGCCTAGCGTCGGATGCCATGGGCAGCGGCGCGTCGCGGCTGCTCACCGCGTGCTCATGCTCGAAGCCGGCGCCGGCGCCCGCGGATGACGGGCCGTGTCTGGACGACGCGCTCGGCCACTCCTTCTGCTACGCCTCCTCCTCGGCCGCCGCTCCCTCCTCCTCCTTCCGCCACGCAATCTCAGGCGCGGCACTCTCCGCCAACTCCTCCGTGCCCGTGCCGATCTACCACTCCTCGTCCACCGCCGCCGGCGTGCCGCCGCAGTACTCCTCCGCGTTCCACACCTCGTCCTCATTCTCCTCTGCGCCGCTGCAGCTCTCCAACCTCTCCTCAGGCCCGCTCTTCCTCTCCGGGCCAATCGACCGCGGCGCCCAGCTCTCGGGCCCGCTCGACCAAGCCGTGCCCTTCTCCGGTCCGCTACCGGCGAAGCCCAACAAGCCCGCTCCCTCCTCATCGTCGTCGCGAGGCTTCTCGAGGAGGTTCCGGAAGCCGTCGTTCGGCAGCCTGCGGCGGAGCCTCTCGGAGAAGAACCGACCGTGCGTCGTGCCGCTCCGCCGCGAGGACGGCGTGCAGTGGGCGCACGGGCGTGCCGGGGAGGACCGCGTCCACGTGGTGGTTTCCGAGGACCAGCGGTGGCTCTTTGTCGGTATCTACGACGGCTTCAACGGCCCCGAAGCGCCCGACTTCCTCGTCGCCAATCTCTACCGCTTCCTGCTGCGTGAACTCCGTGGGATCTTCTACGAAGAAACCGACGCGGAGTCCAAACGGCTGTGGCAGTTCCTCGCTGATGGCGACGACGAGGACAGCGAGCTTGATTTCTCGGGCTCTGGCCGGTTCTCCCTCTCGCTTGCCAGGCTCAAGGAGAGGTGGAATCCCATGTGGGCGCACGCAGCGGCGGTGGGCGACAATGAAAGGGACTGGGGCACCAAGAGGTTGATGGCAGCGCCGGCGGTGACAGACCATAAGGTGGTGCTGGGCGCCCTCACCCGGGCACTGGCGGCGACAGAGGCAGCATACCTGGATATGACCAACCAATCGATGGAATCCCACCCGGAGTTGGCTGTGACAGGGGCATGCTTGCTTGTGGCGCTGCTGAGGGACGATGACGTGTATGTAATGAACCTTGGGGACAGCCGTGCCGTTGTGGCACGGCGGCGGGACGACGATGATGATTGCGTTCTCGGATCCATGCGGGTGGACTTTGGTGTGGGTTTGGAGACCGAGACAACGCCCCCTGGGTATGCCATGATGGGGCTTGAGGCATTGCAGTTGTCGACTGATCATAGCACAAGCATTGAAGAGGTAACATTTTAGCAGACATTGCTGAACTGAATCAATATTTTTTCTTATGCATCTCTGGCTTAGTGGAGAACAATGAGCTTGCAGCCTATACGAATTTTATACCCAACTGCTTTTTGACTTTTTGAACACATACTCTGGTTCAACAACACTAATGCCATATGTGTGAGCAGCTCTATTGAAGTTTTTGTGAACACATGTGCAGTATGTGAACTTTTTCTTTCAACATTATGTTTTTTTTTAATATTTGGCAGATATTCGTTTAAAGTTTTTGATTCATGACCCTACAGAGAACTCCTTTTGTAGTTCATGCCATATTTTAAGGGTGAAAAGTAGTGAACCTTAGATTCACCTTTGAACATATTTTGTTCAACCAAATGAATTAGTTTTTCAAAATATTTCACCCCTACCATAGTTAAGTTTTATCATTCCCCTTTCCTTCATCAAGTTGTCGTCTGCATTGGATTTCCCAGGCATTTTTTGTTTTCTGAATATGCCATGGAAAGGTAGCTGCTTGTTTTTTTAGCCTAGAAATCCTCTGCATTCATATTCTTTTTTGTTGTTATGCAGGAAGTGCAGCGGATCAAACGGGAGCATCCAGATGATGACCGGTGTATTGTAAACGACAGAGTTAAGGGCCGCCTAAAAGTTACTCGCGCATTCGGTGCTGGGTATCTCAAACAGGTAATGGAGCAAAGTTGGTTGATTGTTATGATAGGTCCATTGGTAATGATTAATTAAAAGTTTGTGTATGTCTGTACAGGCAAAGTTGAATGATGGACTGCTTGAGATGTTCCGCAATGAATATATTGGTGATACACCATATATATCATGCACGCCTTCTCTTTGCCATTATAAGCTCTCTACAAGGGACCAGTTTCTTGTTCTTTCTTCTGATGGTTTATATCAGTATCTGAGCAACGAGGAGGTAGTTCTGCATGTTGAGAATTTCATGGAGAGGTTTCCAGATGGTGATCCTGCACAGAGTTTAATTGAGGAGCTACTCACTCGCGCAGCAAAGAAAGCTGGTGAGCTTCTTTATAATCATATTCTTCCATTCTAGATGTACATGCGTTTCACTTCTTGATTGAGTTGGATGTGACAATCTTTTGATGTATTTATACTTACATTCTGCTTCATATGATCATGTTGCAAAGATTTATGTGCCTGCATATTTACCTTAGAGTGACCAAATCTTTAAGACATTACTGGTATGCAAAAATCCAGATGTAAATGGACATGGCAGTTGTTGAAATCAGCTGCCAACAGATCTTATAACAGTCCAAAATATGCAATACACCTTATGTGCTGTTGTGCTAGTTATATTTCATATGGACACCTTTATATTTTTTTTGGTCATTTAATTCAGATATGATCTTTGATTGAGGCGCATGATATTTTTCCATGTGTACTTTGGTGATTCAAAAGCTCTGTAGTGCACTATATACTGGTTAATGAAAATCTTTTTCCTGTACAAGTTATAGTGTTTTTCCCTTGACTAGCTTTCGTTGACACCTTAAATGTCTGTCACATAAAATTCCATTGCAATTCTGACAAGTTGTGTGAGTCCCACCTGTCTGTGCAACATCCACTGACATTTTAATTTTAAGAGTAAATTTCACAAACCTACAACTATTTGTACCATTGTAACACAAAACTACAACTTTTGTTACCCATTTCAAAAAACTACAACTATTTTAACCCTATGTATCAAGATACTACAACTTTTATTGCATGGCCCCACATGTCAATCACACTAATGCTACATGAACTAGCCCCACATGTCATCCAAATACATATCAAAAAGTTGTAGTTTTGTGAAATAGGTCACAAAAGTTGTAGTTTTGTGTTACAATGGTACAAATAGTTGTAGGTTTGTGAAATTTACTCTAATTTTAAATAAAAGCCTCAGCACAATCTTGGTGAGCTGTAACTAAAGTTCCAGTGATATTTTATCCTGGGGTCATCAGATACAAACAGGTTCATAAGTATAATTTGACATAGACTTGCCAGGGACAATCAATTTATTTTTTAAGTATTAGAAGGGGAGCCCTGGTGCAGCGGTAAAGTTTTTGTCTTGTGGCCATGAGGTCACAGGTTCAAGTCCTGAAAACAGCCTCTTTCAGAAATGCAGGGAAAGACTCTGTACAAAAGACCCAAAGTGTTCGGACACTTGCTGGATCCTGCACAAGCAGGAGCTATGTGTATTGGCCTACAAACTACTATAACTCCAAAATTTTGGTTGGCAGGGCACTAGCAACAATTGGACTATAAGACATGACTAACTCCTTGGCAGTTTGCCAGAGTGTTAGAATAATGCGGATGTTAAATTTTAACTGTATTTGTAATACACCTCTAATATCTGTGGTTGAAATTTATTTGTAGATGCATGTCTTCACCGAAACATCTATCCATATTAGAATAGTATTCATTGTTAGTTTTTGTTACAAAAGTAAGAGTTCTCATCATCCTTATTTCTTCTCTTCCTTTGGTCAATGAAAACACCCATCTTCAAAGTTTAAGATCCACCACTGCTTTTTGTTGTCTTAAATATGATATGTGTGTAACTTGTTTTCTCTTTTCCAAGAGCATTGCAAGTATTAACAAGCTTCTTGTTCCTAGGTATGGACTTCTTAGAGTTATTAGATATACCTCAAGGGGATCGAAGAAAATACCATGACGATGTCACCATCATGGTTATTTCTCTTGAAGGGAGAATCTGGAAGTCCTCTGGAACATATGTGTGATGCTCAGTTGAAATTTATTCTGATACATTGTTCAGCTGATATGATCTTCAGCATATCAGCGCCCATGGGCCACCGCCAAGAGGAAAGTGTTCAAGATGTCAGGTATGTGGTCGGCACACTTGTCAAAACTGAATTATCTGGCTGGAGATCATCGCTGATCCTGATATCAGCATCAGCACGGAGAGGTGATCATAGGTTGACTCTGGGATACAAATAACCGCCGAGACTGACAGCTAGGTGGGAGGGATTCTGAGGCAAGGCAGCAGAGCAATTGCTTCCGCAGCTTAGATTAGACTGAGTTGACATTTTTTCCCAACCCACTTACTGTCGCAGGTTGGCGCTCCTTTCATACATGGTGAAGGAAGATAGTTTGGTACATGTAGTTTTCTCGTTCCTGTGAGGAATGGACCTGTATTATATTAGAAACTGGAACTGATCATAGAAAGAAATTTAGGGTGGGTTCGCAGTTCTGTCTTGAAGATTTGTCTCCTTTGAGTGTTGATTATTCCAGTCTTGCGAGTGGAGGTACATGTGACTCCCTGTTTGTTGCCTCCATGCCCATCTACTCCCGAAGCCAAACCTAGCTAGTGTTCTGTAACTATTATAAGGCTCATTCGTCGGGCATGTATTTATTAGCTTAGAGATTTATTTATTAATTATGGCTTATTAGTTTATAGACTCAACTTGCCAACATGTTGAAGAGATCTAATCACTGAAACAAAAGAAGGAATAGTTAGGGGCCATTTGGAATGGAGTTTTTTCGCAGGAATTTTGAAGGAAAGCCATTCCTATGGATTGCTCACGTCACCTATGGTTTGGAATGGAGGATTGAAGACTCTACTTCCTCTGGAAAGGATTGCATCTTTTCACAAAACAGAGGAAACAAAAAATCCACCGCGATTGAAGGGAACGGCTCGCGCGTTAGCTGCTCCGCCTGACCCTGCTGCTCCGCGCGCCGGCAACAAACAGTCCTGTGCTTGTGCCTTGCCGCCGTCGCCCGCGCGCTGCCGCCGCCCCCATCATGCTCCTGCGGCCCCACGACGCCTGCTCTTGCTGGCCTTCGCAGGTGTTCTGGACGCAGCTCCCGGTGGCCTACTGCCTCTACGACACGAATTGGAGGCAGGCATGCAGCTCGCGTGACTCGAGAAGCTGCGCTTGAGGGAGGAGCAGGCCACGGACGAGACGATGGAACTTCATTCTTCGGTGTGATTAGAAGCTAGCTGCATCAGTTCTGTCCTCATTAGTAACTTGTTTCAGCGGCCTGCTTTGTCTCTTGATTTTTCTCCCTTTTGCTCCCGTGGCCATCTCCATGAGGGCCTGAGTCGATATTTGTTTCTGTAAAACCAATTCATTCTTCTTATCGAATAGGTAGAGCCCCTGTCAAAATTCCTAAAAAAATATTAACTAATCAATCATCAGAAACTAATATTTTAACTTCAATTCCTCTATTTTCATTCCTGCAATCCAAACATCAAAACTTCTTAATTCCTCTATTTTATATTCCTACGATTTTCTCACTTTTTCATTCCTACGTTTTCTCTTTTTTGCTTTTTTTTTCTGTTCATGTATTTTTCATTCCTACGTTCCAAAAGAGCCCTAAAATCTCCTTTAAATAGGATATTCTATAATTCGGCAAGTGCAAATTGGAAAATCACAATGCGGACACGACTAGACAAACATGCTGCACATGATATTTACTTCCTCCGGTTTTAAATTATTAACAAAGTTGACTTTTTATATCAACTTTGATCATTTATTTTATTCAAAAAAATTGTTTCAATGTGTAAAATTATTAGTCGTGATTTAAAATTTACTAACGATAAATCAAATAATAACAAAGTTTTACTCATTTGAATAAATTTTTTGAATAAAATGAATGGTTAAAGTTAAAATTAAAAGCCAACAGTGTCAATAATTTAAAATCGGAGGAAGTATATTGTCCCACCAAGCGGCAAGATACAAATAAGCTTTGCATTGCTGTAAAGATTGCATTGGTCATATAAATTACATTCTCCAAGCTTAACGGATCATCTTGTTGGGTGGGTCGACCTACTTCGCGCGCCTGGGTCGCTGTGCCAGTTCGTTCTCAAGCTGCAAGCACACGCCTGTTGATTCAGTCAAGGACATCGAAGGATTGACCAGCTAGTTTCTATCATTTGCTTTTGCATAAAGATTCAGTAGCTACATTCATCAGATGTGCCCGATTTCCCGCAAAATCAGAATTTTGCATTCATGTCGGTACTGGTTTTGAACTTTGGTCATGCACATCTGAAACGGAGAACTGAACTTGGGTACGCGAACTTCATACAGGCTATAGTTACAACTCAGTATAGTTCAGAGGCAGCACCACATCGCTACTAGAACTCGATCCCGGGCTCAAAGTCACACGACGAGGTAAACCCCATCTGCAGCTGCGGAAATCCCGATATTCATATCGAATCATCCGAGATACGCTTACTTACAATTGCCCAGTCATGATCTCGTACGACCGTCACGATCTCTCGGCAGATTAGTCTACGAGCACCCGATGTTATTGTAATAATATCATGAGGCCGGTGACAATTCCCACCCTGATTTTTCTATACGGAACAGTCAACTATGCCGATGATTCTTTGCTATCATGAGCCGCGTCCAGCAGTTTTCAAATCAAAGAAAAGGGTCTACGGAATTTATCGCACCGTCTGGCGGTCTCGGTAATGCAAGTTTGTCGAATTGCACTGCACTGTCGCAGTCTATGAGGCTACTAGCATATTGTAATTTGAAAACCTTACGAGCTTAACAAGATTGAATTGCGAGGAACACCCATATTCAGGACCGTAAAGATCAGTCTTGTCTTGCTCGAGTAAGAGGACCGAGTTTGAATGTTAGAACCTTCAGCATTGACTTGGAGCAAGTGGCTAGTAAGTACCATTTGTTTCCTCGGACAAACAGAGAATGCATCTCACATTCAGGACAGGAAATAGGGGACGAAACATCGTCGCCCAACCGCTCAACTGAGCATTAACACGGAGTACGACTAAAAGGACTTTCAGCAATATAGCAGGCCAAGATCTCAGTTGAACAACTCTCTCCGCCGTCTCCACTGAACAAGAACAACCCGCAAGATGCATTTCACATTTTGACACGCCATTTTTCTCTTTTTCCCCCTCGTTTCAAGGTGCTTACATCAGGCCTCGCTTTGCGAAATTTTCAAAAAAAAAAAAACTTACATCAGGTATTATGAATTACGTAATTTTTAACAGGCTAACATCATGTTATTAAGTCTCATTTATCCTAACCAGTTTATAACAAATTGTCGTGCTTAATTTGTTTATTGGTGTAAGCATCTCTTACTAATTAATCTCCACCACCTCTGACCATTGACTTGCACCATTGCCAGCCAGCCTATCATCACGCTGCTTGTATATAAACCTTTCGTTACAGGCTTGCCTAGCCAGTCAGCTGCATCACGATCTGCGCGTCTGACGGTGTACGCGCAGTGGAGATGGACATGGAGGAGCCTCCTCACCTGTTCCTGTGCCCCATCTCCATGGAGCTCATGGACGATCCCGTCACGGTGTCCACCGGCGTCACCTACGACCGCCGCAGCATCGAGCGGTGGCTCTTGGAGTACGGAGGGGCCACATGCCCGCCCACCATGCAGCCGCTGGCCAACCGTGACCTCACCCCCAACCACACCCTCAAGCGCGTCATTGATTCCTGGCTCGACCGGGGCTCGCCGTCGACGTCGACGTCGATTTCTTTGTCGCCGTCAACGTCGTCGTTGTCGAGTCCGGCGCACGAGCTGGCCACGCCGCTGTCGCGGATGCTGGAGGCGGAGCGGCTGCGGTCGGTGCTGGCCGGCCTCGAGGAGACGCCGTTCAAGGTGACGGCGCTCAAGAACATGAGGGCATGCATTGCCGGCGACGTGGCCATGCAGTGCGAGTTCGTGTCCTCTGGTGGGATCCAGGTGGTGGGCCGGGTGATGACGCAGGCTCTTGCAGAGTGCGGCGCGGGAGGCGACTTCTCCGAGTTCACGGTTTGCGAGGAGGCCGCCGCGGTGCTCGCCGTGCTCCCGCTCTCGGACCCGGCGTCAGCGGGGCTCGTTTTCGCGCCGGAGTGCATGAGGCCGGTGATGACATTGCTCCAACGCGGCAGCGCCGAGGTGAGGCTGCACGCCATGGACATCCTCACGAGGGTCTCCAGCGCAGGCAGCGCGAGCGACTGGATTGCCGGCGTGGACGTGGAAGACGTGCTCAAGTCCCTCCTCGAGCTCCTGTCCGACGAGGGCTCCACGAGGCTCAGCTCGCGCGCGCTCGACGTGCTCCTGGACGTCGTGGAGCGGTCCCAGTGCGGACCCGCCAAGGCGGTGGAGGTCGGCGCCGTGCACGTCCTCGTCGAGCTCCTCGCTGACGCTGACGACCGCCACGACGCCGAGCGGGTACTGCTGCTCCTCAAGCGCCTGTGCAAGTGCCCCGAGGGCCGCCTGGCCTTCGCGGAGCACGGCCTGTCGGTGGCGGCCGTGGCCAAGACGATGCTGCGGGTGTCGGAGCTGGCCACCCAGATGGCCGTTAAGGTGCTGTGGCTCGTGTCCGTGGTCGCGCCCTCGGAGAAGGTCCTGGAAGACATGGTGCTGACCGGTGCAGTGGCAAAGCTGCTGGGGCTGCTTCACGTCGAAAGCCCGCCGGCGACGAAGCAGAAGACGGTGAGGATGGTGCGGATCAACGGCGGGTTCTGGCGGCAGGACCCCTGCTTCCCCACTGATCTCAGGGATTACCCAAGGCTGCTTGACTGATTTGTTCATTGCTGGTTTGATTGATCCGACCGAACTGTACGTATTTAAAAGAAAATGAAAATGATCTATTCCTACAGAAAAAAAGTTCCTAAAATGTTGGAGATTTTGTACATAGAAGAGATTGCACGTTGAATCACTTCTTGGAGATTTCTTTCCATCCCCCAAAATACGAACGAAAATGGAAAAAGTACAAAAACGGGAGTAAACTTTGGGTGGATGGATTTAGCAATTTTAATTCTTCGTGGGAATCTCAAAGTAAACAATAATTGAAGCCAGTAGTAGGAGAAAATGTATTTTCTCCATATCGACATTTTTTTCCCTTCTTAAAGGTTAGTCATCACAAAAGTTCGGTTGCGGCTTCCCTGTCTCCTCATGCGTATCCCTATCCGTGCCTCCGCAGGATCTGTTCCCTTTATTTCTGGTAACAAATCCGCTATTTATTTTTCCTTCTACTGCCTAACGTTGAGACTAAACACCAGCGGAACGAGATCCATTCCAATTAATACGTTGTAATTTATATATACATAAACGTGGCCTATATAAAATACGCTGCCGATTAATCAAGTTTACTCCTCCAAAAATTTAATTTCCTGGCTACTCCGAAGTCCTGGCATACCTAAATTCCAGCATCAAGAAAATAGAGTACCTTCGTGGCGCCAGAAGGTCCCGTGTTTAGGTCCCCTTTACTATGAAATTGAATTGAATCATGTGAAACTTTTGTACGATTTTTGTAAAATTTCTGCGTTATAAAGGGTCTCTAAAATGTTTTTTTAACATAGAATTTTTTCTTGTTTTCTATATTTTTCTGTAAAATTAAACTGATTTATGTAAAATTCTTTTGTGATTACTGTAAAATTCCTTCAGTTCAAATGGCATGTAAGCTGGTGCCACGGCTAAAAATCTCAAGATTGCATGGAGCTAAGGAGGAAAAACTAATAGACATGGCAGCGCTAAGTGTGTAAAGACCGCCGGTGGAGACAAGGATAGCGATACGCATGAGGAGACAGGGAAGCCACAGCCCAAAAGTTCAAGTCAATAGTATGTAAGTATTTGAACTTCCATCTATAGGTACCTCGAGAGAAGTTTATTTTGAAATAGTCCATAATAATTTAGTTTCCATTATATACCAGGATTCCCTCACTATTTGAGACATTAACTTACCTACTAAAATATCATCAGCGTCTCCATGATCCCAATGTTAAAACTCCATTCTGTCCAAATTGATTAAATCAGTTGGCATAAGAATCAAAATTCTTGTTTTGCCATTATGCTAAAAGTTAGGGATACAAATGTTGCATTATAATTGTACACAACAGAGGAGGTAGTTGCTTTTACTTTATCCTTAGAAGTTATTGCTTTGTAATCTTTGTGATCTCGTCCCCTCTTTTGTATCATTTTATTTATTCTTTTAAAGGCAATCCATTTTGGTTTTAGACGATATTAATGTGATGGTTGTATGCATCAGTGATAGTTGTATGCATCATTGACATTTAAATCTTCTGCATTACACAACAAGCAGTTCAACCTAAACATAATGTTTTTCCAAATCTCTATTGGATATGGATATGGATATTAATTAAATTCAAATATCACACACAAATAGATGGAACCCTCAAAGAGGGAGGCACAATGCTCCTGGTGGCAAGAGGATGAAAACACCAGTTTGGTGCATGTAGAAATATACATTGTTTTCATATAATACTTAGAAATCCAGCGCGGGGTTGCCGCGCATAGATTTGCTTTCCTGATTTTACCTGTATCGAGCTCGTCAAATAATTTATTTGGACTGTAAATAAAATTTACATAATAGCCAGTGCACATTTAAGATTAGTATCAAAGAGAAAACCGAGAAAAAACATACGTGAAAACGGGTTAAAATTGATTTAAAAAGTAAAAACATCACTTATAGTGGGACGGAAGGAGTAGCATTTTATTTGATTTAGTAACGTAGTATATATAGAGCTACTTAAAGAACTATTGCAAAACAAACTTACACCAGAGGGTTCATGTTATTAACCTGCACCGGCTGACATGAATGAACATAAAAAGACAAATATCATAAAAAGGAAAATGCTTCCTGCGAATCATTGTCTCCAGCCAAGCCATTGGATTACATGATAAATTTGCACTAACATATGCTCATCAGCAATGAATAATCAGAAATCCCAATTGACTATACGATGTTCCAAGAAGTAAGAGCTCCTTCGAAATGCTGGATTTTCATATCTGCGAGCATAGTAACAGCTCAGTGCTTCTACATTATCAACCTGAAATTTCAAGTATCAAAACATAAATGATATTAGCTGAGATATTGATACGTCAGTGAGTATTACTATTTGGTTCGCCTAATTCAATTATTTATGGAATTATTTAGTGAAAGCATTCTTCGCTAAACATGTTCTGACTAAAAAAATCGTATAGACTATTATGGTAGGAAACATTTTTTAAAATGTGAACATGGCTTTTCAACAAAAGATAAATGAATGGACCATAAGACATTCATGGGCTTCATTTCTAGCCTTCCCATTATATTCTTCTTTTGCCATTTGTATCCATCATTCTGAAAGAACCGAAGTACTCTTCGGTTGTAGAGAAACCATGAACCACCTGCAGTTTCAGAAGTGGCTAGATGAATCAAATTCAGGGTCATAGTAAGTTTTTTAAGATTATGAGAAGATTGTTTTTTTATTGGTTTTCACCAAAGTAAGTAATTGCAAGCTTCAATCAGATACAAGTTAAAACCAAAGTCTTGTTTTACTACTTGGTGGCTTCTGCGCGGCTTGTATGCAATTGTGAAGCACTTATGATTCTGCAATATCTGAAGAACTTCTTTAGGCCTGAGCTGCCGGTCTTTGTCTCCTGTTCTAGCTTGTGTATGTCGAAGACTGAAACAATTAAACAAGGAAATAATCCTTAGTAATAAGAGGGTGGTAAATGGCAGCATGCCAATGGATCATGATTTACAGGCCTAAACGGATCAGAGATCATTAATTCGGTATATATACAAATTTGGCGTGCTATGTAGTACCTACTGTCATCCTATGCTTCAAGTGTTATACACGAAGACCCTAGTATTCTACCCTATTGGACACAAACTTAATACCCAAGAAGAAGCACTCGCTGACAGTTAATTCAAAGGGAAAGTAACTAATATTCAATGTTAAACAGAACGACACTGATTAGATGGTTCGCTTTTTGCAGTAGGCACAAGCCGTAGCTGCAATAAAATGCTTCGGCAATTCACCTAATTATAATTTCTATGCTCACAAGTAGATTAAAGCAAGTTAAATTGCTCTTGAACACTTTAATTGCAGGAAAGCACCTATCTATGCACTATAGTGGTTGATACTTCTCAAGAGGACTCATGTAATTCTCCATATAACATGAGCTCTCTAACTAGTTTGGAAGCTTCCGATTATGACAATTAGCATAGGTTAAAACCAAAAAAATAAATGCGGAGGAAGCTTGCTGGTTATGTGAGCATCCGAAGGTCTTCACATATATCATCTGCAGCACAAGATGCAGCACAAGAAGCAGCACGCTTGTTAGCTCAAACATGGGGAGACACTAAACACAAATGGAGCACATCAAAACAATAAGGTGCCGTTTGGATAATAGAAAATAGAGAGTGAGATTGGGTTTGAAAAATAAATGAAAGGTTGAGACTAGAAAATCTGCGCGGCAATTGTCGCGTTTGTTGTGTATGTTTTTTTTTCACCTCTAGTTAAAACAGTATATTTTAAATTTATTATTTAACAAATAGAAGTATAATTATCTTGACATGGATGACAAAGTTTCATAAACATATACTCCAGTCTCAAAAACAAGTTGTCGATATAGTCTTTAAAGCATAAGTGTGACAATTGTTATCTATAAAATATTTAATAAAAAAGTAGCATCGGTACACTTTTAAGAAAGTATTTTTAAAACAAATTATTTCTAATTTTGTAACTTAATAAATTTAAAATTATTTCTAATTTATATTGGCAATGTTTGATTAAAACATTGCGTTCAAAACTACTATTTTTTTAGATCGGAGTTGTAAGCGGGAAAAAGATTAAAACTTAGTTCTCATAGTAATCAAGGAGCATTTTTAGGAGATAAAACAATTTAAGTTATCTAAATATACATTTTTATTATATATAAAGGTCTTTAATTGTAAGCATATACTTGCAAGACATAGAAGTAGAATAAATTTATAAGAACTTCTCTTATATCTTTTAAATAGTTTTATTGAATCTATAGCAAAAGTAGATTTGATTTAACAAAATAGTTACAGTTAACTTCTTATATCTATGCCATTGTCTATGTGTACTACCACATACTCCCTCTATTTTTAAATTATTGTTTACTGTTGATTTTTAATATTATTTTGACTATTCAACTTATCTAAAAAATTAATTCAAATATGTAAAATTTTAAGTTGTGATTCAAATAACTTTAATGATAAAACAAATTATAATATATGAAATTTATAAAAAATTAAATATGACCGTAGTCAAAACTTATGTTAAACCTGTAAAAGCTAGGGCGATGGCACCACCGTTCGCGATGACACGATCGTTCATGCCTGCTTCCGTCGAGTAAAAGTACGCTCCTACGTTGACTGGAGAAAAGATTTTTTTCTCCTTTATAATATTCACCGTTGGATTTTAATCCGACGATCAATATTTTTTAAGTGATGTGGCGCAACGAGGGTTGAGAGTACACGGCGTTTAATATATAAAGATAGCTCTGACATGGACGAAATAGCTTAGTACCGAGTTCAAATATACACAAAATATGCTTATCAAAAATTAAGAAAATTGAACTCTAATACTTTTTAACATCCTAGGAGGCTATTTATGTATTTCTTTTTTTTGTTGTTCTGGTATAATTTCTTCGGTTTGAAAACAATGCTCTGGGTCCAATACCAGAGTAGGTCAAGACACACAGGGGAGCAAGCAAGTCTGCCATCTGGAAAGGTCTATTCTGAAAAACGGGCACACCGAAAGCTCCCGTCCCGGCGGGGAAGACGCCTTGTGCCCGTGCTGCCGCGAGATCTAGCCAAACCCCGCGCCCTCCTCGCCGTCGGACGAGAACTAGACCGGCAGATCAGTGGTCCTAAGCGGAATCCGGGGCCGCGCCGTGGTACTAGCTGTGAGGTAAAGGCGGCGCCAGACGCTCGGGCCGCGAGCGGGCGTTTCGGCGGGCCACGATGCCGGTGGCGGCGTCTGCCATCTACTTCCTCAACCTCCGCGGGGATGTCCTCATCAACCGCCTCTACCGCGACGATGTCGGGTACGTCGTGCCATGCTGGGATTGCCGAGGTAGATCTGTAGTCCCCTGTGAGAGATCGATTAGTCCCCTTTCTAGCTCGCAGCTGTGCAGATCGCAAAGGGTTGATCGCGTTTTGCGGAATTCCATCCATTTCTTCTGTGAGACTGGTGGAACTCAGCTAGTAGGAGCTATTGAAACCAGGACTTAATATGTTTAACTCATTGGGCGCTTAAATCTGGCCGTGCCACAATTGTAGTGTTGCTGAGCGGTTGGAGTTTGGAAAGGCCCGGCTAGCGATTGTGGTGAGTGGAGAAAAGAGTTTAATCTTCGAATCAGAGAATTCGTTGTATTCAGCTGAGAAGTTTAAGCTGCGGCTTTCACAATAACGAAATGACTTTGCACTATCTTATTTGATATACCCCTGTGGGTTTTGACTGTTGGTAGTCATATTTATAGTGAAACTTAATGAGCTGGGCGGTAGTTTGATAGCTTGGGGCTGCAAGGCTTTATATTATTCTCTCAATACCGAGCAATATTGTTTCATTGTCCCCAGCATAAGGCATAGCTTCAATAAAGGACACTGAAATGAAAAGTACAGTGATGATAATAAGTTGATAACATCTGTTTGTTACTTCATTTCACATCGCTATCTCTGTTGTTGCTGCTATCAGACTTTAATTAAATACTACTTATTTTTACAAACTTCGCCGATGGGGGAATGACTGCTGACATGATGTTTCTTTTAAAAAATTATTTTACAAGAAACAGCTCCTTTGCTTTGTTCTTCTTAACTCCCATGTACCTCTTGGTTGGTGTACATTAAGTGACTAAAACCTATTATATTTGGTTATGCAGAGGAAATATGGTTGATGCATTCAGGATGCATATTATGCAAACAAAAGAACTTGGCACGTGCCCTGTTCGACAAATTGGAGGCTGTTCATTCCTTTACATGAGGATCAGTAATGTTTATATCGTGATCGTGGTTAGTGGCAACGCTAATGTCACTTGTGCTTTCAAATTTGTTGTTGAGGTATGCAACTTCTTTTTGTCTTATAGCTCTTTTTATAGAAATTTTATAGCCCATAAGGTCATATATTCATATTATGCTATTAATTGTTCAGAAATTTGAAAACCATCAGTATGGTAGTACTGATGAATCTACTGTACAATTGTTAAGTACATTCTCCCTAACAGTTTTCCATATTGACATTTTTATAATTTGTGCTTAATGAGCTGTAGCACTTTAGGAGTTACGTACCCATTATACACTGTGTGGTATTTCAAGTGTGCAAAACATGAACCCATTAATGTAGATATGCCATGTAATGATTGTGTTAATATTAGAATTAGTCTAATAGGACTAGTTCAACCATCAAGTTTAGATTATTTCTTAAGGTCTTGTTTGGATCAAATAGCTATCCTCGCAATCTACAAGCCATCTTGTTATTCTGGGACAATTCACAGTCCTACGCCTCATGCTATACTAATTCTACTGTTTTCTTCTTTTTGGAAATTATCAGGCAGTGGCTCTCTTCAAGTCCTACTTTGGTGGAAATTTTGATGAAGATGCCATCAGAAATAACTTTGTTTTAATATATGAACTTCTTGATGGTAAGGAAACATCCTTTTAGACTACGCTCCCTACTTTGATGATTGTTTCAGCGTGTTTATACAGTCTTAAGTGTGCAGAGATCATGGACTTTGGTTATCCTCAAAATCTGTCCCCTGAAATCTTGAAGTTGTATATAACTCAGGAAGGAGTCCGGTCACCATTTTCCTCCAAGGTCAGTAAAAATGTGACGTTGATGTACTATTATATTGGGTGAAATTTTGACCTAACACTGACGTTTATGGTTTCTTTTAATCCCATCTGAACCGCATTTTATTTCATTTCTGCTATGATAGCCCTCAGATAAACCTGTTCCAAATGCGACTCTCCAAGTCACTGGTGCTGTTGGTTGGAGAAGAGAGGGTCTTGTATACAAGAAAAATGAGGTGTTTGATCTTTCTATATTTGAATCTTTTAAGGTTCCTTTTGAAAGCAGGACCTAGCTATGTTATCTTTCCAGAACAGCATCAGGCAATGGCAATGCTAGTACCCTGTATTTATTCCGAAATACATTTCAACTCTTATGCTTTATGTTTGTATTGTTATATGTTCATTTCCTATTTCAAAATGTCCTTTTTTTTTTCCCTTTGTTCTCTTTTCGTTACTGTTGTTGCTTTCCTGTAATTCATATAGTTGCACTAATATAATCATACTCTCTCTTCAGGTTTTCTTGGACATTGTTGAGAGTGTAAACCTTCTTATGTCTTCCAAAGGTACTATTGGATCCATCTAACTTGAATCACTTGTTGTCTTCCTGTTGTATTAACTTGGTGTTCCTTGTGCTTAAAATCTGTCATTTGCTGCAGGGAGTGTTCTGCGATGTGACGTGACTGGAAAGATTCTTATGAAGTGCTTCCTTTCTGGAATGCCCGATCTGAAGTTGGGTTTAAATGACAAGATTGGACTCGAAAAGGAAGCCCAGCTGAAATCCAGGCCAGCAAAGAGGTAAGTGTCTTCTTGATTAATTTAATATGTATACTCGCTCCGTCCCGTTTTATAAGTTATTTTGGAGCTGGGCACGGGAATTAAGAAAAGTAGAAAAGGTGGGATGTTGTGAAAACGAGGAGGAGAGAGATAAAGTGGAGATGTATTGGGAAGAGAAAAAGGTGTCTCGGGAAGTGAGAATGACTTATAATTTGAGAAAACTTAAGGAGCCCAGAATGACTTATAATTTGAGACGGATGGAGTATTAAATAAAATTCATGAGCATCTTCATTGTTTTACTTACTAATATTTTGCTAGTAGCTTCAATTATTGTTATTACTGTTGTCAGTTTTTTCTAACAATTGTGTGTCCTATATTTTCCTACAGCGGGAAGACCATAGAACTTGATGATGTCACGTTCCACCAGTGTGTCAACTTAACACGATTTAACTCAGAAAAGACAGTCAGCTTCGTACCTCCAGATGGTGAATTTGAATTAATGAAGTAATATTTTCATTTCTTATATGATTGTAATTTCCCTCCCGCTACTGGAAGATCTGTTGTCTGCTCTTTGGCTCACTTTCAATGGTTAAATTTTGTTTCAGGTACCGGATCACAGAGGGTGTAAACCTTCCATTCCGTGTGCTACCAACAATTAAGGAATTGGGAAGGACACGCATGGAGATCAACGTGAATGTAAGCGAGTCATATGTATATAGGTGGGCCATAATCATATTTACTGACATTATGAACTTTGCTAATGTAGGTTAAGAGTGTTTTCGGTGCTAAGATGTTTGCTCTTGGTGTCGTTGTCAAAGTCCCAGTTCCAAAGCAGACAGCAAAGACTAGTTTCCAAACAACTTCAGGCAAAGCAAAATATAATGCCTCGATTGATTCATTAGTGTGGAAGTAAGGGCTATTTACATTTGCCTAACAAACATTGGTGGTTTTAACCTTTCTTAAGAACCTATTTATTCTCAGCTAACATAAACTCATAACACACTTGCAAACTGCAGGATCAGGAAATTCCCGGGTCAGACCGAGGCAACTATGAGTGCAGAGGTTGAGCTGATCTCTACCATGGGTGAAAAGAAGTCATGGAACAGACCACCCATTCAAATGGAATTCCAGGTAACACTTTTAACTGTTGAAAAATCTCCTGTTGTCTTCCTGATCTGCCCTTCATCTTATCTACAGTATTGTTCTGCTGAAATGCAGCTGCAACTTAATATATATTCTATGTAAATGAAATGAGCCGGCCAACATAAGAATTTGAATTCGTAGCTTAAACCAATTGCAATTTGTTTGTTTGAGGTGTTGCCTTCTAGCATTTTTTATGAGCAATATGGGTATGTTTTTTTGTTGTTTTTCTGTTTTCTCAACACTATCCTCTGCTCATTTCTTGTTCATATAGGTTCCAATGTTCACTGCTTCTGGTTTACGTGTTCGGTTCCTGAAGGTATGTGCCAAACGTGATGCTATGGAACTTTGTAGCTTCTGATATGACACATCTCATCACGTGATGCATTTTCCAGGTTTGGGAGAAGAGCGGTTACAACACTGTTGAGTGGGTTCGCTACATCACAAGAGCTGGCTCATATGAGATAAGGTGTTAGTGACAAACAAGGTTTATCAGGCGCTTCCAATCAGTCATTTTTGGGGATCCACAGTCTCTCTGTATAGCGTCATCGATGATACATATATGATGCCTCACCGAGGCCTTGTATTCCAGCAGAGGACAAGAGAGGGCAGACTAGACAGTTCCCCTGATATTTCTTTAATTCTAGTCTGGGATATTTGTTCGTCGCTCCGTAATGCTTGTGGTAGGGAATTTTTTTTTTGTTTGTATATTTGGCATTAGCAGTTTCTTGTTGATCAATACAGCCATTTTTTTCCTGTTGCATCGTTCTCCTTTTAATGGATGAGTGGACTCGCATCAATGTATAAATACTGCTGCCAGAGATAATCTTATTATAGTTCTTGTGTTTGGCGAGAATTGGCTATCGGCTATACTGTTGCCAACTACTTTCCCCCTCATCAAGTTCTTGTGAATGAATGGACAGCGATTGGCCCTTGCATTCCAATTTTGCACGCCAGGAACTCAGAATTGCATTCCAGCCAGCTGCTAACTTCAGGGCTCGGCGGCCGGCTCGGGCGCCGGTCGATGACCGCGCGTGCTTCTGTTAGGTAGAGCTAGGACGGGCACTCTTCCGACCCGACTGCCGCGCGCGCAGAGCAGGCCAGGCCGGGCCCAGCTCGCGTACGTACCCCTTGCCGTGCCTGGCACCCGTACGTGCGCTCCCCGCCGTTTCACCCCTTTTGAGGAGCCATGGACCGGGGGCCAGCTTGCTGCCTTCGTACGGACCGGCGCGCGCTTCGAGAGACGACACGATGCAGGCGGCACAGCTTTTGCACCGAACCAGCGCGCTGCTGACGAGCAAGACGAGGCGCGGGCGCGTATTGGTCGGAGACTCGAAGGGGGCCGGGTGAGCTCGCGCCGGCTCTGCGGCGACTGCTCGCCGGTCCCCGGCCAGCTCGGCTGCGCGCATTGCCAGCGTACCATATGCGTTTGTAGTACCGGGACGCATGCATGCAAGCGCCGACGCGCGGCGCTGGTATTCGCGCATCAGCAAGCTGGTCCTCGATCGATCTGCTGCGGTTTCCAGTGACTCGTCACGCCTTGTTCCTTCGCTTGGACTTACTCGCCATCCAATAAGCAACAACCAAGCAGCCAGCCCGGCCCCAACAACGCACCGCCGCGCGCCTCGGGTGCGGCCGTGCCGGAGCAGTTCTCTCCGTGGCTTCGTGACTTCTCCGGATCGGATCATCTGCCACACAAGTCACGCGCGCTCCGCCCGTCGCCGTCCGTCCCCATGCGTGCTGTACGGTACGTCCAAGCACCAGCATCCCACAGGCCGCGCGCGCCGCGCCGGTGGTGGTGCCATGCCAGTATTAGTCGCGCGCGGACTCTCGCAGTCGATCGCGCGCAGCATGGCAAGCAAGGAAGGAGAGGAGACTCTTGCAGCTTGACGGCGCCAGCTTTTGCCACCTGCCGCGCCATGCCCATGCGGTGGCGGCCAGAAAGCTGGTGATGATTACGTACCGTCACTCTGTTGTGAACGCTGTTAGTCAGTCTCGGTCACCAGCACGTATATCTTGCGTTGCTACCGGTGCCATGCGCGCTTGCCGGCCGGCTCCATTGTACAGGGCGCCCTCCAGCCGATGGCAGTGTACAGTATCGCGCGCGATTAGGTACCGCCGATCGACGACAATGCATCACCATTTTCCGATCGAGGCTCGATCGGATCATCGAGCTACTAGGTGTTTCCGGCCTAGCGATCGGCGTCGCACGTAAGAGCATCGTGGTGTCAACCAGAAGTGGCATAAAGGTGCGTTTCGGTCCTGCCAATAATGTACGAAATGCATCCACGGATATGCCGTCCGATAGTGGTTCAAAAAAAAAAAATGCCGTCCGATCAATCTCCATGGACCAGCACCACGGTATGGATCCATTTTGTGGTAAGTTCGACGCGCACGTTGCGCGGCTAGGCACCTCATGATCACCCAAGCAATGTGGTGAGTCCTGTGCTGTACTATACTCTCTTTGTTTTCTGAATCGAACACGCACTATTCAGGATTCAATGCTCGTTTCCTGCGTCTGCAGAGAGGGTTGCAGCTGTAGTGTTGTTCGTGCCACGGCTCCAGCCTTTAGTAAAGTTTAGATCATCGGATGACCTGCAGATTAGGTAATCGCGAGGCGGCACGTCTTCTAGGCGCACGCCACTGTTGGTCCGATGACGACTTGCAGGTGACGTGGACAGTTATTTGACCTGCCTGACAGGAAGTACCCTCGACCCAAATCTGTTGTCCATTCGATGAAACTACGAAACCAGGCTACATTTACATCAAAAACTACAGTAAAGCTTTACTCACTGTAAAAAACTCAAGGCCATGAATGTGGAAAAAGGACGAGTGTCTTTCACGACGTACTCGATCCGTGTGTACGTATGCGCAAAAGTCTTCGACGAACGGAGGCCGTTGCTGCCATCCTACACACAGTACACTGGACCAGGACCACCAAGTGATGACAGCAACTGTTCTCCCGACATGGAATGGAGCTGATCGCGAGACGTGGTGCGCGGAACGGCTTGCTTCTCAACAGCGCCCCCATACGACCGGCGCGTCGTCGCGGCAGCTAGCTAGCGACCCGGAAAGGGGAGGGACCGGAGCCGGAACGGCGATACGTCTCCGTGGCCGTGCTCCCCTCGTCGTCCATTGCACCGCACATCATCGCCAAAACTAACGGTTGGCACGTACCGGTCAAAGCACGCAACGCAGGGCCGGACAACGCAGCGGCAGCCGCATGGCACCAAGCGGCATTAACCACCGCCGGATGCGTGCGGCAGGCACTACTAGGCAGGCTGAGGCCGGCAAGCGAGGATGGCTGGCCCCCGCCGCCGGCGTCCCGCGCGCGGCTCGACGCGGCGCGCGCGCGGCCTTCCCCTGCCTCATGGCCTCCCCCGCACGCTCGCAAGCGGCCACCCGCGTCGCACCAAAGCGCATTGATGCCACGCGTCGTCGCGTGCGTCGGCTTCCGGTTCCTGCATGCCTGCCGCAGCGGCGCCCTCCCCCTCCCTCCCCCACCCACCCAGAACGAAGCGGCCGGCAGGGCGCGCAGCCGAACATGCCAGTGTGCCTGCTGGCGCGGGCTCACTGCGGCGCGTGAGCTCGCAGAGGGCAACAGCGCCATACACACACGTCTGCTTGCATGGCGGCCGGAAACGATCGGAAAGCCCGTGACCGACCTGTCGCGCGCAGTGACGGCCGGAAGGAAGCAGTCCGCTGTGTACTGCTGCCACGTTTCGCGTGGTTGGCGCGTCGTGTTTTCAGCAAACCGTACAAACGCCGAACGCAAGTAAAATCAACGTAGGAGTAACCTGCGAGAGGCGACGTACATAGTACTTAGCATAAATGGGCGGTTTTATGATACCATGAGCAGAACCATGACCACGACCGGCCGGGGTCCTGGTGTCTGGCACTTGCTTAGTGTGCGTATTGTGGTACAGCCACTGTGGGCCGACGATAGATCGACCCCTCCATTTCACCAACAGCATGGTCTAGGTTAGGTTCCTACCAGTACCGGCATTTCTCGACGAAGCGAGGGAGCGTCGCCGGCCGGACCACATGGACCAGCGTGTCATCAGGCAGGGCCGTCCATGTGCGTGCGTGACGAGCAATCCATGGAGTATACAACCAACGATCGATCTCGCTCGCCCGGCGATCTTCTCGAGAACTGCGTCGCTGCCCAGCAGGGTTCGCAAAACCGCGGTTTACCGCGCGGTTTTCGTGAAAACCGCCCAAATCGTTCCGGTTCGATTTGGACGGTTTAGCGGTTTTCGAATTCAAATTTTTTTGAATTTTGAAAATTTTGTTGATTTCAAGGTGCTTCTGGTTCGTCGCAGGGAGCTGGTGGGTCTGGATTGTTTGGTATAATGAGGAGTTCCGCATCACAGAGGTCAGGTAATGAACGGATTCAAACTAAGATCGATACAGGTTCATGGACTGTGAAGAGCAAGCTAGAAAAGTCGGCCATTGAACGCATATGGTTAAAAAAATTCATACAGAAGCCATCTCTGGTAGAAAAGCCGATAGTCCATACTTTGTTTGTGCTATAAAGGAGACACAGAGATGGGGTATGAGACCTTTATTTTATTGTATTATATGTTTCGTTATATGTTATCATATTTATGTCGGGTGTCATAATGTTTGCAGGTGAGGGCGTGCCTAGCCTAATTGAGAGGGAAATAGATGGCGCGTATCTTGATGCTAACGAGCAAGACATCAAGAAAGAATTCGATAAATTTAAGATAGAGTGGCCGATGTACGGTGTCATGATTATGTGTGACTCTTGGACTGGCCCTACAGGGATGAGCTTGATAAACTTTATGATCTACTGTAATGGTGTCATATTTTTTCATAACTCATGTGATGTTACTGGGCACAGCCAATCTGCGGACTTCATATTCAAGGTACGAGACATAGGTTTATTCTATAGCACTATTTGTTTTATTTGTAGCTATGATATTTGAACAATGAAACGGTCCTATGCACTATTTATTTTATTTGTACCTATGGTATTTTGACCAATGAAACGTTCTTGTGCAGGAAATGAATAAGGTATGCATTGATGTAGGTGCAGACAATATTATGCAGTTTATTACAGACAATGGTTCAAATTATAAAAATGCGTGCAAGCTGCTAATAAACAAGTATCCTCATATTGTCTGGCAACCATGTGTGGCACATACAATCAACCGGATGCTAAAGGCTATTGGTGAGTTTACAGAGCATAAAGCTATGATACGGTCGGCTCGTAACATTTCTCGTTGGTTGTATAATCATAATCAGTTGCACTCTATGATGACCAATGCTATTGGTGGTGAGTTGATAAGATGGAATGTAACACGTTTTGGCACAAACTACATGTTTTTTGAGAGTATGCTTCGTCGGAGAGAGAAAATAATGGCATGAATGGGTTTTGAGATATTTTTAAATAGTAAATTTGTTAATACTGAGGACGGAAGGCATGCTCACTCCTGCCTAGCAAGCATGTCATGGTGGGATTCAATGAAACATGTGGTAGATGCTGTGCAACTTTTGTATGCGTTTCTTCCGTTTGCTGATCAAGACAAGAGCCCTACTTTGAGTGAAGTACTTCTCAGATATCATTTATGTAAAAATGAGTATGAAGCCCTTTATAGAAATGAGCGAGAGATGCAGAGGTATCTGGACATTATAAATCGTAGAATGGTGGATATTTGCAATGATACCTTTGTGAATGCAGGTAATACGTACTTACGAAAAAACATTATTGTATTTTTTGTTTCTACTGCAACAATATCTAACTATTGTTATATGTGCAGCTGGATCTTTGAACCAAACAAGTCACTATTCTTACGGGATGGGTTGAAATATGATAAACGATATTCGAGAGACATTTACACGCATAGCATCAACCGACTTGTGTGTGCATGCCCTGTAGCAGGTAGAAATTTTTAGAAGAAAACAAGGTTCATTCGACACTGAGTTGGCCAACAGAATGGCAGTGGATAAGAATACTTCTACTGCAGCTTGGTGAAACATGTTTGGAGGTGACACACCTCATCTTCAGCAGCTTGCATTACAGATAGTCTCACAGTGTGCATCATCCAGTGGTTGTGAGCGCAACTGGAGTACATTTGCATTGATTCACACGAAGGTGCGTAATAGATTATCTCATGAGAAATTGCATAAGCTGATGTATGTTAACTACAACCTTCGGATCCGTATGCATGATGTTTTATGGACATATAAGCCACCAGAAGCCGATCCATTTGATCGTCTCATGGAGCTGTCGTTGTATGATTCTTCAAATCCTATTCGAGAATGGATGGAACATGAGAGATCCAATTCTGACCCTGTTCTTGATGAAGAGGGCACCGAGACTGACAGTTCTATACCCAGCCGTTTTGTTACAAATGATGACGCTGGTAGACAGTTGCTGCGCTTGTCTCGTGCTGCAACAATATTTGAATGGGCGGATCAAAATGTGGGTGATACTCACATAGGCAAGAGAAAGGTTCAAAGTGCAAAACAGAAAAAAGTGGTAAAAAGATGAGGTTAAGAAGCAAAAGGAAAGGTAAGAATGCAGACAGTGACGACTCCACAGATTCTGGAGATGTCAGACGTAGCCCACTCTACCAGGAATCAAATGATAGCAGCTCCCGGACTACATCTAAAGAGCCACCAGGTAGTATAGTTTCTGAGTTACACGCATCGGTCACAACTCATCATTTCACAGTTAACAAATTTTTCCCATCATACGATCAATTTTGACTCATTTATCTTACACTTCACTTCTTTTGCAGGTAAGACAGACTATACCTATGCTACACAGGATGAGGACCATGGTGCTCCATAGTCACCAAAGACATCGATGGGGGGAGACAGCATTACTACGGCACATACTATTCCGTGTCAAATAGTGATTCCTCATACAGCCAAGGTAATGAGTACTATAATTATCCGTACGGTGATCGTAGCACACAACCTCCCACCACATGGGTCTACCAATGGCAAAATCCAGAGTTTTATAACATGTTATACTCACAATAGGAGACAACTGCTGCTTGGACGGGACAATCTTGGAATGAATTCAAAGCGGAGTTGTTAGCTATTAGAGGAATTCAACTCCTCTCAAGTGAAAAGTGCGACAAGGCATATTTTAATTAGAATACAATCCACGAGTAAAATGTGCTTCAAAAACTACGTATGAACTTTGGATTTGTTGTGAATGAACAACATGTATATATGAATTTATTCTGTTCCAAACTTTGAATTTGTTATGAATGAATAATTGTCTTTTATTTGTGAATGAAGTATGTTGTGAATGTTGATATTAAAAGAAATTAGAATAGGTCATGCTTAATTTTTAAGCACTTTTTTATCTAATTTCTTATTTTTCACTAATTTATCGGTTTTCAGATAAATCAAACGGTTTACCGTAAAAATTGCGCGGTTTTCGCTGTTACGGTTTTCAGCAAAACCGAGCGGTTTACCACTCAAACCGTGCGTTTTACCGCGAAAACCGCTCGGTTTGCCGTTTTCGAACTATTCAAACCGTCTCAAAATTTGAAATTTGAAATTTGAACGATAAGGATTTTGGCGGTTTTCATTTTTACTGTATGAACGAGTTAAACCCACGAGAGAGCTGCGAGTGACTGCATGCAGGCGCGCGCCAGACGCCTTTTGGGACGCATCAGGCTGATGAGTCTCACCAAACCACAACTTTCTACTGCGCGGTACTTCTCTCTGTATCGTTGTCCTCACAACGAACGTTCTGTAATCATACCGCGTATCGCGCAGGTCCATTCGCAATTCTCCAAGGTGTCTACAGGAGTTGCGAGGAGGAGCTGTTAGTACTAGTAGTGGTTTTCTGAGCCCGCCTACGCTGGTACTCCGTACACTACAAACGATTGCCCGCCTTAGGGCTTGTTCTGTTGTGAGGAAATCATTTGCGAGACTCAGTATAAAATAAGTTATTTTAAGTTAATAGTTTAAATTTTTTTATGAAAAATTTTATTAGAGTGAGAATCACACCCGATTTATTTTTATATTTTCTTCTGTAACTCAAAATAAAACCACAACTCCTACCACATAGAATGAAACCGAACCGTGAAAGACAAAAATACAAGTATAGATCAGGTTTGATTTTCACTTTAATAAAATTTTCTATAAATAAAATTAAGCTATAAACTTAAAATGAATTATTCTATAAAAAAAACAATCCTCTCGAAAATGAGTCCTCTAGCAACCGAACAAGGTTTGGTTTGGTTTATGCAAACACATCAGACAGGACTCAGCTGCACTTCCCATCTCTCGAGGCTTTCGTGGACTGAACCGGACATCTAACTCCAACTAAGAAGGAACAAGTCTGATGTTTGAGTTTGAGGCAGCCAATCTTACGTGATTTGAGCCACTGTTCGTTACTCTGTTTAGTTCCGCATAGTACAAGATTAGCTGAAAAGCTGGTCAGATTCTCGCAGATGATTATACTAACCTCACGCCGTGTCCTCTAGCGGCCAGCCCTTCCTTCTCGCCATGTGTCTTCGCATGCATCCGATCCTCAAGATGGTAGTATTACACGCCTTGTGAGCGGTAAACAAAGGATTCACCTCCGTAACAAACATCCCATCTTTCTTGGCAGCTACTGATACTGAAAACCTAACATGGCACATTACCCTGACGTCCTTTGGCGTACCGAAGACACTGATCTGCAGACCAGGATTATTCAATTAGTGAAGCTACCTGTTCAGGTACGTCCCTGCAGACCCTACTGTGCGTCGTGTCTCCGTAGCCCAGACAAGGACTACGTACACGTAGGCCCTACGGTAAAATTATGTACGAGTAGTACAGTACTTATTCCTAAGGAGTGGGGTACTGGCATGAAACAATGTCGACAAACAAGGTGTTCGTAGAAATTCAGACTTCAGTTTAGTTGAGCTCTGAATTTCTGGGTTGAGTGAGGGGTGATAACATGTGGCCTGCTTGTCTGATGCCATTCCCTCCACTGTTAATTCATGTGGCATCGGTACTTACCACTGTCCGTCTGTCTCCAATTCCAAGCTGTGATTCCCCTTCATGTGCATCGATCTCTCGTGCGCAAAAGCAAGCTAAGCTCCTCTCCTCGTACTTGCTGGACATCAGAACGGCTTTAAAGTTTAAACCGCGTTTCAGATCACTAGTTCTGGTGCTAATTGTCGGTAAACACCTTTTGGTTAAAAGTGATTGGGAGCATTGCGAGCCATGCAATGCAATGTCTGCTACTCGACTGATGATTAGTAAAAGTGATTGGGAGCCGTGCAATGCAAGCTGACGTCTGCTGCATGCGGCACTGTGCTAACTACATCTCCTTCCAGCCTGCATCTACTGTTCCTCGGATCTACTCGGCGTACAGTAGTACGCTGTACGCCTGCGGCCGCGCCCGCGCCCGCGCCCGCGCTCGCCGAAACCTTATCCTTTTCCCCCGTATGCCAAGCCCACCACTTTTAGCGAGAAAGAAACAAACGCATGCCACCAACGCGAAGAGCTCAGAACCTCAGATACGCATAGCTAAAGTGGGCCGAACGATGCGGCAAAGCTGCGATAAGTAGAGCAGGGCGACGCGGTGGTGGTGGTGGAAGTACTACTAGAACGCAAAGTAAACGTAACCGCGCGCGTCGCCAAGAGCTCGGCAACACCGAGAAGCAGCCACGCCCGGAGCGAGGGAGCGGGCTTAGCTAAGCTAGCGAGTGAGTGACATCGGGCATGTCGGCGCTAGTGGACGCGCTGTGCGCGCCTAGCAGCGACGCCGCGCTCATCTTCGACCCGCTGAACGCCGCCTCCGCGGCCAGCTTCCTCTTCGACAATGCGGCGTTCTGCGACGCCGGCATTGCCCTCGGCGCGGCGCCCGTACTGCAGCACGCGGCCGGCGCGCCGGGGGCCGTGGCGGCCTCGGTGGCGCCCCCGGGGGACGTCGAGGCGACGTCGTCGGCGCCCAGAAGGAAGCGGCGGCGGCGGGCGCGGAGCTGCAAGTCCAAGGAGGAGACCGAGAGCCAGCGGATGACACACATCGCCGTGGAGCGCAACCGCCGGCGCCAGATGAACGAGTACCTCGCCGTGCTCCGGTCCCTCATGCCGGAGGCCTACGTCCAGAGGGTACGTTCGTATACACCACGGCCGCCGCCACTTCGTGGCAAGCGTGTTGCTTTCTTCTTCTGTTTGTTTGGCTTTGTTCGAATAATGGCGAAAGAATGTTTGTTTTGCCGAAAGAGACCCACCATTACTATTGAAGCATTTGCGCCAGCAGTTCATGCAAGGCATTTCTCCCTTTCTTTCAGCTTGGGCCAAAGGTGACTATGCACCGGCTGCACACACTGCTCCAGCTTTTCTTCACAGCTCGAGTTCTTTGTTCTTGTTCAGGAGCTAGGTGTGTATCCCGCACTGGCCAAATATACACACAAAATCCAAATATTTATGTGTCCCCCTACTACGTCCCATAAAAAATTATTTTTTAATTTTTAAAAATTATGTTTGAGTATTTATCTTATTCAAATTTTTTTAAAATATAAAAACAAATAAATTATACTTAAAGTATTTCTAATGATTAAATAATTCACAGTAAAATGAATTATATTTTTATAAATTTTTTAAATAAAATAAATAGTCAAACTTAAAATCTAAAAGTAAAAAAACCTATGTTTTTACGAGACAGACGGAGTAACTTTTTGAGAGGCTTAATTGAATGCTCCTTGACCGCCGCTACCTGTTCACTTCCCCTGTCAGATTCCCGACAAAATTAATGCTCAAACATCTTGCAGGGCGACCAAGCTTCCATCGTGGGAGGAGCGATCGAGTTCGTGAAGGAGCTCGAGCAGCAGCTGCAGTTGCTCGAGGCGCAGAAGCGAACGCTGGCTCATCATCATCAGCACTACAAGGCAAAACCGGACGCTGCGGCAATGCTCGCCGGCAGCAGCAGCGCCAGCGCCGCGGCGTCCACCCCGACCACCTGCGTGGTGGAGTCCGCGACCACTACGACGACAACGAGCAACTGCAGCAGCAGCGTCGCCGAGGACGCGCACTCCGTCGACGCGCCCCCGTTCGCGCGGTTCTTCATGTACCCGCAGTACGTGTGGTGCCACCAGTCGCCGCGCGAACTCCCGGCCGAGGACGGCGGCGGCCGGCCGGGCGTGGCCGACATCGAGGTGAGCCTGGTGGAGACGCACGCCAGCGTCCGCGTCATGGCGCCGCGGCGGCCGGGGCAGCTGCTCAGGATGGTCGCCGGGCTGCAGGCGCTCCGGCTCCCCGTGCTGCACCTCACCGTCACCACGCTGGACGCCCTGGCACTCTACTCCCTCAGCGTCAAGGTGCGAGCTTTTTTCTCCAACCGCGGTTATTTCAGTGTCGCCCGTTTCTTCAGTCCGCGGTCGTTTTGATAGGACAAAAATTCGCCGTGAACACATTCCAATGCACGTTAGGCTCACAAATCGAGTGAGTGATACCAACACGAAAGTTTGCGTGTGTCTCCGCACATGATTCAGGAATCATGAGCTCACTCTCTGGAACAAACAGAGATTATAAAAACAATTAGTAGCGCCATATCTCCATTGATTCGGCACCCGGGGGTTCTGAAAAGAAAACGCTGCAGATATTCTCCTTGAGGGACCGAACATCCAGGGCATCAGCCGCATCACATCGCCGCAGGCAGTAGCGCATGCAGGGCCATGTCCTTTCACTGGCCATGTGCATGCATTATTGTTCAAATTTTCATTTCTTTTTGATTTTGAAAATAAGTGAAAGCGGGAGAAAATCAAGTTTCTCGTCCTTTTTACTAGAAACAGTTGTGATCAGAATCCGATGGACCTGACAAGAACACTGGGCACCTGGGTCTTTTCTTGCTCCCTACGGGTACGACTGCATGCTACAGAAGGGGTTTGCTTTTGACCGGCGAGTTGAGCAATGGAAGGGGAACGCCCCTGCCGCGCCGAGCTGGATGCCTCTCCGGACTTGTCGATGTCGCTCGCCGCCGTGTCTGCCTCCCCGGCCATGGAGAGCGTGCAGTGTGCAGAGCTAATAGTGGTAGCTGTCCAGCAGTAAGCACTGTCCTAAGCTACGCGCGGCGTCACACTTGATGCAAAGAAAAAGCTTCACCTGCTTTGCGTGCTGCCGTGGTAAAAAAAAAAAAAACACTGCCAGGCGAAAGAATCTCTCGGCTGGCCTGGGCTGTGCGGTGCTGCGCAGATTGAGATTGGCATGGAGAAATGGGACAGGAAAAGGCTACGCCTAGACCTCAGGCCATGTACATGTTGCTCTGCCTCTTTCCCTCCCCTTGTGTTATTTTAGCCACGGTGTCATCCGGCCATTGTACATGCACCCAGGCTCGTTCAGGCTGTCAGCTGTTCCATTTGTGCTTGCCGCAGGTGGAGGAAGGGTGCGGCCTGCCGACGGCGGACGACATCGCCGCGGCGGTGCACCACGTGCTCTGCATCATCGACGCCGACGCGGTCGCGCAGGAGATGCTCGCCCTGGGAGCGGTGGGGCACTAGAGACGGCTGGTGATCTTGTTTGTGCGCGGCCGCCTCGTTTTTGAGCAAGGGCACCGGACGCTTTGTTGGGCTGGGCGCAGTGGAAGCGGAACGCCTCGGTGTAACTGTGTAGGAGCATTCTCTTTGTTCTTTTACCTTCTGTTACAATGCGTACGCGTGCTGTTGGCATCTGTGGTTGCGGTGTTTCGTTTAACATCCGATGTACTAGTATGAATGCGTGTGATGGTGATTCACAAGATTTTTGTTGTTGTAATCTGAGAACCCGCGTGTTCCTCTCGTACTGTAACTGTAAGTAGTACTCCTAGGAGGAGTACTGAGCACAAAAAAAATTTCCGAGTACTGAAGCCTGAAGCACCAACTCGTACAGCAGCAGCACGTCAGGTAGATGTGGGATTCACAGCTCAACATCGTTCGTGCTACCAGATAAGCAGGGCCGAATAACAGCCCGCTTGACAACCCTAACCACAGGAGCCGCGAGCGTACGCGTTGTGTGGCCTGCTAAGACCGTCCGCAATCTTAGCCCAACTAAAACATTGTGTGGCCCATGTTGGGCTAAGATGGTGGTCGACCTATCGCTGTGTGCCCGTCTCGGCCTAACTATTCGATGCAATACTAGAGCATGACCGACAGCCGGTCAGCCAACGTTATGGCCATCATCAACTGCGAGCAGCCTAACTATTCGATGAAGTTACTAAATGGGCAGTGGAATCCTCACATTGGAAAAGAAAAATACTCCTACTAGCAGTAGTACACGACTTGTTTTCTGTCCCTTGCCCCCAGGCCCGGATGCCATGTGCAGGCCTGACTTTCTGGACCATCCCGCCGCCAATCGTCTCTTTGCTTCGAAGGCACTCATGTCGCGCGTGTTCCGATGCCCTGATATCGTGTAACTGTGACGCAGAGTTCCAACTATCTTAATCACATCCCAATGAAAAAAAATCAGTGTTCAACTATTCCGAGCGCTGCTGACTAGCCTTCTTTATCATTCTACTCGTAGGACTACTCCAGACAGATGGAGTGCATCATGTGCAAGGAAAAAAGAAGGCCGCACTAAGCCGTCTGGATCATGATTTGCACACGCACCTACCGCCTCTCAACCACAAGGCTCCCCCGACGAGTCAGTGACGTCCTGGTAGGAAAAAGCAGAGGCCGAAACGTTGCGTGAATTCCACCGCATCAGTACACTCCAAACGGCGTCGGGAGCTCTGGCCCAACTTTGCAAGGATCAATACCGACAGTAAGCTGAACGGATGCTACTTACTAATCACGATGTTAAACCGAGCTGCCATCTATCAGCGCAGAAATCTGATGCTTGTTTCAAGGTTACTACTGACATAAAGTAAAAGAGTTACTACATCCGTTTCAAAATATAAACATTTTTTTATTTAAATAAAATCAAACTCTTTTTATCTTTTACTTAATAATATTTAAAAAATTATATAATTTTAATATAAAATTTTTTTTTTATGAAAATTTATTTCACAATAAATTCAAAAAAATAAAATTTTTACATGATAAAACATTATTAATTCTACAATTTTTCATGATCAAATTAATTTATATTTTATTTTAACTAAACTTAAAAATGATTATATTTTAGAACGGAGAGAGTTCCAAGCTAGGTTGAGTGCAGTGTTCAAACATGGGCATGGACAGACGTTGATCCAGAATCTGCATCAACACAAACCCAGCGGCGAGGACTTCTGAGAAAACACATTCTGAGAAGGCAAACACCTAAACCACACCCACATTGTTACCAGCAAAAGAAATTTGAGCTGATGGTTGTCTTGAGTTCAACAAGCGAATGCGATTATTGGAGTAGCAAGGAACTGGTCACCTAACGAGACCAGGCATGTGCGTTGCAGAACCAAATCACAATACTATAGTCCAGCCACACCCGAGAGCGTGAATCACACTGAATTTTCAACACTTCCTTTTTCAGGACGCACGCATCAGCAAATGATTGAGCTGCATTGACAGCTATACTAGAAAGATAACGAATATGCTACTAGAACACGGAATCGCTCCTCATCAGGAGGAATATGGAGGGAAGGAAAAGAAGTCTGAAGGCCCTATACAATTATCCAGCAGAAACACCAAACAGGTGCAGGAGATCTTACCAGGCACCAAAGATTGTAGTATTGCAAAATGAAGAAGTTTTTCTGCAGTTTGTGGAACCACAATTCACAGGCATCGGTCCAAACAGGACGAAAATCACCTAATTCTGGTGCTGGCACCGTGATCTCCACCGGAAACGCGCGCACACACAAAACCAAAATTCCCGTGTCATGTATTAGGAGTCAGGGAAGTGACTGCGTCACATTGGAAGATCTGAATCCTTCCCCCTGCCACCCCTGCTGCTGAAGCACGACCTTCCTGCCGTCGGCAACTTCTTCAACGGCGGCATGGAGTTCGCTGCATCTGCCAACGCCCGGCCGCTGCGGCTACCGCTCTCCTTGCTGTTCTCCCCTTGACATCGTCTCGAAGATCCTGCCCAGAGGCCGCTTTCCCTGGCCATGATCAGCTCGTCTTCTAGGCTTTCCTGCAGCACGTCGGCAATGGACATGCGGCCGTCGCGGTGCGCATCTGACAACGACGACGACACCCTCACCGGCGGTGCACCGTCTTCCTTGACCTCGACCTCGACAATGCTGCTGGCCTCGTCTGACCTTCCTGGACGATCTTTGGGTGCCTCATGGTCGTGACCACCGTTTCCACTCGCCGCATTCTGATTCTGCGGCTCTTCACGTGCCCGCTCCGAGTAGTCTTCGATGGTGAGGACGAAATCGTGGTTGCCTCTCCGGTCCTCGCGCGGGGCGCGGCGCTCCGGTTCCGGCGACACGACCCCCGCGGTGACGAACGCGATGTTGCAGCGGCAGAGCGGGCAGTTGGAGTGCGACTTGAGCCACGTGTCGATGCACGGCAGGTGGAAGGCGTGGCTGCACTTGGGCAGCAGCCGGAGGTTCTCGCCGTCCCGGAACTCGCCCAGGCAGACGGAGCAGTCGGTGCTGTCCACGAACCCGTCGCCGCGTTTGTACTTGCATACCGTGATCTTGTTGATCAGCGTCTGGTCCAGCCCGTCCGACGGCGCGGCGTTCCACGGCTCCTGCTGGCTCCCTGAACCGCCATGCCCGTCGCCGTGGCCGTGGCCGTGACCGCCGCCCCTGCCGGAGCCGAAAAGCCAGTTCCACAGGGAGGTGACGGTGCCGCAGTACTTGGAGATGATGGTGTAGTAGCTGACGAGGAGGAAGGCGCTCGCGAGGACACCGATGATGGCGATGACGAGCGGCGAGAAGGTGGGGCCGGAGGAGTCGTCGTCGTCGCTGGGACCGGTGATGTCGAACGCCGGCGGCGGCGGCGGGAAGTCGAAGTAGCACCACTGCCGGCAGTAAATGCTGCACAGGCCCTGGGAGCAATCTCTGGTCGGCTCCGCCGGCACCCACGTCGGCTGCGGCCCGGCAGTTGCCGGAGGAGATTGAGGTATCACCGCCGCCATGATAGACAGTAACGAAGGACAAAAAAGAAAAGAAGGAACGAAGAGTCCCAAGCTGATCTGAGCTTAACCACTCCAATCGAGGATCACAAACACCCCCCTTCACTCCTCAGACTGTAACAGAGAACCTCCATGAGATTTCTGGTCGAAAACTCAAATAATTGTGACCAGACGATGGAAGCAAGAAGAAGACTACTCCTAGAAGAGTGGTGGGTGTCTGTGCTTGCACCTTGGTGCTATGGAGCTTTCCAGGTGTTGGAAAAATACGAGAGGGCACCGAAGCGATAGATCAAGACCCATGCCACGCGATGATGCTACTGCGAGGCGTGCGCCGCGACTCTGAGGAGACCAGTGAATGATAGGAGTGAGAACCAAACCAGATTCTGCTTGGTTGGAAAGCAAAGTAGGAGTGTTACGCGAGTGAAAGAGGCCGAGATGGAGCGGGAAGGAGGTGGTGGCGGTGGTTGGAGCGGCCTGGGGCCTACGGTGCCGCTCCGCTTTCGTTTTCTTTTTCCTCGCTCTGCAGCTGCCGGCCGTTCATGGCTTCGCCTTTGCCGAGTTTGTCCCTTTGGCGGGCAGAGGAAAGGGACGCCTGGATGATATACATAAGATTGGCAGAAATTGAAGCAAGTGGAATTCCGGACGCTTAGCATACTTCCCTAAAAAATCAAATGGTGCTGCGGCAACGTTGGCCATGGCGGAAACAGAGTCATTCAAAAATTCTACTCCCAGTACTAACTCTATAGGTATGGGTGACTGAGAGTTTGAAACAAACCATGCCGCTTTTACGCTTTGTTTGGGTGGAGAGTAAAAACCATGTGGGTTCTAACCTCAAATAGAGATTTTTACCCGTGCACACCATCTCCTCCCCTGTAGGGATATAAACCTCTCTCTTATATAATCTCCAACGACATATTTGATAATCTTGGATAAAAATCCCGAATATTCATAAAAATTCAAAAAATTCAGAAAAATTAAAAAAACACTAGTTCCACAATATATATCTACATCCAACCATCAAAATTACCATAAACACCATTTTATTCAAAAAACAATGTGAATTAAACCATCAACATAATTCTGTTTGAAAAACAGTACCATAAACATGCAAAATATTGTTTATGTATCACACAGATTCATTCTTGTCCGCAACAAGGTCAACAGCCATAAACACAAGCAAGAATTAGACATAGAGCAAAGGAGAAAAATGACACAGTTGCCTTTCTGCCCTCACATATAGAAACAGAGTTCAAACACCACCATAACCATGAAACAGAGTTCAAATGCCACCATAATCTTTAATCTTATTGGCTCACTTGAAACAAGTCAAGTACATCATGCCGTGCCTCGCTAGCCACCATAACCATGAAACTGACAACCATACAGGAAAACAAGTCAAGTCAATAGCGGAAAAGAAATTATAAATAGAGCAACAAGATAAACACACAGAAAAGCATGCAAATGTTAAGATTGAATGGTATACTGTAACAATAGGCATTAACAACCATTAACTAGAATCAGACATCTACAAGACACGAATCGGACAACAACACTATAATGTAACACTTTAATCAGATTTTTGTAACAACAGGCTTAAAAAAACAGCAATAACTGACATCAACTAGCATTAGCAGCAGATTTTAGTAGTAACAACATGCTTCAATAACAGCAGTGGCTGTTACACTGAATACACAACTATAGTGAAGATACATGAGTAGCTTTTTCCCTCTGCTGTTGCTACTTGCTAGGAACAGCGAGCGTCCAAAAGCATGGCACAGAGAAGCAAAACCACCATAAAGCCATCACGGAGGAGCATAATGAAGAATATTGGAGTAGCAGCAATGAGTGCCACAGATGCATGCCACAACCCAGACCTCTCAAGCACAACCAAAAAAGGGCAAACACATAACTATAGCCTGTAGCCATGCCATATCTGACCTCACACCCATCATGCCTCCCACAGGCTAGAACAGTCTATGATCCTATACTGATTAGAAAATCCTTTTTTCCTAAACATTGATATGTCTTGGCACAAAAAGAATGATGGTATTACTCAAAGAAAATAGGTGATTCTAGACATTTTCTGTTAAAAAAAGATATAATTGGCAATGCAGATTCGACATTCAAACCAAAAATATCTATAGTACTGGTAAACATACTAAATTAATATTTATTAGCAATAGCAAAAACAAATTGATATCAGCTGGACAGAGCATATCTCGGTTAGGTGTTGAACACCTTGAACAGAGCATAGTGCAAACATACTAGCAGCTTATTTGCTTTGACAAAACGTGCTGATATGTCCTTTTTAGTTTGATGTAAACAAATTGAATGGGGTGTAGATTAATTAGATAATTCAGAAGCAAAGAATGGCACTAGCTTTATTGCAAAGAAATCAATGCTCAGGCTCACCTTTGTGCCAAGAGAAGCAACACCGGAGCTGAGGAGTAGTTGTTGATCTGACGATTCCAATCGAGGCAGGGCGCGGAGGAGCTTCTGCTGCTTCTGTTCATAGGAAAAATCAGACAGGCGATACATGGAAAGGAAGTGCTAAGCAGAGAACGGCAGACAGTCAGACGAACCTAGATCTGAATCTTGAGAGCGCAGGTGACGGAGCGACGTGGGGCGTAGCTTGGTGTCGAGGAAGAAGAGCTCGATCCGAGACGCACTGCACAGCTGGCGATGACGGAGCGCCTGCGCACGACGGCACGAAGTTGGGAGCCGCGCACAAGGGAGCCACAGACGAGGGTGGCGGCACACCGGGCGGATGACTGCGGCGCGAGGGTGGCGGCCACGAGTGTCTTGGCTATCGAGTAGCGATGGCTCCCCCGGTGGCGGCAGCGGCGTAGGCGGAGTCACTAGATCTGAACACAAGGTGGCCGCAGGTAAAGGATTCACGGGGGCATATCTTGGGATCGACGAGAAGGACCCGCAACCTGGCAGTCGGCAGGGAGGAGCAAGGCGAGAGGCGCCTGCGGAGCCGGCGGCGGCGGCGAGACGAGATGTCGGTGAAAAGAAAAATTGAGTTGGGACATGTTTTTTCCATCCCTGTGGATCGGAGGGGAAAGGGAAAAGTTGACCCACGGATTTTTGGCCTGTCGAGCTTCCAAAACGTCGACCGGGCTGGACGGGAAATCGAAAACACGGGTCAAATTAAACCACGGATTTGGGCCTGATTCCCCCTGGGAATTGGGGTTGCCAAACAAAGCCTTAGTTGGCGGTGAAGCCGCCTTCTTTCTAGTTGGCCGCAAGTCAGAATGGTTGACATCTCCTTCCATGCATGAAAATAAAGCTGAACCCTATGAAAAGAGACATTGTGGAGCTATGTGACAGCCACACATGCCAAACCAATTCAGCAACTGTTTCCCAGCAAAACAGTATAGTGCATGTGACACGAGTGCTAGTCAGTAATGACAGTCTATAAATGGTGCGGTTCTCGAAACATGTAAGTACAATTTCAGCTGAAGGCCACATGGCCGTATACAAACAAAGTACTCCTTCAAAAAAGAAACAAAAAAAAAACCGAAGGTACTCCAATAATCACAGCAAGTTGGCGGTGACTACAGCGCAGCAAAACAGGTTCTACGATTGGATTTGATCTAAAGGTAAAGCTGCAAAACACACTCTTGAGTTCCTACATATGGGGAATTGGGGATCTGGCAGCCTTTCTTGTGCGTGCTGATCAAGCCAGCGAGTTCTGGAATTGAATCCGGCGGCGGCGGCGGCAGCAGCAGCAGCATTTGCCAGATCTTTTGCGCTGTTTGGGGTAGCTTATATTTTCCACTTTTTGGAAAAGCATGGTTTTGGAGAAGCTGATTTGAGAGAAAACGCTATGGAAGCATAAGTTTGCTGCTGAGCCATTTGATATTTTCGTGTGAATTTGTATTATTAGTACTAGTGAGTTACATGTTAGAAAACGGTATAGAAGCACAATTAATTTGCTGCTGAGCCAGTAACCAAGAGATCTACATTCCAGCGGTTCAGCCATCTAACATTAGCGACCCCAAGTCAAACAATAGCTCCAGTAAACGAAGCTGTCACTCCCGTTTCCATAATCTTAAAGGTATTGGGAACAAAAGCTGCCTAGAATCAAACCTTGAGCCGTATGGAGCATAATGAAGCCACATGAAAGTTATGCTTCTGGTAAAGCCCAACATATGCTGCTACCATTTAACTATCTTTCCGCCATCTTTCTTAGATTTTGGTTTGAAGTTTGCTAAAAGATAGTAGTAATGCTGAAGCTTTTCCTTTTCATTCCTTTTGATAAACTCAGTGATGAGTGGCACGGATATTAATTTTCTGTTAATCGTGATCACCTAGCTAGCATCTTAGATGTCTATGCCTTCGCAACGTGTCAGGAAGAAAGGCAGTGCATAACTAGTCGAGTTCTAAAAGGAAGGCCGTGCATATCTAATTGAGTTCTAAACGATCAGCCTAACTTTCATGGATGAAGTGTCATCCTGATCGTTTTCTATGACAACAAATCACCGTCCAAAATCAGGCTCTATCAGCATCTCAATGCCTAAAGAATAGAAATGAATAGCAAAAGGAGAATAAATTTATTTACTGTGTAACGTCAATTTCAATTTAACATGAGACGAACTACAGAACATTCGAAGACAAAATTATCCACATGCAGGTTTATTGAAGAAATCATAAGCAATGAGATTTCGACTCAGAAACATCACGCGCTGTGATGAAAAAAAAAAGAATTTCTAAATATGTAAAAAATCCAGATATGTCATGTTCTTACTCAGTGACGCAACGAACTTCTTAACATTCTTGAAGCAGCGACTCATAGCAAAAACGAGTACCTTGAGACTGTGGACGCCGCGTGTACCTCTCGTCGAGCTTGAAATCCAGAGATCACCACAAACTGCCAGACAACGCAGTGCAGCATCAGTACAAGAAGAAAATAAATAAAGCTCCATCCCACGAATCAAACAACCAAAAGGGAGTAGCACCTCCAACTCGAGCACCTTCCGCCGCGGTCGCCGTGGCCTCCTCCTCGCCGCCAGATTGAGAAGCACCTCGAGTTGGATATTTCGTCAAGCGAATTAAAGATGCAGCTTCACCCCTCAATAGCGTGCCGGCAGCTCCCAGTGGACATGACGCGGCGTCGGAGCTGGCCGCGGATTGACCCGAGCCGTGAAGCCATCGGAGCGGCGAAGTTTGGAACCGCTGTGCGGCCGGCGCGCGGGCGCCCCGTACGGAAATAATTGGGCCGATTCACGGGACATGGGCTGACACGCCAAATGTTTCACATTGGACCGAAAGTGCATATAGCTTGATAAAGCCTTCGATGGTGGGTTGGCCATTCTGAATCAGATAAATTGTTCCAGACAAAACATGGTACTCTTCATTTCATGAAATTTTATATGGTTCAAAAAAATCATGAAAATTTGTTCATGGCATGATGGGTCAGACGGCCAGCTTGGCACACGGTGGATCAAATTTCTCAAGTCAACTTGCGTGCTCTTGGGCGTGGAAACGAGTCAAGGGACCCCGCGAGTTGATATCCAATTGCTGCTACTGTGATGGGACCTTGTTGACCCATTTGGCCCGGTTTGGAACGAAAGAAAGAAAAATACAGGAATAAAAAAAAATGTAGGAACAAAGAAAACATAAAAATAAGAAAAGCGAAAAAAATATATGAATCAAAAACACAGAAATAGAAATTTGGTGTTTGGAATGAAGGAACTTGTAACACAGAAAAAAAAATAGAAATGATAAACATATATCAAAACCAAATTTAGATCTATTAAATAAATTACTGTGATATTCTAATGATGAATGTTTAGAATGAAGGGATATAAATATAAGAACTACAATTTATTGGAGATAATAATAATTATTATTATTATTACTTTTATTTTTATTTAAGCAGTTTATGAATCTCTTAACACTTTTAATTGATCATTTCTTACTCAATTACTTTTAGTTAATAAATATAATGTCCTCCGTACACCAAAATGCTTGCATACTAACCATTGTAGTCTCCACGGTGAACAAGTAAAGGAAAATTTTCTTTAGCTCCAACCTCATTTTTTTTCTTTCCTTTGTTTTGTGAAGGAGCTCTTACCATTCTTTAGGAAAGGAATCCATCATTCCTCCATTCCAAACATCAAATATAGAAAACATTCCTATGGAATGGATTCCTTTGAATTTCTTTGATGCAAACGGGGCCTTATGTTTCCATTGTTGACGGGGCCTGCTGTCCATCGCCAAAGTCGAGCTTTGGGGCGACTTTGGGAGATCTGCTAGTGCGAGTTGCAATTGTCTGGACAAGTTTGGCCTGTGCACACTGTGATGTGGCCTTCACTCGTCAATCTCACCCAGCAGCAGGTAGGAGAAGGAGAGTCAGAAAAATCTCTAGTCGAGCTCGCCAAGTGGCAGGTTACACCGTCAACGGCGCAACTTTCACTTGCGTTGAACTGTTCCTTCTCGCGTTCAGACTTCAGACTCTATCCGGTTACTGACACTGGAAACGCTCGTGTATCTTAGATGCTCCCCTCACTTTCATTTTTGAACACACCTGGTAATCAATCAGGTAACTTTCCCCTTACGAGCTAGCGAAATATCTATATGCCCGAATACGGAGAAGAGGGAATCACCTGCAATTCAATCCTTGATCTGATCTCCCAGAGCATAGGACAAGAAGAAACCTCCAGCAAAAGAAAACATAACCCGGATGGTGGATAGATGGCGATCCACCATTAACACCACCTCCCACGACCTGTGCAAGTACATTGAATCCCCATCGCTTTCCTTATCCGGAGCGCGCACGAGCCGTCCACGACGCGAGCAATCCAAATCCCCTGGATGGGCGACGAGCCGACGATGGCCAACGGCCCAGTGCAATGCATAGTCACACCACGGTCTTGATACCTGGCCACGAACAGGATCGGAGTGTGTAAGCTAAAATACGCTAAAAGCTCGCCGGCCAATCAACGAAACGCCGATATCACCGGGCGCCTGAAATGCTAGCAAGACGAGTCTGCTCCGGTCCATGTCACAGGTGACATCACTTGCAGGGTAAAACTGGCAAGAAGTTCGCGTGGAACGGTGGGGCGCATGTGCGGCTGGGCGTTGGGATGGTGGGTGGGTGGCAACGTCATCGAGTCGTGCCGGACCGGTGGAGGCGTCTCCACTATTTGCAGATTTTATACTTGTCAACTTACGTACTCGTTATACCTAAAATTGTTGCATCGATAAATAAATAAATAAAATAATTTTTACATTTTCTTAAAAAAATAGATCTCACTTTACAAATTTATATATCATTTACTCTATTTACACCCTCTATACCTACTCTCATTGTATCTTTCACCGCGTCTCCACTTGGCCAGTCTTCAACTGGGCGCAGACCGTAAGTGTGCCGACGCGAGCAATCTGTCGATCGAGGCAGGGGCTCAGTAACGGACGTAGGGGGTATTTAGTTGGTGTTTAATTTTACCACACCTAAGCTTAGTCATATCATAGATATTTATACTGTTATTTAGTTCACTGTCACAACTGTGACAAGTTATACTTTTGTAACACTCCACTCTACATGTCATACTCTTATTTTGTTGCTAAACTTTGTCACATTTGTGATTAAAATTTTATTAGTCACATTTTTTGTGATAAAGCACATTTGACTTAATTTTAGACGTGATAAGCAAACCAACCAAACAGGCTCGTAATACTCATATCGCTGTTTATTAGTAAGACGAAGACGCCGAGTCGATCGGTGCAGGCTGCAAGGAGCAGGAGCGGCAAGTGGACAATGGCACGGACGCACTTGGTCACCAACGAGAGACTGGAGCTTCTTCCAAGCGGAGCAGTGTAGTATCAGTGCAACTAGTGGCGCACAGACGCCCACTTGCCAGCCACAGCATGTGTCGCCGGAGTTGCACGCCCGCCTCGCGAGAAAATCGCGTCGCCGGTGGACGAACGCAGCGCCGTGGGAACTCGGATATGTTCGCCGGCCGCGCCGATAAATGCGCGACTTTGATCGGAGGCGCGGCTGCTTCTGGACGGACGGGAACGGGGTGAAAGTTAAAGGCGGTCGACGCCAGGCCGGCGTCCACGTCGGGGCCGCCGCTTTCGGGGACAAATGGCGGGTCAAGCAAGGTAGGCATCGTCGCACGGCACGGCCCCCGTTCGGCTTGGTCGTTATGATCCCGCATCCACGTGCGCTGCGGCGGACGGCGCCGGGACTGTCCACCGCCTCATGGCTCCAGAAGATGCCTCTCACCCCTCCCGGCCGCGCGGCGCTTTCACGCGGTCGGCAGTGTCCAAACACGTGCCCCCGGCCCCCGATCCTCACCCATCCTCTGGTGCACGACCCCAGGGCAGGGCAGGGCAGGGCGTGTAGCCACTCGCGGCAAGTGCGACGCATGTGCGAGCCGCTTCTGGACGTGCGGCGGTTGAAACGTCGATACGTCGGTTAAAGTCATCTGGGGGCAGGAGCAAGCAATGCCGCGGCGGCACCTGGACTGGGGACTCGCCACGAGAATGTCCTTGGTCATGGTGCTAGCGCGCTAATGGCGGCCACGCAGAGGATTGGAGGCAAATTAGGCAGCAATGCCGGCATGTTCTGGGTGGGACAACAACCAGGGCTTTTCGGCATAATTTGGAGCAGTATTTTCTTCTTATTTTTATTACAACGCTGGTTCACTGGCTCAGTGCCTACAACTAGTATATTACATTGTGATAGTACATCAATATATACATCTACCATATGGAGAATACTATGTACAGGCTGCAAAACTTGGTTGCGGTCACGAGGCTGGTAGTAACTAGCAACTGTAACTGTAAATTGAAAGCGAACTGTAGTAGTGCTACGTAGGTTTGTTACCGCCTCTGCCCGTCGCCGGCACTGCATTGCGCCGCCGGGTTGGCCTCTGCATCGTGCAGGGATGGCAACCATCAGGGCCCGCGGTTACACTGGCGACGTGTCGATCCGGACAGTCGCCACCGTACGGTGCCTTGTTCCTAGAGCTCGACGATGAGGCTGCCGAAGGGCGACCGGTGCGGGACGCCCTTGCGGCGCTTGTTCCATGGGCGGCAGCTGGTCGCCGGCGGGGTCGACGGCGAGAAGCTCTGCACGACGCTGCTCTTATCGCTGCCGCTGCCGCTGCCGCCGCCGCTGGTGCTCAGGCACGAGTCCTCCGAGTCGGAGCGCGCGTCCCTGAGCGCCGCCCTCTTCTTCTTGTTGCCGCCGGTGACGACCACGAGCTTCTTCTTGGGGCGGTAGCCGCGGGACGTGCCGACGATCTTGCATCCGAGGGAGCAGAAGCGGAAGCAGTCGAGGAGGCTGCGCTCGCAGACCTCGCAGGTGTTGGTGACGCCCTTGCCCGGCCGAGGCTGCGGCCGCTCGTTGAGGAACACCACGCGCGCGCTGTTGATGATGTAGGTCTGCACGCCGGTGATGTCCAGCACCTTCTGAATCTCTGACACACGGACCACGTCGTGGTACGAGGACCGCCGTATCTGCAGCAGCGCAAATCCCATAGCCAGTTAGTTAATTCACGATCGATGGAACAGGGCAAGACAAGACGCAGCAGAGGTTGCGCAGAACAGAGCATTATGGACTGAACGCGTAGAACGCAGCAGCAATACTGACCTGGATGGCGCGGTGGTCGCGGTGGTTTGCGAGGCAGAGAGAGCAGAGCGCGCCGTTCATGCAGTCGAGGCAGAACATGTTGCACTCGCTCTTGTGCGCGTCAGCGTGGACCCTGCATTGCACGAAGAAGCTCGTCGACAGCAGCGGCTTCAGCCACGGCGGCCACCGCTGGTACTCATCGGCTCCTCCCTACAAAGACACAACAACTTTCAATTCAATCCAACGCCGCCATTGAAAACACCAATCAAGAAACCGAGAAACAGAGCAACAAAAATGGTGATCCAATCCAGTCGGAGCATTACCATGGCGCCTCCGTTCTTCAGTCCGAGAGGGGACGCGTGATCTATCGCCATCTCTCGGTGCTGATGGCCAACCGAAGAGAATGCCGGTGGAGGAAGAGAGAAGGGAGGGGATGAAGAAGAAGAGCCTTAGCAACGAAGCGGTCTGTCTGTCTGCCGGGGTTACGAGTGTGCGGCGAAGTCTTTGTAGGCCAGGGGAAAAGACGAAACGGATGCGAATAGAGGCGGTAACTTGGAAAATATGCAGAACGGAGACTCGGGAGGTGCTGTGCTTTGACGGCAGCAGTTGCTGATAGAGTGCTCTGGGTCGTTCTTATCAACTCCGCTAAATGTGGGTCGGGTCGTGTCTGATGTACCCGGTAAGCTCGCATATGTAACATGTGGGTCGTCGATTGAATCTCGAGGAGTAAGATCCTATCAAATCATCACTAGCAATGTCATTATACTACTATTTTCTTCACCGTGGTAGGATTCTGAGAACTTAACGGATCGGATCCAAATCCAACCTAGTCCTACCTAGCTAGCAGTAAACAAAATATCCTCACTTTTTTTTTCTGGAGACAGAAACGAAACAAATATCCTCACCAAATATTATATTTCTCGGTCGTGGAAGAAACGCACGGCCTTTCCGCTTTTCTTTTCTTTCCACACCCCGATCCATTTTATTTATTGTTCCTAGTGCTCAGCGTTGTTTTCTCCGTCGCATGCTCCATCAACTTTCCTCCAGGACATTCTTTGGCGCACACATGTTTCAGCTCCCTCAAACGGCGCAAAACAGTAGCCCACGTTTCCTCCTCACTCCGTTCCCCAGGAAAAGGCGGTCCGATCGCCACTAGCGTCGCCATTACCAGGGTAACATTGGCGCCCATTAGCGGACCAAAAGAGGATCAGATGCATCCTTAGCCGCGAGCGCTTTCATGCACTGTGCCGCTTGCTTTTACAAGGAGGAGAAGAACACGCCGCGCGTTCTGGAAGCAGGGATACCGACTCTTTTCGAGCCAGTGGCCTAACTCGTTTTCGTTCTTTCCACGGCGCCGCCGCCGCCGGGGCGGATGCACGCGTGACCACGACCGGTGCCGAGCTCCCATTCGCCCGCGCGCAGCGAATCGTTTGCGGCACCGATCTGTTCTGCACCTAACCCGGTCGCGCTCTGCCGTCCCTTCTCGCAGATCGTGTCCGTGCGCTGCAGGTTTCCTTCTGGCCGCCCGGCCGTCGTACGGTGGCTAGTGGCAGTTTGGCCACCTGCTACGGCAACGTCCCCACCATCTAGGAGCAGCATCTCGCTGTCTGTACAGTGCGGTGGTATATTTGTACCGTTATGGCAGTGGCATCTGATCCCACGTCTCTGTGCATGGCTTCCGCGCGCGTGTGGTCATCTCATCTCAAAGCTCCCACGGGAAAACGTTTTGTAAAAATCGGCCGACTGATCGACGTCACGTGACATGAAAAGTCAATGCACCGTCTCCAGGAGGTTAAACGTCGCGTCCCCGGCCCCTGTGAACTAGCGCTTGTAACGAACCGAGCGATTACGTCGACAGACCAATGAGCCGAAAGGTTAGTAAACAAAGCCAGAGGAACGAACGAGTGGGTCCGCACAGTTGTCGGGACGAGCAAGCAACCGTTGACATGATCTAGTACTAGTATAACTCGTCAAAATAGAATCCATTTGATTGGAGGGGTTGCTTGCTCTACCACGCCACACATGCATACCTGGCTCAACTTCTAGCCAGGAAATCGCGGGTTTCGTGGGCTTAAGGTGCGCGTAATTCGGCTTCAAATTTTGACTAGGTGGATCGACATTGTTCAGGAATCTGATCACGAGATAGGCTAGTATTTCTGAACTTGAGAGCGGTTGCAGGCTGCTGCTCATCTTTCAGGGAAGAAGGGCTCCTCCACAACGAGAAAGCTGTCTAGGCTCCCGCACGCAAAAGGCCAGTGAAACAGCTGCCCGCGCACCGCACCCCGCACACGCACTTGTGGGTTCAGTTCTTGGTTCCTCCGCCGCTAAGTCATTCCCCAATCTAGTCTAGAGAGAAGAAAAGCCAATGTGGGTGCCGTATTCTCCAGCACCGGCAGCACATCACCCCTGCTCTGTCCTGTGCCGCACTTGTCGTTCCTTCCTCATAACACAGCCGGATGGATCCATCTAGAGAAACGGGCCTTTCAGCTCAGGGCGCTCTTGTGCGCGAGTTCGGCGTGGACGCTCACTGCAAATTTTGCTCTTCAGACACGTCAGTCATCATCAGCACATATGGACCTTTTTCATCAGAAAATTTGGCATTTGGATCTCGGTCTGTGCCGTTTCCTCATAGCCTAGCCCCATGAGGTCGTGACCATAGTAAGCAAGCCAGCTAAATTATTACTCCTTCCGCTTAGTTGTAATCAGCATGACAGCATCGTGGAGTTTTGTTGGCGTTGCGTGCCGCTGCTTTCCCCGGCGGCTACCGATCAACGTGGAACCGGTCGCGCCCCGCACGTACGCCGAGAAAATCGCGGCGTTGTTTACTTTACGCAGCACGGACTGTTGTTGCGTTGTGCAAGTTGCTCGGTATTTTAGCAGCGCCAATCCTATCACCGATCACGCGCGGCCTTCATCTCCAAGGGGCAAGGCGTCGAACCAGAGCCGTTTTTTAATGCCGGCGGCTGCTGCCGTAATAGTCGGCTCATGGCATGAGACGAACGCGAAGATAAGCAGGGACAGCCAGAGAAGGGTGACTGCATCCATGATTGATCAGGGAAATGGCTGTATGTTAAGCAGTGGCGCTGTCAGCGTTCGACACGTTACCGGCTAGGTTTCGTTGATGATCTTGCGTAGACGCCTTCCCAAATCCTATCGTCGGTTTCTTAAAGCGGGGTGGTGACCGTGCGTAGCGGGCGCGGGATGACACGGATGCATCGAGTAGTAGTACTAGCGTCTAGCCTGCGGTGCGAGCCAACGGATATCGTTTGCCGTTCCGGAGGTGCTGTCTCTTTTCGACCGCTAGCTAGCCCGGTGATGATAGGGGGCCGAGGCTGAACGCTCCGATTTTCGTACCGGAAGTCTAGCGAGACCTTTCGGCCGGCGAGCTAAAGAATTTCAGATGCACATGCGGTCTCGGGACTCCCCTCATCAATCCCTATGTGTGCGTTTCTTTCGCTTTCCGTTTTTTTTTTCGCGAGGTTACATGCAGTCGCAACTCCTGTGGAGACATCACAGACATGTTGTTTCAGTCGTGGGACAGAGATCGGTCGTTAGACGCTGATTGCCATGCGATCGGGAAGGAATGGGCGGAAAGGGAGTATTCTGGACCTCGAACCCGATGGGCCGAAAAATACATGCATGGCCCAGGGGCCGTCTCAGGGTGTACCCGTCAAGTTCAACTCGCTGAAGCCCATTGTATAGTTTTTCTTAGCAGGGACCGTATTCCATCGGCTTCGAGCCCAGGACCAAAGCAATCGCCACTGTGTCCCTCAGCGCACCGCAAACCACCCCCTACGACCCATACCATCCCAAAGTTGATCGCCAACGGTGGGATACAGGGATACCGCACCCCAGGTGCTGGTGGAAAAATCAGCGCTGGCCGTCGCCCATATGCCGCGCTGCGCGGCATCGCACTACCGCGACGCGGGTCACCTACATGCCCGTGTGCCGCCAGCGACGAGACCGTGGATTCCTTCGCGTCGCTGCCGCTGGCTGCAGTATTTGCCTTTTTCTCTGCGCCTGGTTTGGTTACAGTTCTTCTTAGAGATGTCTTAGAGATGATTAGCTGCTGATAACCCTTTCAAGGAGACTGTCGCGCCCAAATGTTTGTGGCTTTCAACCTGCCGACGCTCGGTAACTGTTCTAGCGGATTGATACGTGAAAAATGGTTAGGCACTCGTCTCTTTCATACTAACAAACGAGGCGATGCAAAGGACCCAATCGTGACGGGCATGTCGATGGTTGATTCCAGGACGAGCTGTTCGGTTCATTCCCAAAGAACACAAATAGCCAGACCGAACGCTACGTTCACATGATGCCTATAGAATCGTCATTTGAAAGCAGCTCGGGCGCTGTCATAGCTTGACGCCATCAAACCGAGTGTACAAGCTCCTGATTGCTTGTTGATACGCTAATTTTTCTATCAGAAGCATCAATAAAAGAAGCTGTTTTCTCGGTTCGCGCAGCGCGAGAGCCGTCAACCCACACGTGCAGTACACCCATTGCTAGTTTGACTCTGCGTGGCACCACAAAGAGAGACCACCCCGCGCGGCGGCTGCGCTTGTCAACACCCGAAAGCGTATACGGCTCGTACCCGCCCCGCACGTGCGGCCTCAGCCTTATCTTTCGAAACGGCACGGGTATCCTCCGTGACTTTCACAACAGTGCGATTTCGAATTGCTAGTACTCCTCTTACGGAAGCGTCAACTTATGTGTCCAGGTTAAAATAGAGTTTTGGTAGATTGCCTCTTTCTCTTGCCAGCTGCCTCGAAACAACACGCCGTTACGCCCCTTATTATGGACTCCGTGCCGTTCGCGCTCTCCTCTTTTCCACAGCGACGCTTGCGAGTTCGTAAACGCCCGTTCCTTGAAACAAACGCGCGGAAAGAAACCGAGCGAGCAGAACAGGGAGACGGAGCAGCCGCACGGATGAAGGCAGCGGTGATAGCTGCCGGCGGCGGGGTCGGCGACGTGTGGCGGTGCCAGAAGCACCCGGCCCCGAGACCCGGCGGCGGGGTGTGCCCGTACTGCCTGCGGGACCGGCTGCTCCGCCTCTGCCCCAGCTGCGCGCGCGTGCGGCCCTGCCACTGCGCGTCGTCGTGCGCGTCGCCGTCCTCCTCGTCCTCGGCCTCGGGCGAGGCGGTCGGGCTTGTCCACAGCGTCGTCGAGCGGGAGCACCGGCTCGCGCGCTCGCTCTCCGTCGCCGCCCACGGAGGCGGGACTGGGCGCAAGGCGAGGGTGTGGGGCTGGCCTCCGTTCCGGAAGGCCGCGGCGAACGCGCACGAGAAGCCGGACGAGGAGGAGGGTCGCGGGCTGCCGCGCTCGAGCTCCGTGTCTGCGACGGCCGTGGAGTCCAAGACCGCGGCGGCGGCGCGGTGGGGGTGGCACTTCCCCAGCCCGCTCAAGTTGTTCCGGCACCGGAGGTCGTCGGCGAGCGTGGCCGGAAGGTGAAGCAGTGTGGGCATGTGGCCCGGATCATTAGGTACCTTTAATTAATTAGTTACTTCGCGATTAGCTACTGTTAAAGCGGTGGATTAGGGAGTGGAGTGTCCTTTTGCCTTTTGTGGTCGCGTGCCGCTAATTCCATGATTAAGTTAGATCGACATGAAAGCCTGTGCATATGCTTCTCTCGCTTCTGTATTGTGCTTGCGCTTCACTTTGTAAAACCAAATTGGATGTTTTAAGCTCTCCAATTTGATCTTTTGGTGTACTAATACTAGTAATACCACATTCCCCCATGAATGCAGTTTTGTGTTTCGTTCTTTCTTCGGCCTTGTTTGCTGGGAACTGGCAGGTGAGAGTTAGCTTGAAAGAAAGAGAGAAATGGCATCGTATTAGCCCAGCGTAGTGTTTGTTCGTTCATTGACTCGCCTCGCTGAGTCGCTGGGCTAGTGAACGAGCGAGCTCGCTCGCTCGCTGCAGACAGGTGCAAAGGCCTTGCTGACAGATGGGCCCAATATGACGACAGAGAAGAGGCAGTAGCCTGCGGCTCCCATCGAGGCCTCTGCCGCGCTGCGTCTGCTGCCCTGTCGCCCCGCCGCTCCGTGAAGACGCAGGCGGCAGGTGACGCAGCAGCGAGCATTGAACAGTCACCCGGTGGATTCGATTTTTCTTTTTTCTCTTCAGGATCGTGTTCGCAGTTCTCGCCGCGGCCGTGACCATTCAACCACACCGCGGCGCATGCTTTTCTGGTCTCGTCGAATCGTTTCATCGTTACTTCGTACTACTTTGTACTCCGATGCGGCTCAGGCGATCGGTGCACTAGTGTATCTTTCGGCTGTTCACCACTCATCAGTTTACCTTGTGATACAAGCATGCCCTATATCTGCTGCGAAACTTTTTCGTACTCGGAGCTGGAAAACTTCAGCCGCTTGGATTCGAATCTTCCTCTCGCGTCCCGCGGCGTGGCGCCGGTCCGCCATCATCCTAGCTGGAGTAGTAGCTCCCTCGTCGCCGAGCGGGAGTGCTGCGTCCAGCTGCCTTCCTGTCATTTCATGGGAAACAGGTGGTTGCACTGACGAACGACAATCCGGTTGCTATGCTAACGTCCGGTCCTCTCGTCAAATAGGAATAGGGAGTACTCCAGGATTTTGGTTTTCGTCGTTACTTGACCACAGCTCCCGAACCGCCTGAATGGTGCTCGATGGCCGAGTGCAAAATGGAGGATCAGCGAAGCTTTTGTGTCCGCTGCGTGCAGGAACACAATCAATTTCAAATCCACCGCACCGGTCACCGGCACCCACTGGAAACGGATTTTCTGTCTGGCATCAGCACGATGCTGCCTTCTTACGACGCCTACTGCCGTACGACGCGAGCCCACAGCCCACCGCCCACCGCCCGATCCTGTCGCCCGTCCATCTCGACTCAATTTCCTTCCAAGGCCCTACGAAAACGATAGGCCATGGACGAGCCGGTGCAGTTGCTTGCAATACCAACTTGGGATCTGGAATCACATCCGTGCACTGCCGCAGGGCTACTGGAACGGACCACCTGTGCTATTGCGAATTGATGATCGCGCATATGTGAAAATTGGAATAAAAAAATGCTATAGACATCCAAACAGTGAGGACTCTTAAGAGATTGTAACAAAAATCTATCCTAAAGAACTCGGGATAATGGGATTCTTTTATCCTCACGGATTCAAACGGCACCCTACTTCTGGTGCACCTACCTCTTGAAGGTTGTTCATGTTCAACTTCTGTTGCCGTTAGATTGAGGACATACATCAACCATAGTGCGAGCTATCAATCGGGCAACAGATCCTACAGTCTGGCGGACTACAAACAGCTGCAGTAAGAATATTACAACCTCAAATCCATAGCTAAGTACCCCAGTACTCCGTGCTGATCATTTACTCCTCAATACGTTATCTACTCTTGATATATATATTTCAGGCTGATTGTGCATTGTTCTTACTAGGTCTTCATAGAAGTATGATAAAAAGGTCATAGTTTCATTCTTATAAGCAGGATTTAGATAGAAGTGGGGTTCCTAGAATGTCAAAAATATCTTCACTTGTACTACTACTTTTGAGCTCTGATGAGAAATGAAGTAATTCAGTATTGGGGAGCAATCAGTAAGCCACTAACATTAACACTTAAAAATCACGTGCATTTCTCTCTTGTGGAAGAAAACTGCCGTTGTATGATATAGTCCATTGTGATCTTACAAAACAGTAGATGTTCAATCAGCATCAGCGATGGTCCAGAGAATAGCTCGTGAACATGTTGATCAACGGGGCTCCGACTCCCTCAAATGTTGGACCCTGAAAATGATCAATCATTAGACTCGGAATCTCCTCCCAGCATACATATGGCAAACAGGATAGGACAATGTGCTGAAAACGACGTCCTGAATTCTACGGAATTGCCCATACCATTTGGAGGGGTGGTCCATGCCAAGGCCATTGCAGGTAAGTATCATACCCTTAAATCTAGTAAGATACTCCTGAATGCATAAGGACAAAAGCATAAAAGAGATTATATTAAAGCGAACTGAATATCATCTAAATAAGGAGAAAAAATTATCTTACTCGCAAAGTATATAGGTTGATCTCATAACAGCCAGAGAAGTCATATTCTAGTCGCTTAATTGGATCACTTAAAACTGAACATGAAGGGAACAAAAGGCATAAATCAGTTAACTATATTTGTCAGCAGGTTCATGATATGTACACTTGTGGTATAATCTATTCCTTGTTTCTAGGAATAAAGGAGAATCATGAGTGTCCAAATAATGTAGACCGAGGAGGTACCTGTATATGCTTCATTAATTTCTTGAAATTTAGCCGTGACATCATCATCACCCTTATGCTTATCTGGATGCCACAGCTATGAAGAAATAATGAGTTACCCTGAGTTAATATAAGATCTTACTTGCATCAACAACACATGATACTCCTAGTAGCTCAAGGAACAAAGGCTCTACAGAACTTACTAAGGCTAATCTCCTGTAATTCAATTTGATAGTGTCATCAGCTGCATCATAGTCAACCTCCAGAACTTTGTAGTAGTCCTGTAATCACAGTGAAGTTATGAAATTGATACAGTGGATAAGGCAGATTGAATAGACTTTGCAGTTTGGGTCATTGGGAAATGAATATAGATGACCAGTGAATAAACGGTAAATCAGTAAAGGGCATTCAGAACCAAGTGAACTATTATAATCAGTAATTTTGAAAAAATGGATGGAATAATATCCACACCCTGAAGTATCAAAGAAAATGTATATATGATGCTACATAATGCTCGTGAATGCCAATAAATAGATCGAATACCATGATCTGACTTGTTATTGCTAAGCTACATATCAAAGTGTTCTACATCAGATACGCTCAACTGTACATCAAGTTGTTTGACAGCCTTTCACCATTCATAAACTGCCGAACCATTTAATAGATAGCGTTAGTTATATGAAAATAGATGCAAAGCGGCACACTCATCTTGGTACTTATTAGTAGCACCTATCCACTTCCAGCAAGTCGCAACAAGCTTTTCTTGAAGCAGAAAGACATGGCATTCAATTTTATTTAGGCATAGCTCTAAAAACAAATATAAAGGCAAAGTAAACACCGTCAATCAGCTCTGTGAACTGGATAAGTTCTACAACGAATCAATTTCATACAGTATATGATGAAAATCAAGAACTTCAGAACAATGCAACTGAAAATCCTGCAATAGCAAGAAGCAATGCAACATTGTACTACGAATCCCTAAGTGTCATTTCAATAACTGAGTAATTGATAGAATGCTAGGTAACAGTAAGTGCAAAAGAACCATAAATTTTCCATAGGATAAGATTATCAAGGGAAAAGCTTTCGTGTCTTCTATTGTACCATAGAAATTAAGCGATCATCCTACTATTCTACCACGGACATTGCGCTGTCACCCTTTTCATGTACATTACTCGACTATCAGAATCACGTAACTATGAGTATGACAGCCAATTATAATGCTGAAATTGAACACCATAACTCGAATGCTACAAATCCGAAATCTAAAGAAGTCACTCGCCACAGGTGAGTAAGCCTAACTTTGGCCATTTCTAGATTGACAACACAGCCCTGTGCTCTCCACTTGCTAGGCCGAAACAAAGCAAATATTGCAGTAGCCCCAAGACTATCTGTACTCATCACGCACACGCCACACGCAAACACATCACCAACTCAAACAAGCAACAAGAAACAGCGCGAACTGTCTCCGCGTTTCCCGGATATTCCAACTACAACAAGCATACTTCAGCAGTTCACCCTCCAGCTCCTCCAAGTTCCACCGATAGAAGGAGCGGCCGCCGGCCGCAACGCCCGACTAAATCAAGCTTGGGCCCGTGTGGTCCAACTAAAGCTATCGATCGAAGAATGCAAGCTAAAGAGCGCGATCTTGCAAAACAGACTGGGGGATTCAACTGGAATCGGCTGGCGGTACCTTGTGGAGAGGCTCGCTGCTTGCTCCGTCCATAGACCGTAACAGCTCATCACCTCGAGCCCGCCGCGAGTCGGCGTCGCCCGATTCCCTTCTTCCGCTCACGCTTGAGATTCCGGAATCGGCTCAGGTGATTTTGGGAGGGAGTCGGAGCGATCGCAGTTCGTGGCTGTTGGGATCGGAGTTCTTGTTCCTTCCCCCACCTTTTTTTTTTATTTTTATCCTGTTTTTATTTTATATTGCGTGGTGGATAAGTACTCCTGGATAACGGTGATTGGTGATGACGTGGATCTGAGCCGGACACCTGTCCTCCCGGAGGACTCCTCCGCCCGTAACCGCAGCTCCTGGGCCTCCTGGCTGGGCCTGCATGGAGCAAACTCTGGGAATTGTTATTATTATTTATCAAGGATTAATTTGAGCGCCGTTGCACTGAGATCTATGATGTGTCCGCTTAAATTTTCAGGTTTTGTTTTCTTGATTTCATGTGAGAATTATCGAGGGTACTGCCTCCAGTTTTAAATATTAATACCATTAACTTATAATATCAATTGACTTTTTGTCTTATTTAAAAAATTCAATAAATATAATATATTTATTATAATTTTTTTATCATTAGTGATATTAGAAACACGACTAAAATCTTAGATATTTGAATAATTTTTTTAATAAAACAAATAATCAAAATTGATATTAGAAATCAATATTTTAAAACCGTAACAAAAAAACTCCTTGCAGCCATAAAAAAAGAGAGAGAATTACAGGACGGTGTAGCTGTTGTCAGCCTTTTGTTCACTCACTCTAAAATTAAATTGATTCTTAAGTCACGAAACGTTACACTACGTATCCATCAACAACATACGTATTGCTATGGAGTCAAAGATATTCGTACCCATCCAGATGTGCAAATTATCGTTAGACTGTCCAAAGAAAAGAACTTTTTCGATTATAAATCAGTATACCAATATTGTCTATGGATCAATCTTCACATCAAACGACCGGCATACTCTGCTCGAGGGTACTTATGCCGCAGCTGCCGCCACTGTACGAAGAACTGATCAGCTAAACGTAGCTTGTACAGCAGTAATCCACTCAAGGAAAGCTTCTGCACTCTTGCAATGCTTTCAATGTAGAAAATGGAGGACCATCTAATACCAAACACCTATAAACAGGAAGGAATCCAAAAAAAATCAGAACAGATAGCATTGCACTTTATTAAAGTCGGACAAAACAAATTCAAGTATACGGGCCAAATTGCCAATTCGACTCCCTTGTTCCTGTCTTACACTGCACCAAACAAGCCAGTATATACCTTAAGAATGAAAGCAGAAACGCACAGAGGAATGCATGTCCCAGGACCATTGCAAAATATCTGCAAGGGCATATAACAACCTTTAGTATCTTTGAGCTCATGCCACGCAAGCAATAGGTGCGAAGTAATTTGAAAGGAAACGAAAAGGGAACACACCACTTGTGGTCTGATTCTTATCACTATCCACATAGCATGCAATGTAGCTAGCAAAGTTGTTGCGATGGAGGTAATGTAAGACTGACCAACTTCACGACTGCGGTATACTTGCAAGAAATGGGCAGTCTCATTGGCATTCCGTCCATTAGTCTGTAAAGGCACACAGCTAGAATCACATTCCAAACTTAACAAAGTTCAAGCATATCATAATACAGCATGACAAATGACCACCTGAATCAGTGATTGCTCATAGACCTGTGCCTTTTGAAGACTCATATTATCTGTAAGTGCTGCTACATAGAACCGTGGTGTGAACCTATCCTTTTGCAGCTCTGCTATAATGTTCATCATTTCTGCGGTATGCCCTCCTACGAAACAAATTAACAAATCAACAGCCATTCCATCATGCTAAATTAAGCAGGATTTAAGGTTTCTCAGAGTAACATCAAAATGTTTCTTTCAAGAGTGCGAAAAAGTCCAGTTAAAGACACTGATGTTTGACAGAAGAAAATTTTTCAAAAGTGAAATAAACTGATATGAAGCATACAACATCCTGTGCTTTATTCAGAAAAAGGTACAAATATGCACCAAGAGATCAAATCATGAAACATCCAGACGCAGTGTATAATGAGTGCATTACACAGGGATAGAATGGAAATGCAGAAGTCAAGGCATCTTGATAGTAATGCAATGTGCTTATCAGAGCTATATCATAAGCATGATCAGTCCTAGCATATGCAGCTTATGTTGCCCTGCCCAATGCACGCAGCAGTCATTCAAAACCCAAAATGCCCATGATGCTGCTACCTGCCTGTTACAAACAATAGTTTAAGTTGTGCGGGGCGAGGTCAGCAGCATGAAGACGGATGGATTATCCCTAGCCAAACGATATTGCTGCAGGGTTTGATAAATCCATTCACCTAATTATCAGGTACTCAATTACTCTGCTAGTTATGATATTTATTTGCATTCCTGCTATTTAGTTATTCACTTCTTCAGATTAGCAGGTTTTTTAATTGGTACATATATTCGCTTGCTATGCACTGTGTACGCATCTGTGGTTGAGGGTATAAGTAATAAAAGCTGAATCAAATTGATGATCCCACATCTTTGTCGTTAGTTCAACTGGAGCCACGATGAAGAGCAAGGAACAAATGAACTCACTTTGAAGATTTAAATTCTTAGAGCGTGATCCTATTATCCAACAAAATCGCCATTGTACATCTAACCAAGGTGATCATGTCGCATGGACAAAATTGAAATTATGTCCTATGCAACCCCTATTACAGAAATATGAACCATACCATATACCAAGTTTGATTGTACACAAAATCAGATGAAATATGATTTTCTGCATGTCGAGATCATGTACTCTGGGTACTTGACGACCCGTACTCGTACGTGTAAGAGCCCGAGTTAGGGGTCGGACGACAGCTCACGAACGCGCGGTCCGACCTTTGAGGCGACGATCTACGAAGTCTTAGCCGCGTCAAGACACACGGAGACGCCGACCTCCGAGAACCGACTCTCGAGGACCAACCCCTAAGGAGTAAGAACCGCATTATGACATATTTACTCCGGCGGCCAACTGCCAACCGCCCTGACGGGACGGGACGGGTTTCACCACGACAACACTCCAGCTGAAGCCGCAGAACCAGGCGGGCCGCGGTAGTCAACGGACAAGACCCGCTGGCACTGTGGCTGACACTACAGTGCCAGACAGGCGCTACAGTGCCCGCCGCTACGTACGACGCGACGGGCCACGACCGCGCATGGGCAAGACGAATGATGACGACGGCAGTGGAGGGCCCACCTGTCAGCGACACGACAGGATCGCGTAGGTACCACCATCTTGTAACCCCGGACCGCCCTATATAAGAGAGAGCCCGGGGAGCGATAGAAAACGACGAAAAAGAAGAACAACAAACACAGAAAAGCCCAAAGCTCTCGCGCGTATCCGTTCACGCGCGAGCAACCTCACTCATAGGTGCACCGAGCACACACAATCTAGACACCGAACCCTCTCCCGAAGAGAAAATCCAACTCCTTGTACTCTTATCAACGAGATAACCCACCCCCTGGACATAGGGTATTACACCGTTCGAGGTGGTTCAAACCAGTTAAAAACCCTCTTGAGTCTTCCGTAGACTAGATCATATTGAATACGAAGACACACCATCTTTACGATCGTATTTTCGTACTGTGCCGGTGGTCACAACGCCGACACTGCATATACTACAAAGTACATAATCAAGTGTACTTGTATCGGAGCTACAAATATGATGCAGAACATTTTTAGTAACAGCAAACATCGTGCTCTAAGCTTGCTGTGATAATTAATTTCCGCAAGCAGTGCTGCTGTATCACAATTTTCACGTTGAAATGGGCTGCTGAGCTATGTTGTTGTTCAACTAAGATGTTAGAATACCAGGAAAAAAAAAAGGAATCTGGCTGTCGATGATGATAGATCCAGAGACACATTAAACAATATGCGAATTTGCAGCTACGTTCAATTACTCCGTGACCGTGACTCAAATAAAAAAATCTGGTAATTGACAAAGAGGCATTTGACGAGCAGGACGTACTCACCCGAACCCAGGACGATGAGACACCGCACTGCAGCGGCATCTGGCTTCGACCTCGGCTGGCCGCTACGCCAAAGCAGGCAGACGACGCGAACAGCGAGTAAGGAGACGAGTACCGGAAGGGCGCAGCACGCGGTAGCCAAGGCGTCGAGCGCCATCCGTACCGAATCCGACGAAGACTCAGTACGAGATCCGGGCAGACAAGGGCGGTGCTGGCCGTGCTGGGTGAGATCCGGTAAGGAGACGGGTCCCTGGCTCCCTGAGCTGCCAGCCTTACAAGACGCAAGGCGGGGGGCGCAGCCGAGGGCGGCAAACCAGCGGAGAGAGCGAGATGCGCAAAGGCGCCAACGAATGTCGCCGGCGTCGGGTTTGGCTCGTCGGGCCGGCCGGGAAGGGGAGAAGAATGCGTCACAATTCTCACTCGACAATTTCTAACCGTTCGATCCGGATCGGACATCTTCAGATCCTCCTTCCGACATAGAATTGCTCCGGAACATTTTTCCGTCGCATTGCGGCCACCACCCTTCGTCCCTGACGGCGTATTCTCATCCAGTCATCCATCTAACCTTAAAAAGCAGTCCATCAGTGTAAGTGCCGCGGCAGAGCCTGGTCATAATTCAAACAAGTGCTAGACTGCTAGGTTAAAGAGAAACGATGTTATTAGTTAAAAAAAAATTATGAAATCGTTACTCCCTTCATTTCTAAATTTGCGATGCCATTTACTTTTTACATATCTTTGACTATTTATCTTATTTAAAATATAATAATATTTATAATTTACTTTAGCATTACTAAAAAACAATTCTTTTCTTAGTATAAAAAACATTTTTCCTCATTTTTTCATTTGAACTTTCTTTTAATGCATAAATCTAAATGTGGTTTTTTTCTTGGCACTTCCGTCAATTTAAACCCGGCATATCCCTTTGAGAAACATTGGCTTTTTCAATAATATAAAGCATAAAAAACTATTGAAAGGAAAAAAAATGATATTGCTGATGTCTATGTGAAGATATTTGATATTAAAAAAGAATTTATTAGTGATATCATTTGAACAAAATATGTTGTTTCTCGGTGGTAAGATAACAACATGACCCACGAAAAGAGCATAGTAGTAACACTAAAAGGGGCATTTTTTTATGTATACTACACAAATAGTAGTATGGCTCTATGCCACATGGCTTTTCTATTTGGATTATAAGAATCAAATATTTTGAAATGTACTTAAGGAGTGGCACGTCCATGGTAGAGTAATTAATAGACTTTACTAGTGGTCAATTGAATGTTTTTACCTTGCTAGAGTAAGTACACAGTTACTCCCACCATCATGAAAAGATTGTTTTTTTGGACTTGGTCAAATCTGATTTTGACTAAGAATTTAAATAAATTCGATTGATTAGTTTAATGGCATTTATACTTTCAAATTCATCATAAAGAAATATGTTCATAATATGCATTTTTTATATTGTTAAAGTTCGCCAAATTTACCTACTAATGTTTAATCAGAATTAGGTTTTAGAAAACTCATAAATACAAGGATGAAGGGCCTCTGAAATCGTCACCGACTGAGGCCTCTTTGGAAGGTTTTATTTTTAATTTTCTGTATTTTTTATAAAATTGATTTGATTCTGTAAAATTTACATGTGTTTTTGTAAAATTCTTACTCCCTCCTTTCTTTTTTTTTTATTGTCATTCAGACATCGGTCAGCAGTTCAATTTTAGTGCATTTGTTTGGTCTGAAAAGACAATATTCGGTGAACGAAGGGAGTATGTTGCAAAAGCGCCTGAATTTTTTTCTATTTTCTACGCTTCATTCGCACCAATCAAACACATCCTAGTACCGCGTCCCCTCAGCGTGCAATTAATTTATTCAGTTTCAAAAATGTGTCGTGTTGTGAAAATCTAGAAACAACAAAACATGATCAGTCCCCACACGGTTGATATTTTTTCAATTATACCATTTTCAACAACAAGCTTCGTAAAAATACTATGACAACGATACGCTTCGCTACAATACCATTATAATTGATTTTTTTTCTTTTCTTTACCATTGCACCACATTTTAACAAATTTATCTCTGTCAAAGACATGAAAAGACACAATTACCCCCTTGGGCGCGTTTAGAACGGAGGAATAACGTTGGAAATTTCAAAGGAATGTGTTTCTCCGGAAGGGGACGAACGGGTGCGTTCGGAATGGAGGAAAGGTGACTTCCTTTCCGGTGGAAAGGGACGGAGGAAGCTCGATTTCACAGGAACGAAAGAATCCACTCCGGAGCGGCTCGCGCGCGCCAGTCGTCGCCTTGCTCCCGCGCGCGCCATTCGCCTCCGTTCGATGTTTATTAAAATATTGGAATTTTTGAGAATTAATGAATAAATTTTCGGAATAATTTTGATGGGCACATATTCGATAGGACAAACAACAACTTTAAAAAAAATTGAAAACTAAACGGAACAAATTTTAGAAATTTTATAAACTAATGAAACAGCTTTAAAAATCTTTAAGGGCACCGAAGAGCTTGACAAGATCAACTTAACGGAACAACTTTGAAAAACTTTTAAAACTAACAAAATAACTTTAAAAAAGTTTAAGAACTAGCGGCACTAATAGAACAACTTTAAATTTTTTTGAAATAACTCAGAGACCACCTACGTGAAAGAGCTTAATGAGATAAACCTAACCGAACAACTTTGAGAAACTTTGAGAATTTGAAAGAACTTTCTTGCATTTTTAAATATTAACTGTTAAAAAAATATAAAATAAATATTTTTCTCACGTCTGAACCAAGGAGAGAGGGGTTAAGCAACTAATTTAATTTATATACTATGAATAATGATAATATAGCTTCGAAAAATTTATTTAAGTTCCACTAACATTTTTATTCCTGCATTCTTAAACAATTTAAATTTTTCATTCTTTTGTTTTGTATTCATGTAGTTTTTCTACTTTTTATTTCTATATTTTTCTTATTTTTGTGTTTTTTTTCTTAGTTCTGCATTTTTCATTCGTCTGTTCCAAACAAGACTAGAGTCTTCGAGTTTCCTTCGTACTAGCCCGCTGAACAGCCGGCCGCGGGCGAGGAGGTTGACGGACGGCCTGGGGGCTGACGGGCTGGGACAGGCGAGGAGGTGGCGAACGGCGCGCGGGGCCAGTGAACGGCAAGCACGGTGGCGCGGCGCGCCGGTGGGCAGTCCGCGGGTGCCGGGCTGGATGGCGGCGATGGTCGGAGCGTGGGGCAGGCGGGCGACGGCGTACGAGGCAGACGGGCGGCGGACCGGCGTGTGGCGACGCGGCGGGCAAGTGGGCGGCGATGGGCACGCGGTCGGCGAGGTGGTGGCAGGAGGTGGTCAACAATAGGCGTGGGGTGCATGGCCGGCAAGGGGCACATCGTGAGAAAACGAGGAAGAAAGACGAAGAAGGGAGAAAGAAAGAGAATGACTAATATGAATTAGAGGGTATATTAGTCTTTATGGTACTTAGACAACTGTTAGCAAATGATAATCATATTTAACTTTTAACCAATGGTAAAAAAAAATTTAATTATTATAATAATATTTCAGCGAAGCTTACTATCAAAATAATATTTTTGCGAAGTCTGTTGTTGAAGATGGTATAATTGCAAAAATGTCCGCACGGCCACACCATTCGAGCAGAAGCTCCGACTTTGACCAGACTCGTCGGCTTGAGGCGGGCAACGCGCGGCGCGGCGAGGCGAAAAAATCCTGCGCCCCGCACGCGCTATAGAGCGGGAAACGCGAAAGCCACTTGCCCATCTCGTCGGCTAGTTCGTTAGCCTCGCCTAGCCGCCGCCCTCGTATCTGTTCCGTTTTCACTCTTCCCCGCGCCGCGCGCTCCCGCCTCCTCTTCTCTTCCCCCGCCCGCCTCCGTCCGTTTCAAACCCGAAATTTTAGCCGCCCCCCAAAGAATTTCCCTCCCATCGCCTCCTCCGCAACGAAACAAATCACCCTGTTCCTTCCTATCTCCTACGGAGTACCCCGCCGACTCGAGCATCCGACTAATCTCGCCAAATCCAACCTCCCGCCCGCTCAAATCGCGCAGCTTCCGGCGCCAACCTGCGGGCCACCTAACCCGCGCGAAACCCTAGCGGGCGCTCGGCGGCTGCCCCTCTCCTCGTCCCCATGCAGGACGGCGCCGCGCCGCGGAGCCCGCCCGACTCCGTTCCGGTGAGATTCGCCTGCCCCTATCTGTTCCGCGTATTGCTTGATTAGGTGTTGAGGAGTTTTTAGGCTCAACCGGAAGCGGCGGCTTGCGTTGTAAGCTTGATTTAGGTTCTGAGGTTTTACTAGCTCCCTGATGTGGCTTTCAAGGCCGCTGAATTGGTATGTGGTAGTTGCGTCAGGGGTTTGACTTCTTAGGGCGTTTCTCGTTTGTGTTATTGCGATTGGCTTTTGGGTCGAATTTTGACTTGAGAGAGTGTGGCTCGCGGTTGATTATCACCGATCCGGTTAATAAAATGTTTAGGCCCTGTTTGATCCAGGTGACTATTTTTTTATAAAAAAAATAAGGAAGTAGCACCGCCATTCATTAAGATAGAGAGAAAAATACATCATAAGGAGGGCTAATTTTAGCCCGTGCCCGGACTAATAGGTCAGGCTGATATTAAAATCACTCAAATACCCCTTAATCACCTGGATCCAAACAGGCATTAGAGTATTGGACTAATAACTAGTCGATTAATTTTTAGTCATGAACTAACGATTAGTCATCTGGATGCAAACAGGCAAACATGGCCTTATAAGCTATTACAGTGATTACTAATTCCATTTCCGTTACAGAAAATGGGCTGCAGCAAGGTGGCTGTTCTCTCAAACCGTTTAGGCTCTTGAAGCAACGGTTTACCCTTGTTTAATAATCAAAATAAAATGGTGCTGGTTTTGATCCATCTGAATTAAACATTCTATTTTTTGCATGATTTGTGGTAATCATGTAGCATCTTCCATTAATTAGACTAGTCTTGTGAATAACATAGTGTTCTGTACCTAGAAGATATCTCATTCTTGTCTTTGTGTTTCTTCTTGTTTCTACTGTAGGATGGCTTTAATGTGCCTGATGAGGAATCTAATCAGCAGCCAGAGCCTCTTAGCACAGAGCAGCCCTATTCAAATGTAAGTACCTCCATTTGGATTTGTATTGCTATGCGCCCATGTCAAGACTTTTTGGGGTGTGTGTGGCCCGATTATGTTTATCTAATTATCTTGATAGTACACTTAATTAATATCAGATCTAGATACAATCTAACTTTTTATCTAATTATCTTGATAGTGCACTCAATTAATATCAGATCTGGATACTCCCTCCGTCCCATTTTATAAGTTGTTTTGGAGCTGGGCACGGGAATCAAGAAAAGTGAAAAAGGTGGGATATTCGGAAAACGAGGTGGAGAGAGATAGAGTGGAGATGTATTGGGAAGAGAAAAAGATGTCTCAAGAAGTGAGAATGACTTATAATTTGGAAAAACTTTAGGAGTCCAGAATGACTTATAATTTGAGACGGAGGGAGTACAATGTAACTATCCTGTAGGAACTGCATTTTCTTATATCTTATGAAGATTTTTTCATTTCCATGCCTGCACTCAATTTACACATTGCATACCCAATGGCGATCAGTGAATGTTCTGTCTTAGGTCTCTAAATTTTGTGATGCTCTTATTGTTGGCTGCTGCAGCAAAATGATCGGGATGTATGGCCTGTTGAAACTGACCAGCAACTGTTGCCCCTTGACAGCAAACAGCCAAATTGCAATGTAAGCATAATACAATATTATTTCCTTAATCAAATTGTTGTATAGATTTTTCCCCTTGAAAGTAACAAGATTTCAGATTCGACTCTTCCTTACATTGAAACATTTATATTGACGAGCCTTGTTTGATAGATTGAAACTGCCCCTTGTGACATGGAAGCCAATCAATTTTTGTTACCCAAATATGTGGTATGGAATATCTTCTGCATTAAGTTCTTGATATGTTATTGACATGCTTTGGGCCTTATTCTATGTTTCATTATTTATGATATTCTATACTGTATAGGGAGCTGGTCTTAGCAATATGGGGAACACATGCTTCCTAAATGCAACTCTTCAGTGCATCACTCATACAGTCCCACTTGTTCTCAAGCTTTGCTCAACTGATCATTCCACTCCATGTTCTTGTATGAATAAGAATTCAGTTTTTCCTGTTTTAGATACTTTCCCAATTTTGTTTGCATAATTAGGATTGTTGGTAAACTGCAGTTGACAAAGATGGGTTCTGTTCTTTCTGTGCCCTTAAAGAGCATGTTGATGGATCAGTTCGAAGTTCTGGATCTGTTATAATGCCAGTAAAGTTCAGAGACAACTTAAGAAGTATCCTTTCCTTTTCAGTTTTTTTTCGTACGCTCTTTAATTTTGCACCATGATGATTCCTGTTTGAATATGGAAATTTAGTATGTAGCCTTTTTCATTAATTAGCATCCTTATTCTTCCTCTCAATCACTAGTTCATCTTCACTTCACAAGAGTACTATGATGTGTTAATTGTAGCCAACACAGTACTTACAATTCTTTTGTGCTCAAGTGTCATTCCTTAGCAATATTTTCTAGATTTATGTTCGTATTTTAGGGCAGGGCAGCAAGAGGATGCCCATGAATTCCTGCGTTGCTTGCTTGATAATTTGCATAAGTGCACCGTTGATCCTGAGTCCAAGGGCAAGGGATCATCTTTTGATGAAAAAAGTATGGTCAGTCAGGTCTTTGGAGGCCAGCTGAAAAGCCAGGTAATTTGGTTTCCTATAATTATTTGTTTTTTTTACACTTGCCCTGCAGCTAATGCTATTCTTTGTATTTAGTTGTCTTGCTGCGAGTGCGGCCACAGCTCAGAGACAGTTGAGCCATTCCTGGATCTAAGCTTGGAGATTGATCAGGTTGATAACCTTTTAGATGCCTTGAAATCTTTTACCAAAGTAGAACAGATAGGGGACTCGGAAGAGAAGCTTACCTGTGAAAATTGCAAGGCTAAAGTTTGCAAGAACAAGCAGCTTATACTTGATAAAGCACCGGATGTCATTGTGTTTCAACTCAAGCGTTTCACCACCATTGATAATACCATTGAGAAGGTTGACAAGCATGTGGCCTATCCTTCAGAGCTTGATTTAAAGCCATTCTACACCAACCCAGACACTGCGGTGAGTTCTATACCAGGTGCTGGTTTGGGAGCGGGTAGCTACTCCAGCAACTTTAGGCTAACGATTTGGATCTCAGACAGGCCTAATAGTTTGTTCAGTAAAACTCATTTTGATGTTTATAATACCTCCACATGCAGGGGGAGCTGAAATATGATCTTTATGGTGTGGTTGAGCATTCTGGGTTATTACCTAACTATGGCCATTATGTGTGCACCATTCGTTCATCACCATGCACTTGGTACTTGATGAATGACTCTCATGTACGTGCAATCAGTTTTTATTGTTATGATGGGATGTATATTTTTACCCTTGTGACAATCACTTCCTTTTCAGGTTGATTCTATTTCTGATGCACGCGCATTAAACCAGGAAGCATATATTCTTTTTTATGTTAGACAGGGCAAATTTCCATGGTTCTCAAGTTTGCTAGACAGCAAAGAAGCCCAACCTGATTACTCTTCTCGTGGTGCATCTCCTGTATCAGTTTTGGAGAATATTGATCCAAATTGTTCAACATCTATCGGAGAAGATACTTGTAGTAGGTCTGATGATAATTTAATGAAAAATGAAACTAGGTATTGCAAGGGATTAGAGAAAGATGAAACTGATCAGAGTATATCATCATTCCTTCCTGGAAAGCCATCCAATGGAAGTCTGCCTGGTGTTTCAAAGAGCAACAGTGAAGAAAATGGAATCAGCACATGCAGTGCATCTATCCAAGATGATACCTCTGTAAGATATTCCTGCACCATGGAAACTAGTAGTAATCTGGATAGACCATCTACTCCTCCAAGCTCCAAGCGTTTGTCTCTTGACTATGATTTGAGTGTGTTCGACTCCGAGGACTTCGGTAAGAGTGCATCTATCTTTTTTCGTTCAATATAAGCTCCTATTTTGTGGTCATATACTCTATGGTTTTTAGTTGATAGTGTTATGACATCAGTTTTAATTCTTTTTCAACAAAAAGGTTGTCCTTACAACATTAATTACAAATGGGATTGAGCATGTCACTGATTCATTGGTGGACTTATCCTGGACAAAGTCGTTCCAGTGCAATCATTTTAATCTAGACATCAAATTTAACCATCCACCTTTAAAAGGCTCTATTGTCTCACTTACAGATGATGGGGATACTCCTTTGATGCCAGAGCCGAAATTTAAATCTGAGCCAAAGAAAACTAAGGCTGCATCTGCATCAAAGGCAGCAAAGGGCTCTTGTTTTGATCAGAATGCAATACATCTGATGAGGGGCATGCCAGCCTCAAGAAGAAAAGGTCTTCTGGAGTGCATGCCCACACACCACAATGCAAGGCAGGAGTCTCGCAGATGCCCTGTGAGTGACCCTACGGACAAAAAGAAAAGGAAGTATGCTCAATGCTAGGTATTTCCTAGTATAGTTTCGAGTGCTAAAAATCTTGTATTGATGTCTATCCTTTCTTCGAGGCACTTCATTGCCTGTTTAATTAATCTGTCATAGCCTTTACGACCGGCTAGATTGATTGCAGTTGCAGGTACACGAGAGCTTTAGAGTTGGTTAATCTATCTCTTCACTGTCTTTGCTAGTTGCGTATGGGATTTGCACATGTACCAAATGTCCATTTTGTTTAGGCCTCTTTTAGAATGTAGGATTTTCATAGAAATTTTATAAGAATTTCATATAAATTAGTTTAATTTCGCAATAAAAAGCCGAACACTACTTGGACAAAGGAGTGCCTTTTTCTTTATAGAATTAACTAGGTAAAATAAATCAGTACTTATTTTATGCAAACTATCGTCCATTCCTGAAACCGAAAACACAGAAGTTACTCTTGGTCAATTATGTGCGATCAATGTCTCTTCTCCATCCGCTGTGTTGACCATTTAACTATTCTAGCCGATTTGTCTTCCCTGCATGAGATGAAGCTCCCATGGATGATTCATACTCTTTTTGTTTTTGTTTAGTTGTTGTTTTAGTTGTGAGCACGAAAATTAAAGATAGTGAAAAAAAATGAGATGTACGAAAAATGAGGAGGAGAAAGGTTGGAGAAACATGCGTTGGGAGCACAATCTGTTGAAGGGCGCCATGTATTATGTCCTTAGCAGAAATCTTCCCTTCCTACTTGGTAAGGACACGTGATATTGAGCTTTGTGCAAAACAATGCACAAGGGCGGATAATATTACACTGTAGTTATAAGTCTCAAAATAAGTTTTATATAAAGTAAATGTCACTGCCTTACCACCAAGGGGTGGTGGCGCAGTTGGCTAGCGCGTAGGTCTCATAGCTATTTGAGTAATCCTGAGGTCGAGAGTTCGAGCCTCTCTCACCCCATCATTTTTTTCCTCTTTTGATGTTTGTATGCCGTGAGCTTGAAATTCTGTTCGTTTGGTAATCGGGGGTATATACAGCTTCATGGTTAGTTAGATATGATCCATTTTCTGCAAATTTATGTCGTCTAGACTGCTAGTATTTGAAGTTGGACCAGCATGCACCTTCCGGCTCATTTTGTTGTAGTAGTACTACAACCGACGGAGACTGCTAAACGAAACATGGATGCATGACTCTTCAGCGCGCCCAGGGCTGCTCGTCACATCGCATCGAATTGATCTACCATAGACTCTAGGACTAATTAGTTGGATTCCAAAAATCAGTTGGCTCTTGTGACGCTGACCCCATGCCTCGGCACAGATACAAACAGCAGCTCACTGATTGGATTATGAGGAAATTATTTATTTCTTTCTGTTTTGAGAAGCTATTCTTTATTTGTTTTTAAAATTTTTTACTTTTTTTATATATCGAATTTTAAAACTCTATTCGTTTTATCTTTTTTTTTTATTTTTTAATATGTGAACAATTTTACTCTTAACGAGCTATCTCTTATTTACCTCTAAATTGAATAAATAAACAAAATGGTCATTTATTTTTTTCTTTTCAAATTACTAATTAATCTAGAGCTAAGATATTGTGAATAATATAATAATATAAGAACATAAGTACGCAACAACACTAATTTTATATATTATTATATTATTTCAAATAATATTATAGATGTATTAAGTTATTTTCTATAATGTGTAAAATTACTTTTTATGTACTTATGATATATATTATTATATTATTTATAATATATTGGCTCTTGATTAATTAGTAATCTGAAAAGAAACATAAATGACCTTTTTTGTTTATTTATTTGATTTGGGGCAAATAAAAGATAATTTTTAAAGATAAAATTGTCCACATACTCAAAAAATGGGAAAAGAGGATAAAAGTGATAGAGTTTTAGAATTAGGTATATAAGTAGAAACTTTCGAGAACAAATAAAGAATGGCTTCTAAAAGAGAGGGAAATAAGTAATTTCCTCTTGGCTTATAGCATGCCCTGTAGACCATACGAGCATAACACAGTGCCCACCGGCCACTGCCAGCTGGGAAAGATCAAAATGAGCATCGTTTTTTTCATTAAAGGAAACATAACGTGTTTCCCACCTTATAAAGCACGCACGCAGCTTAATTTTTATTACAACCTTTTCAACTTTTTGAACGCACCCACACAAACAAACTAAATACAAACAAAAGAGAAAAAACTAATAAGCCTCAATTCTGTAATGTATTCTTCATCTGTGAACCGCATATACTTCTATGATCGTAACTTTTAGAGCTACACTTATTTTTTTTAAATTGCTCTTTTATGTCTAATAACGAAGCTCACTAAGTTCCCTGAATACAGCATCGTTTGATTGATCAGTAGCCTTGCGTCCCCGCTGTAGAAATAATTTCTCCGTCGCCCCAGCCTTTACACCAGGGTTTACTATTTCATTTAAACCGTTAAAATCAATCGGGACCAGTTTAACGAAAACTACGAAAACCGAGAAAATCGATCGAAAACCGTTTCAAATCGAAAATTCAAAATTTGAACAACTACAGTAAACCGACCGGTTTCACCGGTTAGCCCCGTTCGGTTTCTTCGGTTTTTACGGTTTCAGAATTTAAAATTCAAAATCCACCGGTTTTACCGGTTAGCCAACCTATTTTACCGGTTTTCGGAATTCTAAATTTTTTCAAATTTTTAAAATTTTTAAAACGATAACCGGTCGTCCGATAAAATCGAACAGAACCGGTTTCACCGAAAACAGACCGATTTTGAGCGATTTTGTAAACCTTGTTTCCCACGCCAACTAAGATCCAGATCATGTGCCGGGAAGAGATCCGGCTAGGGATTATCTGGCTGAATCGCAGGTCGAAATGGTGATCGGTCGTCCACATGTGAATCATGTTGATCCGGTAAGGAATATTGTATGTCCGGCGCTTTGGTTCCTCCGCATGGTCTATTTGTTTCTTGTGGAGTTTGTAGCTGCGTGGTTCGCGCATCTCAGTCTGACAGGCAAGTTTCGGAGGGCGCAGTACAGACACTTGTATTTTCTGGACGGAGACAAAAGGTGAAAGCAATCCGTCTTCTTTCCGCCCGCTTTTGTAGCGTACTATCAAGCGAGTAGGAGTAGTAGCATTATTCCCTGCATTCTCAAATTAATATCGCCGTTTTCTATAAATATTAATTTTGATTATTTATTTTACTTAAAAAATTATAATTAATTTTAAATATTTTATTATAATTTACTTTATTATTAAATTTGTTTTAATTACAACTTTAATTTTTTTAAATTTTAATTAATTTTATAAATAAAACGAATAATCAAAATTAATATTTACAATTAATAACAATATCAATATCCAATTTCCCTGCGCGCGTCGGTGAAAGGAATTTGCGCCTCTGTTGACGTCGCATCTTCCCGGCTAGCTACCGGTGCATCGATAAAGGCCACGACGAAAAGAGAGCTGATTATGTTATCCTCGCAACCATTTGGGATAGTGAAATGGCACTTGGGTTTTCGTTATGGACCTAAAAAAAGCCCCGATTGCTGTACCTAGTTTTTTAATAAAAAAAGAAACGCATAGAAATTTCACGAAATCAATTTAATTTCATAAAAACATAGCATTTAGAAAAAAAACCTATCCTTCAAACTTTCTGTTGTAGAAGAAAAAAAACACAGCAAAGATCATGAATAGCTATTCTACGGTACTGCCCATTACAGCGTCAATAAAATATACTCCTAGGCAAAACTTGTTCTTCCTTTCACTCATCATTTTATAACGGGGGACTGCACTAACAATTTCATAAAGGAGTACCAACACACTGTTAACCGTTTCTGATTTTTTTTAAGAGGCTGTTCGTTCTAGGGCGTGCACGCTGGCCACTCATCTCAGTCGGTGGAGATTGAGACCGAGCCAAGGCTCGGTTGGTCAGCAGCTCCAGGCGGGAGTGCGACCAGCCGGGTTAACTCGGACTCTCACCGACATATGTTATTTTCGTTTAATATATTTTAGATGTGCGACCACTCGGGTTCGATCCAGTATCGAACTCGGACTCTCACCGAGGGATGTTATTCTCGTTTAATATATTTCAGATGTGATGTTTTTTTCGTCACCTTTATCGATGATATTTGAAAGAATGCGATCTCGATTGCTAAGTATAGCTGTAGGTTTAGAATTGTACGCGGGCTGCGTGAGTCCGTACAAAAATAAATACTACAACTGTAAGAGAGATTTTAAAAAAAAAGTCGGTGGAGATTGTGAGTAATCAACGAGGTTTGAGGACGACGACACCGGTATTAGTACTACGCTACATTGACTGGCATGTTTTACTGCTTTTTTGACCACTTGGGGCATCTTGTCTCCCGACCCAGCGTCGCCGCATGTGGTGCTCCAGTACTTTCGCCAAGCTTTCACGGCCCCAGTCCTCGTACTCGTAGTTTAACAGTCCTCTCCGCCACGTTGGGCCTGGTTAATGCACTTCTAGAACCGGTTAATCTGACGAGCATTTTGCCTCGAATGCGGAATGCGGAATGCCGGACATCGTCTGGTACGTTCCCCAGGAGACAGAGATGGATGAAACCGGCGGATCACGTTGCTCAGATGAGCATGAAGGTGTTTCGTGATCCTTAATTATTTCCAAATCCAATGCAGGATTCACGCAGGAAAACGACTGGATCTTCTCTATCCCGCCTAATGCATCCAGCTATTCAGACTGTATGAAATGCAAGAGTATTACTACTGGAGCACGCTGTAAAGTTAGCGAAAGCATGAGTTTTCTTATCGAAACGCCTGGCGCTTTTGGCTTTTGTTTTCTCCCTGCTGTTCACATGAGACACCGGCCTATACTACTCTGTAAAAGCGAGAGCTGCGAGCCTTGGGAGCAAGCAAGAAAGAGTGGAAAGGAAGTAAGCAGGCGGCGTCTTTTCCTGCACAGCGGTGGTTGGACGGGGAAACAGCTGCGAGCTCAAGTAAAGTGGGCTGCCCTGCCTGCAACCATGCCATACAATGTGATCTTTTATTCTCTCTAATAAAGCGCTAATGGTAATCTAGTACTCACTGGTTTAAACAGGTCTCCAAGCACTGCCTTTCTCTTGCCTTTGCACTTCACCGGGTTCACCCTCACCACTCTCTCTCTCTCTCTGGGCTAATAATGTGAGATCCGTATGCAAATCAACGTATACTCCACATTTGAGCTGTTCATGACGCCAGTGTTGGTGAAGTGGTGATCAGATTCTATTCCCCCTTTCCCCTAGCTGCTGCCACCACCACGGCTGCGCTGTTGCTGCCCACAGCGACCAACACCGACACACCGACTGCTCCTCGCTGCTCAAACCATACCTTGCGCGGAAGCCACCGTCCGAGCTAGCGGCAGCGGCAACCGGAGCAATGCTCGGCGCCAGACCCAGGTGAGAACCCGTGCGCGTCAGCCTCTCTGTTTTTTTCTGTAGAATTCTTCGGTTTCGATGCAGATCCTGGTAGTCGGTTCTTGATTCGAGCGAAAATTTTGGTTCTTCGACGCAGATCTGCCACAGCTGAGGCCAAGAACGGCAAGGGCACGCCACCGACGCCCAAGGGGGGCAGGGCGAGCAAGCCGGCCGCTGCCAAGTCTGCTGCCAATGGCACCCCGCCGCAAGCTCCGCGAGGCGCCGATAGGTCGCCGGGGTCCGGGGAGAAGCCGCCGTCGGGCGACCGCCGCGCACCCAAGGTCTTCGCCCGGCTCAGCACGCCTCCGTCTGAGGTATCGTTTCTTGTATTCTTCAGTGTCGCGTGATCTTTGCTGCGCCTGAATGTAGTATTAGATTGTGAGTGATTTCGTCATGCAGAAGCAAGCCAGCGCCGTGAAGCTGTCTCAGGAGGTGCAGGCGCAGCTTGCGGCGGTGCAGGAGGAGCTCAAGAAGGCCAAGGAGCAGCTGGTGGAGAAGGAGAAGGAGAAGAGCAGGGTCCTTGAGGAGCTGGAAGATGCCAAACGGTTGGCTGACGAGGCCAATGCAAAACTGCGTGATGCGCTTGCGGCACGCAAGAAGGCGGAGGAGGCCTCTGAGACCGAGACGTTCCGTGCAGTCGAGTTGGAGCAGACAAGCATCGAGTCGATGCAGAGGAAGGAGGAGGAGCTGCAGAGGAAGCTAGAGAGCATGCAGAGCCAGCAGGAGTCAGACGCGGCTGCACTGCGGTCTACGGTGGAGCAGCTTGAGAAGGCGAGGTATGAGCTAGCAGATGCGATTGATGCCAAGAATTTGGCACTCAACCAGGCTGATGATGCAACCAGACTTAGCGAGATGAATGCTCACAAGGTGGAGCTTCTCAATGCAGAGGTTGCTCGTCTGAAGGAATTACTTGAGACTGAGCTAGAGAGCAAAGAGAAAGAAGGCGCCGAGCGAATTATTAGGCTCGAGGCAGAGGTGTTGGCTTTGAAGATTGGGCTTGATAAAGCTAAGGTTGCTGAAGAAAAGGTAGCGGAAATGGCCAGTGTCATTGAAGGGCTTAGAGCCGACGTCAACAATGCTACGAAAGCCAAATTAGAGGCAGAGGAGCTAACTGATGAATGGAAGCAAAAAGCGGATTCGCTAGAGATCAAATTGGATGAAGCCAATCAGTCTTACATGTTGAAGGTTGATTCCTTGAATTCGGTGATGAAAGAACTGGATGCAGCAAATGCCTTGATTTCAGAGAAAGAATCTGAACTTTTTAGTCTTCAGAACAAGTTGCAGTTTTTGGAAGATGAGGTAGCTCGGCAGAATGAAGATATTAATATGTCGAATGATCGCGTTGATCTTGCTGAGAAAGAAGCCTTTGACTTGAGGGCAGAACTCGAGGAGCTTCAGTCAAAGCTCCAAGCATTGGAAGAAGAAAAGATGGATGCTGTTAACAATGAGAATCATGCAAGTTCACAAATGGAGTCCATATGTGAAGAGAAGGAGAAGCTGGCAAAGGAACTAGAAGCTAGCAAAGATGAATATGAGAAAATTAAGAAGGCTATGGAAGACCTTGCATCTGCATTACATGAAATGTCCGATGAAGCAAGAGAATCCCGGGAGAGGTATCTCAACAAACAGGAAGAGATTGAGCAAGCCAGGGCACAGATAGAGGAGCTTAACATGAATCTCAAGAACACCCGGGAGAACTACGAGGTGATGCTTGATGAAGCAAACTATGAGAAAGTCTGCTTGAAGAAGACGGTGGAACGGCTGGAAGCAGAAGGGAAGGCTACATCTGAAGAGTGGCAATCCAAAGAGATCAGCTTTATGAGCTCAATAAAAAAGTCAGAAGAAGAAATTAGTGAAATGAGAGCTGAAATGGATAAGGCAGGAGAAACGGTTAGAAACTGGGAGAATCGAAATGCTGAACTGGAGAAGAAGCTGAAGGCCCTGGAGGCTCAGGTAGAGGAAGCCAACAAAGCCAAGAATGAAGCTAACGCTGAAGCATTGGGGTGGAAAGAAAAGCTACTGGATAAAGAGAATGCGCTGCAGAACGTAAAACAGGAGAACGATGATCTGCAACTCAAAGAATCGTTTGCTTCAGAGAAACTCAAGGAGCTATCTTCCATGCATGGAAATGCAAAAGACAGAGTGCTAAATGGCGCAGGTCCAAAAGATGAGAGCGACAAGGGGAATTCCAAGGAAGATAATCCTGTAGCGGCATGGGAGAACGGCAAGGTAACCGACTATGATTTATCCACAGAGAAGGAGAAAGAGGGTGAATCAGAACTTGATTTCGATTCCAACAAGGTAGACAATGCCTCTGATGGCCACCGGTTCTCCGTTGACAAAGTGAACAACAACACAAAGCTGGCAATCAAGCAGCAGCAACAAAAGAAGCCTTTGATGAAGAAATTTGGTGGTTTGCTGAAGAAGAAAAGCCAGCAATAGAACAGACCAAACCATCTCAAAGAAAATGGAATGCTGCATACCATGGATAACTATTTTTCCACCTTCATCTTTACCTTGGTCCTGCAGATCGCGTAAAGATAATAGCGCATGTTTCGGAAGTAACAGAAGGGTGATGTATTTGCTTCCCTTATACTGCATATCATGTATTGTGTATGTGCATGTTTGAAGAGCCTTCGCACTCTTAGTCCATGTATTCCTTCGTCTGCTGGTGTAACGTTAATGTAAAGGATGTGAGATTTCAATTCATTTTGTTCATAAAATGCTTCACAATCTTTGTGAGTACATTACATTCCAAGCAGAGTTTCGACTGAATCGCACCTCCTTTATTTTTGTTGGTGGATTTGATCGGCATAGGTAAGTTTGGCGTGGCAAGTTTTCATGATGAGCGCAGTGAAGATATCTACTCCATGAAACACTGCATCACAATGTACTTGATCGAGCTCTTTATTCTTTTTGCGCCGCATCTCTCCGACCTCCTGAATGAAAGGTCAGGACAGCCGGCAATATGCAGTACTAGTATCACTGCATGTGCGTCAATGATGAACACGGACATGCCGCGCAACATGACCTTTGGTTCCCAATTGGCCAAGTCAATCCCGTGAGCTTTTCTTGGCGATGCAATTTATCGCTGCCCCCGATGGCGTGTGCTCCGGATTTTGATGGCACATGAACGTGCGCTGTTGATGATCAGCGGAGGAGCAGCAAACGAAGCCACGAGCAACGATACGGCACAGAGGGGACCGAGCGTGCGCATTATTTTCAGCAGCGAGCATGTGGATCTCTGACGTCCCTGGACGGAGGAAGTTGTCGTGGGGTTGGTTGAACACCGACGCCCAGATTGAAAATATCGTCCCCATCGCCCACGACGTGTGTTGCGAGTTGCGGCATGATCGCTCCAGTGCTGTGGATGATAAACGCTGCACTGAAGCATTACTCTTCCGGCGCTTATGTATCAACGAGACGGGACAGCGAATCAGCGCTGGACAGCAGTTACGGACCGCCGAGGACAGGAAGTGGCAGAACGACCAAAAGAACACACGAAAGATCCCTGCGCGTACCCACGTGCGAGCGTGACGAATTTGCGAGGCCGAGCGGATCGATCTCCTTTGCCAGCCAGGGAGCGCCTCGTTGTCGTAGTACGCTGTAATCCGCGACGGGAATCGCCGTCTCCGCAAGGGAGCGAGCACCTGGTCACGCGGATGGAACGGCGGAAGCGGTCGGCGGCACCGACGCGCGGGGCCGGGGCGGCCGTGTGCCGGACGACAGCAGCATGTGGAAGCTGCATCTCCCCGGCTCGGCGCACGTGAAGAGCGAGGCCGGAGATGAGGTTGCGGCCGACGGGTGGCGGGGCGCGGCGGCCGCGCGTCCGGAATGGGCGCCGCGCGCGCTGCGGGTTTCTGGTGCAAAACCGCGCGGCACGGACGGCCGTGCGCAGAACGGGCCCGTATTGCCCGGCTAATCGCTCGTCGCGTTTCTTCAGAGGCAACGGCCCACGCTCATCTTCGCTCAGTTTCGTTGTGTCCATGGGCCGATATCGTTTGCCATCGTGACGAATGCTACAGAGACTGGAAGGAGCCTGCCGCTCAGTTTACCAACCGCAGTTTGGCTCAAGAGCTTTCGAATCCTTCTTTTCGGGATTAAACATCGTGGACGGCGACGCACGCCCCACAGAGATCCTCGACAAGTGGCGCTTAGCCACCAAACAAGCATTTCCCTTTTCATTCACATCGGATGCCTAGTCAGCTTCGCAGTCGCAGCGCCACCAACCGTGCCGGAGCATGTGGCCCGCCCAACCGCAACCGGCATCACGCCATTGCGCGGCTCAAGAGGTCTCAGGTCCCAGCTAGTACTAAGAGAAGGGCAACGTAAGATACATGCATTACCCACCAAAACCATCCTTGACAGACAGCCTACTCGAAAAGAACACCATCATTCACAATACGCAGAAAATTCCTCCATCCTTGACAGACAGCTATGATTGATTACACATGATACGACATAAACAGGAGAGTGGCAGGCTATGTGCACGCAGCATTGTCTTTCCAACAAAATTTCTTCTCCACACCCCTCACACGTATGCACCAGATAAGACTTATTTAAATCGAAGGAAGATTTCAAGGGTATACGACAACGCAGAAGATTGCCAAGGCTCATGAAACTGCTGTATTCAATCTGGTTAACGTGTACAGAGATACAATAACATTTCCCTTCCATCTAAACAATGCTAAACGGAACAAGAAAAAACGATTTGTTCTGACACCCATTTTGCTGCCCAGAATCATAAACAGCGACCACCAAACGTCCCTTTTGTGGCCGGGACCTTCAGCCATGACGTTGGCCGGCCTGGCCACAGGTTCCATTCTATTCAAAGGAAAAAGTCTTGGAGCCACCAGATGCTGAATTTTAATATGTACAGAGTTGAGGTGGCGTGTAAGTGATCAGTTAGTGCTGGCTGCCATATCCGATGCCTTGTCTTGCGTCTCATTCTTATGCAGCAGTGTCGGCGTCACCGAAACAATCCCGATCAAGAACAGCAGCGCTATAGACTGGAGATCATACAGGTCATTCAGAGATTTCAAATCGCTCAAAGCGATTCCAGCCTGGGGTTCAGAAAATGGAAGTTATCCAACTGTTAGGGCACAGAGAATTCACAATAGTGTACTAGAAAATATAATGCCTGATAAAAGAAATTTACCCTGACAGTTAAATAGGCAGCTGGGATGAGACCAATTGCTGTCGCCAGGAAGAAGATATGGTAGGGCACGCCCACTATAGGTGAAGAAAAATTGATGAAAGTATTGGGTAATGTTGGGGTGACTCTCAGGAAAAGCATGTAATTCAGCAGCTTCTCCCTTCTTTTTGCAACCTGAAAAGAAAACCAGTTACTGCTTCAGTTTGCTGAAACGACTAACACAAACATGATGCGTCGACAGATTCCAAGGACATCAAATCGATTATGCAGCAATGTACTTGGCAGCGAATTGAGCATGAAACACCACGCTATGTTTGAGTGTCACCGTAACAAAAATGCAGTTTCAGATGTTACCTGCTTTTGGAAGAACATGAGCTTGTCAGGCCACAACGAGAAGACCAATGGTTTACCGACCAGCTTGGATAGGAAGTAGCATGAGGAAGCACCGGCAGTGGCAGCAAAGACCACCAGGGCCAGTCCACCCAGCTGCCCAAAGAGGGCACCCGCAAGCAGAGACATGAATATGGTCCCTGGGATCATGAACGTCTGCATGAAGATGTACACTGCACAATATCCCATCAGCACCTGCACGGTGTAGTCGCTGGTGTAGTTCTCCAGATGGTCACTGCAAGGTGGGGTTCCAAAAGTGCGAAACTATAACATTGATGTAGATTGGTGGAATGGATGATGTATTGAGGCTCGAGGGGCCGGTATAAATAGGAGTACATGACTTGGACCCTAAGTAACCCAGAGGGTAAGTATAGAAACTAATCTAACCTACCATAACAGATCGGATCCTTATCTAATCCGACCATATACTCTAACATCCCCCCGCAGTCCTAGCGTGAGCATTGCGGATGCTTGGACTGGAGAAGAAACCGACAAGAGCACTCAACACGATGATAGCCCTTGTGCCGATGTCGAGGTAGCCGAGAGTGAGGACAAGTAGCCGTGGTCGAGTAGTGCCGTGCTTCAGGTAGCCGTGGTCGAGGGAGCTGGAGTGGATGATGCCGATGTCGAGGAACCACACATAATGCCGCGGACACAGGGGGGCGCCAAAGTGACAGGGCAGGGGGTCAATGCCGAAGTCGATGTTGTCGAACCGTCGTGGACGATGCATGCTCTAGGTTTGCCAGACCCGAAGACGCATCGGGGACGAAGGCACGCACTAGTGTTGCCAGAGCTGGGCGTATGTAGGTAGGGACCATCACAAACAAAACATCAGTGCCGGAGGAGATTAGCAAAGAAAGCCTCCGAAGCGGTCGTGGTGCGCAGCGCGACGAGGAGAAGTGTCGGCGCAACACGCAGTTGCCGGAGTAGACGAAGAAAGGTCGAGGTGGAGACTGCGACTCTGGCGACGTGGACGTGGTAGTCGAGGACGAAGACGAAGCAGAACCGGCGGCCGAGGGTGGCGGCGGGTCGTCTGAAGGAGCGCGGCGGTAGTACTCGAGGTTGGCGAAGAAGAACCACAAGCTCGATGAAGACCGAGCATGTCGATGATTCGGGCGGCCCCTGGGTTGGGAGTCAAGGGCGGCCGTGGATCGTCAAGCGACAGATGGCGAGGAAGATGCAATGGCGAAGAGACACATGTGCGACGATGCTGTGGCCCGAGGCGACACAGCAGCAGTCCTTTGGCTTGAAGGCGGGGTACATGGCCTCGACGCCACGCGCGTGTGGTCGGGTGATCAGACCGATGGTGAGCGCCCGAACACGACGATGCGACGGAGCGGCATGGTCGAGGACGTCCTGACGACGGCGATGACGACGGCGAATGTGTACCTGTTGGGAAGCCTCTCCTCGGCCGCGCGGCGATTGGCAGTTCCGCCGCTGCCGTGTGGGCCGCAGGGATCACGCGGCCCACGCGGCAGCGACGGAACTGCCGATCGCCGCGCGGCAGAGGATCTCGCTGCGTGCTGTTGAGGCGGCCGGACGATGACGCATGAAGGCGTCCCTTGAGCGTCGAGTCTTGAGAGTCGAGTGTCTGGTAATGTCGCACATGAAGCACGAGCCGGAGAAGTCGATGCCGATGTCAAAGAAGAGGCTCGTGATGTCGTTGGCGATGGGCGACTCAACCTCGATCAATGATCGAGTAAAAATCAGAGAAAGAAGAAAATAAAAGGCCAGCATCAGTGTCTCGTGTAGACTTCTGGGTGCACATAGCAGGGACCCCTCATCTTTTAATCCCATCCTTCTCCACGCGGTGAAGACCGAGAGAGGGAGAATAAAATCAGGAGGCGTGGGAGAGGCCTCGGAGGATGGTGCGAGTCCAGTCCTTGGGCGACGTGGAGCCAGGTCAAGCGCGACGCGCGGTCGGCGCAGATCTGGATCGGGTCGGCAAGGGTGGGAGCAGCACAGATCCAGGCGCCGATGAGGTCGGGGCAGGCCAGGAAGGGGTCGAGCATGGAGGTCGGAGCAGCGCAGGAAGGGGTCGGGCGCGGAGGTTAGAGCAGTCCGGGAAGGGGTCAGGCAGGGAGGTCGGTGCGGGCATGACGCCGACGGCTTGAGGCCATGGCATGTGGTCGGCAAAGGAGGACCGAGGCAACGCCGGCGGCGCGCACGGAAGCCACGACGCGATGGATGGTGGAGGAGATCTAGGAGAGGGGTAGAGCCCACGGACGACACCCAGGTGAGTTCTTCACGATACTCTGCTACTTGACAACGACGATGGCGACGGATCGGATTGATCCGCCGTCAGATGGTGGAGGGCGCGGCCCCCGGCAGAGATCGACATCGGCGATCTTGCCGGGGGTGCGCTAGGACGCCGTGGAAGGGGTGCGCTCGAGGCACACCGTGGAGGCAGGGGTGGCGGCGGCGCTAGGGTTTCGGGAGGGTGGGCAGCGGAAAAAATCGATATTTGGCTCTATACCATGTAGAAGAATGAGATTGGTGGAATGGATGATGTATTGAGGCTCGGGAGGCCGGTATAAATAGGAGTACATGACTTGGACCCTAAGTATCCCAGAGGGTAAGTATAGAAACTAATCTAACCTACCATAACAGATCAGATCCTTATCTAAACCTACCATATACTCTAACAATTGAATCATATAAATCCTATGGAGTAGTAAAATAAAACATGTGCATCACCTGAAATCAAACTGAGTAACAAACGATGCGTCGCAGATATGAACTCCAGGAAAGCAAGTTTTTACTGTGCATTGACAGGTGAATTTACGAGAAAAGAAGATAATTGTTCTGAACACTATTATTGAATCTACAAATATCTGCAATTCAGCAGTCGTTAACATACAAATAACGACAGGAAATGAGAGAGCACGTGTGTACACCAAATTAAAACGTGTTTTCATAGTGAACAAAAAGGCACTATCGTGAAACACGACCTGAGCAGGAACTAGGTTCAAGACGCACGACAGTTACAGCTGGGCAGAAAGCAAACACCGAAAAGAAGGATTGTATACTCCACCGACTCCGAAAACTACGGGATTAATTACTTTTCTCAATGAGCTAAAGGGACCACATGAACATCCTTGGATTGGATAATATTTTACTAAATTCATGTTCTACTAATATTGTATTGCTAAATTTTTTTAATTGGCAATTCAAATACAAACAAGGAAATTCATTCAAAAGAGCCATTGAAATCCTAGAGATTCACATAAACCAGCTTCACCATCAATGACGATGAACAAAATTAATTTGCTGCAAACTGATATGACCAACACCCAATACCCCCAAATCAGTCAACTGCTCGAAATTAACATTGTCACTAAACAGAAAAGGCGAAACAGGCTCTTTGCAAGAACCAGAAGGTAGAAAAAAAAAGGATTTTTTTACCCTAAAAAGACAAGATTGGCATGGAGAGCAAGGCTAAGCAAGTAGAAACGGCGGGGATTGGAGATTACGTGAGGACTCGGAGGTCCTGGAGGTTGCGGGGCAGCTTGAGGAAGCTGTAGTCCGAGTGGGGCATGGAGACGTAGACGCCGCCCATCCCCGCGGCAAAGGCGGCCGCGACGCCGGCGAGCAGCGCCGCCTCCCACACTGGGAACTTGTCCTCCCTCGCCATCGCGTCCTCCTCCCCTCTTCCCACCTGCAGGCTCTTCTTGCGGTGGCCGTTTGGTCCAGGGCGCGATTTGAGCGTGCGGGGGGACGGGAGGAACGAGAGGAGAGGGGACAAAGGAAAGCGGGAAGCGTGGTAGCCTTTGTAGTACTACTGACTCCGGCTCAGGTTTCACTTACGGTCTGAACCGCGAAAATCGTTAAAACAGTTCGGTTTTTTGTTTAAATTTTAATTTTTAAATTTGAAGACGATTTTATCGGTTTTAAAATGATAAATCGAACGGTTTTTGCGGTTAGTCGAACAGTTTTCTCGGCTAGCCGAACGGTTTTGCTGAAAACCACTAAGTGCGAAAACCGAACGGTTTTTGCGATAAATCGATAGATTTTACTAAAAATCGATAAATTAATGAAAAATAAGAAAAAAAATGAAAAAGTGCTGAAAAATTGAGCATGACCTATTGTAATTTCTTTTAATATCAACATTCATAACATACTTTATCTACAAATAGTAAGATATATATTCATCCATATCAAATCTAAAGTTTCAAATACAATAAATCCATACATACATGTAGTTCATCCACAATAAATTAAAAGTCTATACATAGTTTTCGAAGCACACTTTACTTTACAATTGTATTTCAATCAAAATATGCATTGTCGCACTCTTCACTTGAGAGGAGTTGAATTACTATAGTAGCTAACAACTCAGCTTTGAATTCATTTCAAAATTATTCCGTCCAAGCGGCAGTTGTCTCCCACTATGAATATAACATGTTATAAAACTCTAGATTTTGCTATTGATAGACCTATGTGGTAAGAGGTTCTGTGCTACGATCACTGTACGAATAATTGTAGTAGTCATTCCATTGACAGTATGATGTATGACTGTCTGTCGTGAAATAGTAGGTGCCGCAGTAACGCTGCCTCCCTCTATTGATGTCTTTGGTGACTATGAAGCACCATGCTCTTCATCATTTGTAGCATGGGTATAGTCTATCTCACCTGTAAAAGAAGTGAAGTATAAGATAAATGAGTCAAAATTGATCGTATGATGTAAAGAAATGGTTACCTGTGAAATGATGAGTTGTGATCGGTGGCTGTGAGTCAGGAACCATACTGGCTGATGGGTCTCTAGATGTAGTCTGGGAGCTGCTATCATTTGATTCCTGGTAAGGTGTGCTTCGGCTGGCGTCTTCAGAATCTGTGCTGTCGTCACTGCCCACATTCTTACCTTTTTCTTTGCTCTTTATCCTCATCTTTTTAGCACATTTTTTCTGTCTTGCACATTGAATCTTCCTCTTGCCTATGTGAGTAGCACCCACATTTTGATCCGCCCATTCAAATATTGTTTCAGTACGAGATAAGCATATCAACTGTCTACCAGCGTCATCATCTATAACAAGACGGCTCGGTAGAGGACTGTCACTCTCGGTGCCCTCTTCGTTAATAACAGCGTCAGAATTCGATCTCTCATGTGCCATCCATTCTCGAATAGGATTTGAAGAATCATACAACGACAGCTCCATGAGACGATCAAATGGATCGGCTTCTGGTGGCTTATATGACTATGAAGCATCTCGCATACGGATTCGAAGGTTGTAGTTAACATACATTAACTTATGCAATTTGTCATGAGATAATTTGTTACGCACCTTAGTGTGGATCAATGCAAATGTACTCTAGTTACGCTCACAAACACTCGATGATGCACTATGAGACTTCCGTAATGCAAGCTGCTGGAGATGAGGTGTGCCACCTCCAAACATGTTCTACCAAGCTGCAGAAGAAGTATTCTTATCAACTGCTATCCTGTTGGCCAACTCAGTGGCGAATGAACCTTATTTTCTTCTAAAAATTTTCGCCTCCTGCAGGGCCTGCACACACAAGTCGATTTGTGCTATGCGTGTAAATGTCTCTCGAATATCGTTCATTATATTTCAACTCATCCCGTAAAAATAGTGACTTCTTGGGTTCAAAAATCCAGCTGTACATATAACAATAGTTAGATATCTTTGCACTATAAATAAAAAAATACAATAATTTTGTTCGTAAGTAAGTATTACTTACATTCACAAAAGTATCATTGCAAATATCCACCATCCTACGATTTATAATGTCCATGTACCTCTCCATCTCTCGCTCATCATTCCTATAGGGGTTGATACTTATTTTTACAAAAATGATATCTGAGAAGTACTTCACTCAAGGTAGGGCTCTTGTCTTAATCAGCAAACCGAAGAAACGCATACAAAAGTGCATCTACCACATGTTTCATTGAATCCCGCCATGACATGCTTGCTAGGCAAGAGTGAGCATATCTTTTCTCATCGGTGTTAGCAAATCTACTATTTAAGAATGTCTCAGAACCTATCTATACCATGATTTTTTCTCTCCGACGAAGCATACTCTCAAGAAACATGTAGTTTGTGCCAAAACATGTTGCATTCCATCTTACCGACTCACCATCAATAGCATTTGTCATCATAGAGTGCAAATGATTATAATTATATAACCAACGAGAAATCTAGTGAGCCGACTGTATCATAGCTTTGTGCTCTGAAAACTCACCAATAGCCTTTAGCATCAGGTTGATTGTATATGCTATACATGGTTGCCAGACAATATGAGGACACTTGTTTATCAGCAGCTTGCCCGTCTTTTTATAATTTGAACCATTATCTGTAGTAAATTGCATAATATTGTCTGCACCTATATCAATGCATACTTTATTCATTTCCTGCACAAGAACGTTTCATTGTTCAAAATAATATTGGTACAAATAAAATAAATACTGCCATACAATAAACATATGTCTCGTACCTTGAATATAAAGTCCGCAGATTAGCTTTGTCCAGTAACATCACATGAGTTGTGAAAAAACATGACACCATTACAGTAGATCATGAAGTTTATCAAGCTCATTCGAGTAGGGCCAGTCAAAGAGTCACACATAATCGTGACACCGTACATCGGCCACTCCATCTTGAATTTATCAAATTCCTTCTTGATGTTTTGCTCGTTAGCATCAAGATATGTGTCATCTATTTCTCTTCCATTTGGGTTAGGCATGCTCTCACCTGCAAACATCATGACACATGACATAAATATAATAACATATAAAGAAACATGTAATAAAATAAAACGAATGTGTCATACCCCATCTCTGTGTCTCTTTGATAGCCCTAACAAAGTATGGACTATCGACTTTTCTATCAGAGATGGCTTCTGTATGAAAAATTTCGACCATGCGCGTCCAATGGCCTACTTTGCTAGCTTGCTCTTCGCATTCTATGGACCTGTATCGATCCTAGTTTGAATCCGTTCCTTACTTGACCTCTATGACCCATACCTCCTCATCATGCCAAACAATTCAGACGCATCACTTCTCTGCGACAAACCAGAAGCACTTTGCGATGAACCAGCACCAGCAGCACTACTCTCGAATTGATCACCATACGAACGTTGACGCTGTCTGAATTTCTCTTCCTCTCTAGATAAACTCATGGCAGCCTGCATCTCCAAATTGTCCTTCTCATTGACATTTTCCTCACCTGTAACCTAGTGCTGCCTGAGAGTCTATTTAGCTCGGTTCTTCCTCCACTTAGCGGTTCTATCAAGCTCCCGACAAAAATAGTCTCACACATCGGTGGGAACACGAGGACACCCAACTACGCTGCTTCCACGATGTGCCAAATATTGCTTGAATCGTGTGGCACCACCCCTTCCCTTCACGGACTTACAATATTTACAACAGAACCCGAGATACATGTTATCCCCGTGCTCCTAAATCGAATCGGGCTGATCTGCCATCTTAGAACCAACAATACCTGAAAAATGACCAACTACGTTCTAAAGTTGCTAACAAATTGACCAATATTCGAACAAAAACCGAAAAACAACCATCTTAACTTCTCTGCCATGAAAACCCATCAGATCCGACGGCTTTCCGCGCTAATCGCTCGGCTTACCGCTCAAATCGAGCGGTTTCCCGCTGGCGCCGGCTTACCGTCGAAGGCGCGCGGCTAGCCGCCCTTTTCACGCGGCTAGCTGTGGTTACTGCCCGACTAGCCGCTGCTCTCTCTTGGTTCTCGACTTCGACGCGGCAGACGGCGCGGTGGGGCGGCGAATATGCGGGCGCAACTCGCGGACAGGGAAAGGGGAAGGGCAGAAGAGGCTGTACCCATGTGACTTCGGATAAAATTTGGTTATATATTCTCCATCCAATTTTCTTCGAATTTTTTCAGCACCAAAATCAAATTATTTTTAAAAACTGATTCAACCATGAAGTTGCATTTTTCATCTAGTTTTTTTTACATATTTTTTATTTTAAAATCAACCAAAATTTTAAATTCAAAAAAATTTGAATTCAAAAACCGCTGAACCGCCTAAACCGGACTGTAGCGGTTTGGGCGGTTTTGCGAACCCTGCTCCGGTTTCTCTTCTTCTCTACCCTCTCTGTCTGGTCTGGTCGTTGCGTTTAGGAAACGGAGAAATGTTGGAATATTCCCTCCGCCTGTTTATGATTTCTACAGAATTGTTTCTTTGTTGTTTGGCAGAAATTGACACGGTTCCAATGGTAGAGAGTACTGGTTGGCTGCTGGTACACTGAACTTCTATCTTGATTTTTCTTTTCATTTTCTTATTTGCTGAATAAACTTATTAATGTGTCTCGCAATTTTTCCCCTCGGGTTTGAAGCCATTAGTACAGTTCTAAATGAGGCATCTTTGACAAGTTGACCGAACCAGATGAAATCACAAGGAAGAAAAAAAAAGCAGCCCTTTATTACTGACTGTGACGAGGGATGATGGACGTGGTGGATCGGTGGTCGTTCGCGCCGGGAGGCGGCCCGCTGCTTTTGGCCCGACCCGAACACAGCACGGTCCCAGGCACAGGCACGGCCCACGGCACGGCCCGAAAAGGAGCCAGCCTGACACTCGGCCCGTTCGCCGCTAGAGGCCGGCCGCCAAGGCCAAGCAGGCCGCGGCCTGGCCCA
>BCLF01000022.1:1789570-1933096 GCA_001602275.1 Zoysia japonica | reverse complement strand
GCCGCCTCGTCGTCGCCATCAGGCTCGCCTCAGATCTTGCGCTCCTCGTCGGCCGTCAGGCCCCGTGGGCTGCCGTGCCAGCGTGCCAACAAGCCGACCGGGCTGACCCGGCACGGTTCCAACGGTGATGGGCCGTGCCTCGGGCCGGCGGCCGTACCCAGAGCACGCTGCAGCACGGCTCGGCCGACCCGATGTGCCTCGCGTGTCGTACCTTATTCGGGCCGTGCCGGGCCGGGCAGCCCAAATGCCTAGGTATAATCGGTGGTACTGGTACCGCGGTACCAGACCATGGCATATTGCCAGTAGACCACATATCCCAGAAAAAAAATTGCAAAGGTGTAAACTACACACTGGTGTAGGATCCACATGTGCATGTTTTTTTAGAAAGCCTCTTAAAAAAATTAGCTTCTCACAAAAAAATCTCTCCACTGTCCTTGCATTTGAACGGTTGTATTGCAATATGATGGCCACGAATGATTGTTTACACCTATTGCACTAAAACTACTTTTGCACTAAAATTTTCTTTTGCCTTTCAAAGTTACTCCCTCCGTCCATATTTAGTCGTCGATTTAGGAATTGACACGAGGATGAAGAATGATAGAAAATGTGAGATGAGTTGGAAACAAGGAGGAGAGAGATAGAGATAGAGATAGAGTGAAAATAGAGAAATATGCATTGGAAAGCGAGAATGATAAGTAAAAAAGAAAAACTTGTGAACTCTAAGATGACAATTAATTAGGGACAGAGGTAGTACATGTTTCCAACCAGCCATCTCACCTGTGGGTTGTGGCTCGCCTTCTGATTTTATATAACAGGTTCACATTGTTGGGCTTCTCGTAATCATCTTCGTTAGACCTCTGGTCTGATCTCACCTTTGAACCAAGGGGTGAAGTGGATGAGTGAATAGTCGTCGTCCCGCCTGGCATGGTGGCAAATTGAAATTCTGGACCTCTTTTGAAACGTAGAAATTTCACAAAAATTTCACAGAAAAAACGTAGAAAACGAAAATAATTTTCGCATTCTAAAGAGACCTCTGATTCTGAAAATCCCTTTCCGCTGGACAAACTAGGGAGTACATTATCTTCCTGAATGAAGATCATAAACAGGTCGCCAAATGTTGGTGCGCCGGCATGCGCCCGCGTGTTGGCGAGCAAATGACCTGCGCCGCTAGCTGTGTTCGTTGGCTAGCCAATTTTTGGAGCGACATGGGCTTGGATCCAAACCGAAGTCAAATTCGTGTCGGCACGTGCTGGCTCGCCAATTTTTGGTGTACAGGCATCAATGTCAATCCAAGCAGCCCCCATAGCACCTCATGTCGCGCACAAACAAAGACTGATTTAAGGGTTCCTGAAGGTTAAGGAAAGGACTTCAAAAAACAAGCATCCGAGGAAAGCTTATATGAACAGCTTTTATGATGTAGTACTCGCAAGAGCTACTATAATCTACTACCCATCTACTACAAAGGCATAATAAATCAGCAATATTTTATCCTGTAATTCTGAGCACTCTCGGTTCCAGAAAAGGGGGGAAAAAAACAGTAGCATAAAACTTTTACACTCCATTCCGTGAACTAGAAGCCAAGAACGGATACAAAGAGCGTGTAGTTGCAAACTCAGATCATCTCAATCACGAGTTCTGCTGTCTCTGCTGCAGCTCTTGCTGCTGCCTCTGCTGCAAGTTGACGAGCTTGTGGTAGGCGCCGCTCTTGTTCTCGATCAGCTCCCGGTGCGCCCCCTGCTCGATGATCTTGCCGTCCTGGATCACCGAGATGACGTCCGCGTTCTTGATGGTGGACAGCCGGTGCGCCACCATCACCGTCGTACGGTTCTTCATCACCCGGTCCAGCGCCTGCTGCACGACGCGCTCCGACTCCACGTCCAGCGCGCTCGTCGCCTCGTCCAGGAGCAGGATGCCCGGGTCCTTCACGATGGCGCGCGCGATGGCGATGCGCTGCTTCTGCCCGCCGGAGAGCTGCACGCCGCGCTCCCCGACCTTCGTCCGGTAGCCCTCGGGCAGCGTGCTGATGAACGAGTGCGCGTTCGCAAGCTTCGCCGCCTCGATGACCTCCGACTCCGTGGCGCCGTCCTTGCCGTACAGGATGTTGTCGTAGATCGTCGTCGCGAACAGAGCCGGCTCTTGCTGGACTAGACCGATGTATTTCCGCAGCGATTTCAGCTTAAGCTTCTTCACGTCCTTACCTGCGCAAATGGCATCCATTTTCGATCTTAACCATTTGCATAACTATTTTATCGGACAATTTTGAAGAAAACAGGAGGTACCGTCGATCAAAACTTTTCCAGCAATCGGGTCGTAGAACCGGAGGATGAGGGACAGCACCGTGCTCTTTCCCGAGCCGCTCATCCCGACGAGCGCCATGCTCTTACCGGCCTTCATCAGGAGGTCGAGCCCTTTGAAAATGGTCACCTCCGGCCTCGATGGGTAATGGAACTCCACGCCACGTAACTCGATCAAGCCCTCCACCTTCTTGATGTCGTCGCCAGAATCTGTCCGGACGTCAGTCTTCCGGTCAAGGATCTCGAACACCGAGGACGCCATCTGGTTCCCTTTGATTATGTCCGGCGCCATGGCCAGGGTCTCCCCCATGGCCAGGGCCGTCACGATGAGCACCATGAAGGACTTCATCACGGACTTGAAGGTGGCAAGTTCCTGGCTCATCAGCTTTGAACCGTACCTGAAATTTGCAACATTTCGCTTTTAGAGTAAACGTAGACTGAAAGCTTAGCGTGCTCTCCAACCAATTCATAGCACTTACCATAACGCCAGTGCGTAGGAAGAGAAGAGGAAGAACTGAGAGACTCCATAGAAGAGGCCAGCGCCCTGGCCTCGCCGGAAGGACCTCTTCGAGGGCTCCTTCAGCTCGTCCGCGTAGAGCTTGATCACCTTCTCCTCGGAGCAGAACGCGGCCACCGTTCGGATGTTGCTCACGGCCTCCGCGGCGAGCATGTTAGCCTTGAGATACGATTTGCCGAGGTTGCCGCCGTAGCCCTTCATGAACATTTTCTGTTCCATCCATCACGGCAACACGATACAGTGAGCTGTGCATGGAAAACTCGCACCAAGCAGTTAATTTGCAGCAGCAGAACGATGTGTGTTCACCTCGCTGATGTGGCCGCTGACCATGAGGGGATAGGTGGCGAGGACGACCAGCGTGATCCGCCAGTTGAGTATGAAGGCGATGATGAGCGAGGTCACGATCATCCCCACGTTCTGCAGCAGGATGGTGGAGCGGTCGACGACGATGGTGCGCACGAGCGTGGCGTCCGCCTCGAGACGCGACGAGAGCATGGCGCTGTTGTTGCTGGTGTCGTCGAACCACCCAATCTCGTTCCGCAGGATGGCCGAGAACATCTTCTCCCGGACTCGCAGGGTGAGGCGCTCGCCCATGATGCCGAAGCTGAGGTGCTCGATCACGTGGAACACCACGGTGAGCAACGCGCCGCCGCAGAAGAGCAACGCGATCTTGCGCACCTCCCGCTTGGTGGTTTCCCACCCCATGTAGTAGGACACCAGCGCCTGCGTGACGCCCAGCGCAAACAGGGGCATTTGGGATCCGGCCACGAACGCGCTGATGGTGCCCGACACGCCGAAAAACCAGTCCGGCCGCACCATGGAGTAGAGCTTCTTCATGGAGACGGGCTTCTCCTTGCGTCCTTCGTTGTGCACCTCGCCGGCGCCGTACCGGCTGATCGAGTCCTTGTCGGAGCGGAAGCTCGCACCCATGCTCGTCCTCCCGGATAACTCCCTTGAATACTTGAAACTGTCCAAGAAAAACATCATGGTAAGATCGCCTGCTTATAGCGGCCAGTTGACACATTGTCAGTATCCACAAATACCTTAGTGCCTTGGTGATGCTTGCACTATCAGAGAAAGACGGCTTGTGCTGAAGCTGGGCTGCCTCCTGCAGCTGGATCAATGAGGCGTACGCACTGCTGGGGTTTGACATGAGCTGCTCGTGGGTGCCGGTCTCGAAGATCCTGCCACCGTCCACGACAGCAATCGTGTCGGCGTTCCTGATGGTGGACAGCCGGTGCGCGATCACCACGGTGGTGCGTCCGACCATGACGCGGTCCAACGCCTCCTGCACGCTCTTCTCGGACTCAGCATCCAGCGCACTCGTCGCCTCATCGAGGAGCAGTATCGACGGGTTCTTCAGTATCGCCCTGGAAATGGCGATGCGCTGCTTCTGACCGCCCGAGAGCTGTATCCCGCGCTCGCCGACCTGCGTCTCATACCGCTCGGGGAGGTTGTTGATGAAGGTAATGGCCTCCGACAGCTTCGCCGCGTGGTTTATTTCATCCATGGTTGCGTCGCCCTTGCCGTAGAGTATGTTCTCCCGGATGCTCGTCGCGAACAGGGCGGGCTCCTGGTTGACCAGCCCGATCTGCTGCCGCAGCCACTTGACGTCGAGCTCCTTGATGTCGTTCCCGTCGAGCAGGATCCTGCCGGACAGAGGCTCGTAGAAGCGCTCGATGAGTGACACCGCGGTGCTCTTGCCGGACCCGCTCCCCCCGACGAGCGCGACGACCTTGCCGGCGGGGAAGTCCAGGCTGAACTTGTCGAGGATCACGACGTCCGGCCGGGACGGGTAGCTGAAGCACACGTCGCGGAACTGGATGTGGCCGTCGACCGCCGGCAGCGTCCGGCCGGTCTTGGAGCTCGCCTTGTTCACACTGCTCCTTTCGATCATCTGGAAGATGGGGAACGCCGCTGTCCTCGCCCTGAGGAACGTCGATATGTTCGGCGCCGCCTGGCCGAGCGACCTGCCAATCACAAACACGCACATTCCCATTACCAATCAGTTACATACCCAGCGACCCTACTAGCATGGGCGATGAGATTAATTTGCTACTTGGAAGTTGGAATGAAGCACTCACAGGCCAGCAATCACAACGTTGAGCATGGTGGTGAAGGACTCGCCGCCATTAGAGATTCCCTTGTGGACGACGATGCCGGTGAACCAGACGAGCAGCGCCCAGGACAGGAAGAGCACCGAGTGCATGGATCCTAGACCGAGGCCCTTGGCGAGGCCGCCCCTCTTTCCGTACTTGTACGTCGTGAGAAGCGCGTCCCGGTACGTCCTCACCGCCTTCTCCTCGCCGACGAACGCCTGCACCGTCCGCACGTTGCCGATCACCTGCACGAACGAACCTACCGGCGGCCTCAGAACGCGCGTTCTCGTTCAACCAGACAAGTACGTGTCGTTTATGCATATAAAGAGCAGAGCGAATCCGATCGACCTCCTCGGCGATCTCCCCGGCCTTGACGTAGGACTTGCGGACGCGCGCCATGAGGCCGATGGTGACGTAGGCATAGATGCCGCCGGCGATGGCGATGAGCGGGACGATGGCGAGGGTGACGAGGCTGATCTGCCACACGCGCGAAAAGCCGATGGCGAAGCCGGCCAGGAACCGGCTGATGTAGTGCATGAAGTTGCCCACCTGCAGCGAGCCATGAGGTGCGAGCCGAGCTCGTCAGCGTCCAAAAATTAAAAGAGTCAGTGTCACGCCTTAGCAGTTGAATTGGAACGGAAAGTGTCCTGGTGGGTTGTACTAGGTGGGAATATGGGCTCGATTTCAGCTATATATCATGGGCCCATGCTTTCGTTCATGGAAAACCAAGGCTCGTCCTTTTAGAACCATACTGGACCCCTTCAAACTTGATGGACCGTGAATCAGAAACTAACTTTTGTTTGGCACCGTCTCTGTTCTGAAATTGCTGTCACTGGCTAGCTCAAATTTAAACTAGCAAACGACGACAATTTCAAAACCGAGCAGTAGCACCCGCTAAATAAGACTGGTGTGCACCAAACGAAACCGGTAAGTTTCTGATTCACGGCAATTGTCAGTACTGTTGCAGACCTGCAGAACACGAAGTTCGTTCTAATTTCAGCAGGCAAAGGTTTAGGTTGGCACGCACCAGAGCAAGAGCGTTCAGACTCGGTGAGCAGCATCCTACCAACCGAGATCCTAAACGCCTCCTCCACCGTCAGCACTTATGTTCAGCTCACGCGTAAGGCCAAGCAAGCATCGCCCAAGATCAGGATGCGTCCCCATTCAACAACAACCCCACCCTGACCGAGCGCGTACCCAATGCTGGCAACTACTAGGGAGTAATGAACCGGGCGGCAAGCCGGCACCGCCGTTGCCCACTAGGGAGTTGTTGGCAAAATCAGCAGCGACCTCAAAGAGCCCACAACTGATGACGCTAACAAGATCCATGGTAGAAAACCACTGAAATGCCTTGCCTAAAAGTTGATCACAACATGCTGTCACGAAATTTGACAGCAAAGTAGGGATGCAGAACTGGCAAGTTAAAGCGGTACCCACATTTGAGAGGGTGCGCTGGCATGCGGGGAAATGCACGGCAAAAAATTGAGTGCATCGGTTGTACACGCATAATTGTGTGATACTCACTTCACTACTATGGATTTGATGATTGTACCATATATGATAAACGGATGTTCTCAGCATCACTTGCAGTCAATGCCATCTAAGAGCCGTTGAATTTGACAGATCAACGGTTCAAATCTATTCTAACTCGAACACATAGTTACATTTGCAGAGAGAGCTATTTATCATAAACCTATTTTCTTTTCACCACGAATGAAAGTGACGTTGACTTTTTCTTTTCTCACCGTACACGTAGGTGTTAGTAGTCATTGTAGAGTAACTGAGAGCGTGATCATAAATCGAAAGTCATGGAAACCCCTTGCTCAAACGCATGGTGTTCCGCATTTGTGCCGTGTGACGAGATCTGACCGTGCCTGTCCGTCTACCCGAGCGACCTCAGTTCGAAACAGGTCCGCTGCCACCCTGGAGCCCATGCGCGCAGTAGGGAGGTTCTAGAAGCTGGCTATGGGCCATAGCCTACGAACGGAGATACTGTACTGTACTACTAGTACTGTTACCGCTCAGGAAAGACGATGCGATGGGCATTTTCAAACGGTTTGCATTTCAGAAATAAATTAAATGCGAAAAATGTCCGCTATGTTTTTTTTTCAGAATTAACACGTTACAAGTATCTAAAATGTGAAATCATATGAAAAATACTAAAAGTGTTTTTCACAGAAATAAGTTTGATTTCATAGAAAAAAATTGTAGAATTCAAGAATTTTCCCCATAATAAAAGGGTGCTGGTAAAGCCTGCCAATTTGCTGAACAAAAAGTCTTGTGACATTGATTGGTAAACCCCCAGTTATGAAGGGACTGTTGCAATCAACATTGATCGCTGTGCGTGAGCCGGTACTGTACAGTGCACGGGAATAGTGCACAACTGCATTTTCATGCTAAGTGCTCGTACACTGCGCTACTTCATCTAAACCGACGGTGCTTCATCATGGGCCACGCAGCGCTATTGATGATTGTGGTTTTATTTCGCTCTGTTAGAGGTGACCCTTATCATGAATGCTGATTTGGTAAAATGAAAGAGAGTAAATACAATACTTCATGAAAACAATGTCAATTTGAGGTATACACATATCAACTTATTAAGCTAATGCGGTTTTGTATAAATAACTCTGCTACCAACCGGCAAATTTCAAAATAATACTTCTTCGAAGACAGTTTTGCACAATGCAAAGATTCAGGGCCTGTTTAAAAACACTACTCCGTACTAGACAATTTGCTAGCTCAGCTAGTAATTGTTATCCAAGCACATAATAGCTAAAATTACCTATCGACTATTAGTCAGATGACTGTTATACTATACCTAGTGATTTTAAAGCATGACTAAAATGTACTGTGCCCATGCTGAAAAAAATACATTCTACCGGTTCACGTACGTACACGTTATCAGCCACAGCTTGTGAATACGAAGTATACGTTTCCATAAATTAACAAACCCAGCGTACGCTCCGATCTCTATACGGGACACAAGGGCTGATCCATGGGTGGAATTCAAACAGGGAATTACTAGGAGTAATTCGATGATGAACAAGAAAAAGGGAGAAGAAGCCCGAGATGAGATTCATGAGAAGCCGCAGTTACTCCCGATCAAGTGGAGGAGTACTTTGCAGACGCCCCTGTGTGTGGATCAGCGATGCGCGGCAGCTGCTGCTGCCCCGCCTGCGCCCGCCACGCTTTCAATGCCCATCACCAACCTTCGTAACTGCTCGCAGGCCCAGCAGCCTCCCCGTAGATCCGCGCCGCGCCCTCCGCCGGCGCCGCGCCGGTAAACTCTCTGGCTACCGCTCCACTCCTACTACGGAATATTAACCCATTTCGCCTCGCCTGAGCGCGCGGCGCGCAGCAATGCGAGAATGGCAGCACGCGCATGTAATAACTTTGCACGTGTATGAGTGCGCACCTTCTCGGAGATGGCGTCCTGGACGACGAGGATGTCGCTGGTGATGGCGTTGATGACCTCGCCGGTGGACGCCTCCGTGTCGAAGACGGCGATGTCCTGGTCCAGCATCGCGCGCAGGTACGCCAGCCGCATCTTCGCCGCCTGCCGCTCGCCTGTGTGCATCCAGCACGCCACCTCTGCCGCGCGAACAACAACACATGTTACCATACGAAGATCAAATTAAGATTGCGTTCGCATGATACTGCTGCTATGTTGGTGGTGGCACTGCACGTACCGGTCCACGACGAGAAGAGGATGACGACGCCGAGGTACACGAAGTCCAGCGAGTACTGCACGCACAAAAGAAATAAGCAAACACGTCGTTGTCACCAGATTCTCGCTTGGGATCTCCAAAACCGCCAGAGATGCGCGTGCACCGTCGGTGGACATACCTTGGCGACGCGGCCGGAGACGGTGGTGGGGAAGAGGTACGCGAGCCCGATGATGTTGATGAGCTTGCCGAAGAAGATGAAGAAGACCGGCACCGAGGCGCCGTGCGCGCACGCGCCCAGCGAGCCCACCGCCATCAGCACGTAGTCCCACCGGTCCGCGAACGAGAACAGCTTCAGGAACGGCACCTTGGCCGTCTCCTGATCCGCCGCCGCCTTCTTCTTCTCCCCCGCTGCGCCGCTCTCCCAGCCGGCGCCATGCGCCGACGACGAGCTCATGTTGACCTCTCGCCCTCGGCCTCCTCCCCCGCGACGCTGGAGCGCTCTGCTGGGAGTGAGTGAGTCGAGTGACGATGGTGTGCCCCTGTGCCCGTGCAGCGCTTTAAAGGAGGTGTGCGCGCGGTGGTTTGGCCTGGCGTGCGGTAGGCAGTTGCAGTATCCGTTCGCCCGTTCTTGTAGAAGGAGGGAGCAGGGAGCTTGCCAGCGTTCAGTCCCGCGCGCGCACAGGCGTCTCGCGACCTCGCGTGGTAAGACTGGCAGTAGATCGGAGCTTCGCGGACTAACCGACTTATTAATGGCGATCGACGGAGGCGACAGGTTTGACTCGAGTGGGGCCGGGGCGTCATCTGGCCATGGCTACTGTCATCGCATTATTCGCCATTGAAAATTTTACTCTTCTCTTATTTATCATTGAAAATTTATATTTTTTTTATTTATCATATGTCTAATAAATTATATATAAATAAATTTTTAATAACAAATAAAAAAGTAAAATTTTTGATAAAATAAGAAATTTCCTCTTATTCGTAACCTTATGGCTCCTGCACGCGGTGCATTGGAACAAGGAGTACTTCCCCGTGGAAGTGCTCATATTTCCCGGTAGCCAGCTAGCCTATTGGAAGAGCACTTTGAAGCAGTAACGTTTTGTGTACAGATGAAGGCAAACATAAACTTAATGCAAACTCCGCTTTTATCACTCCTCCTAGTACGAGTACCGGCGCTCTCTTCGTTCCAATAAAAATCATTTTTTGTTAATTACGACTTTATCAATAATTTTAATAAATTTAATAATATAAATTACATATATTATCAAAGTATTCTTTTGATATATATAAAAATATAAATTTTAAATTTTAAAAAATCATTAATTAAAATGTAAATCAACAAAAGTTAGAAATAAACTGAGACAGTACATGGGTACACCTAAACTCACAGTACGGGTACCGAGCTCGCAAGCAGGGCAAACGCAGAAAAAACCTTTCTCGTGATTTGATTTGACACGCTGTACTGAACGTACGGTGTGAGGTCGCAAATGGTGAAGGAAGAAGAAAAGAGAGGAATTGAATGTGGGAGGAAAACACAGTTGGCAGTACGTCGGCCCCGCCTCACACAAGACACGTGCCGAGGTGGGGACGGGGCGACGATGGCGCGCCACTCCGGTGACGCGACCCTTGCTTCCCCGGAGAAGCCACGACGCGCGATCGATAGGTTATGGCTATTTCGATCCACGACTTCCTTCTTCTGCGAACGCGCGCAAGAGCCGGTTCAGAGCGCGCTCGCTCTGGCTTGGAGTTGGAACAGATGGCATTGAAGCCACTTGTGCAACGGGCGATTGAGATATTCCATTTTTTTTCAGCCTCCATCTCTTTCCAATTGGTCTCCAGATCAAATGTTCGGAGTGCACTGACCTAAAAGAGGGGTTCGGAGTGCACGCATATTATGTGGTACAGGAAGTTCAAGGTGCAGTAAACACAGTAGGGTTGTTTCGCTTCAGTCAACACAACATTTCAAGACTGCTCATTACTATCCGATGTTGCAACAAACAGATGTTGTTCGGTTTCTCCTCTCCCCTCTTTCTTTGCAATGAATGTGATTATATCTATCGTGAAATTATGTACCTGTATCATACAACACCACAAGCGATGATCCGCAAAAAAAAAAAGGAGAAATATCACCGCTGCACCTAGAATTAGACGTGGCATCTGCTATCGTCACCACTGATGATCCGCTTATTGCTCTGTGGTGTCAAGAGGGTGGTGGATTCCTTACACCGAGACCATCTGGGGTTACAGCTCTCCTCGTTGCTCCAGAATTTGGCAACCAGCATCTTTACGAAAGCCCTGAAGTCAACAACAAATGAAGTTACAATCTCCCTGCACAACATAGCCATGCGTCATAAACAGTGCTATATCATTTAATGACAGCAAAAATACTTCTCCTAGAACCATGAGATAATTTAGCATTATTAAAATTAGATGGAAGCTTAAGACTCTTTGGAGCAAAAGTTCTGGAAGCATCATACTGTATTTTGTTACACTTGGTTCCATCACATATGTGTGAATCCAAAGAAATTAATGCTGCTTTATGCAGTGAATATGTAAAGCAAGAACTCATGACCAGATGATGTTATATGCAGACATTTATCCTAACATAAAGACCATTTGTGATTAACATCTTGAAAACTCAACTCCTAAGAAATAGCTACAGCAAAGTTGCAAACAACAATAACAGATAGAGATTACTGGCCAACAAACTGAGGCCAGAGTCTGGTTCAAGTGAATCAAAAAAACAATGAAATGAAGAGGCCGGAGTCTGATCAAATAATCACAATAACCATGTTTAATCAACACCAGCGTTCAACAATTGCTTTATGCCAATTAGCTAGTCTTGTCCAGTCATGTGATAACACTTTAAAGCACGTTATGTTCACGCGATAACATCAATGCTGCAGCCTCTTTTAGCTACAGCGTACCAACTATTGTTGAACAGTTCACATCATTATATGCAGTAGCATTTTATTGCAGATTAGGGTGGGAATTGGAGCTTCTGGTCATTTAAACTTTCAACACGATAAACAACTTAAATTGCAAAATGTAGCATGCCATTTACTATTTGACTCAAGTTTAGATCATGTTCCCCTCGGCCCCCATTCATTAAAAAGATCTACGAAATTATCAGTGTGCAGCTAACATTTTGATATCCTTCACTCCAACAAGGATACAACCAATGAAACATCCATGGGAACAATAGTTAAAATAAAAACTTCACAAGAAGAAAAATTCATCAACGGAAGCACATGCTATCAGGAAGAAGGTTCCCTCAGTTGATCATGCCAAAACAAGATTTCAGCATTATCTATCTTAAATTATATTACTCTGGGCAAAAGCTCAACAGATCTCCCTTCTCTAAACAATCAATACCTACTGCATTCTGAATATTACCACTGCAGTAATCCCCTCCTTTATTGTTTTTAAGGCACAAAGTAAAATTATATCTGTGATGAAGACAGGGAAGAAAGACAATAATGAAATATTGCAAAATTTTAAATAAGCTTTAGATGAGGTGCAACAACTACAGACTCCTCCATTTGGACTGGACAGGTTTAGGTTAAAAACTAACGACTAAAGCTACCCAGAAAATCAGACACACTGCAAAGTTCAAGCACTTTTTATAGAAATAAATGTGAATTAAATAACGAATCACCTGAATTTGCATAAGCTACCAAGGAATTGGAGCATTGCAGAAACAAAAGAGTAAAACATAGCATCGGCTAATTGGAAGTGCATAGTTCTAGAGAAAAGGAAATGATACTTACAGCGGTGAACATGGTGAGCGACCCCCATTGACATAGTACACAAACAAGTAAGAGTCATAGTGTTGTCCTCTAATGTAGTAAAACATTGGAAGTCTTCTAACTAGCTTAAATAGCATCTTCTTGTAAAAGCTGATAGCAGGCTGGTTATATGAAATAACATGCAAGTACACACCCCTGCAATTTGATATACTTGCTGCATATTTAATCACCTCCCGAACCAATGAGGATGCTGTAAGTGAGAATTTTTGTAATAAGGATTAATATAATTGACAAGAGGAATAAACAGTGAACTCAATGATAGGACAAGGTAAAAAACCTATGCCGAGGTTTCTGTAGCGATCCACTACACCCAGCGTCAAGATATACACAAGCGTCAGATCTTTTCGTGAACTGTTATACCTAAACAAGTCCTCAATCTGCAGATTCAAATCATCAGCTCTTCACAGCAAAACCATCTACATAATACCATTTTCAGAACCTTGTGTACATACCTCGCTATCTTTTGCTGCAATCATCCTCGTGGTTACAAAACCTATTATCTCGCCCCTGCCTTCATCCGATCTACTGATGTCCACAGCTCCCCAGGAAACAATACCATGGCCGTTGACAACGTTCAAGAAGAACTCCCTCTCGTATCTGAAAAAAAATGAGCAGCAGTCAGGTATTTAATTCGTAAGGACGCCACAAAATTAGTACAAGCAAACCCGCTGCCGAAGGTGATGTATAGCGTTTTAGCTAGAACAACGAGCATACGAAGCATCCGTATCAAGTAGTTACCTAATGGGGAAGAGGGCGAGGTGAATCTTCTCAAGAGCTTCGAGGTCGGAGGGCTGGATAGGGCGATACTCTATGGTAGGGTAGATTTCGGATCTCGGGTCCAACATCAGCAGCTCCGGGTGCGGCGGCGGCGACCGGATAAGTTCTTTGCGGCCTGTAGCGTCCCCTGATGAGGGAAAAAAGCTTCGCCGCTTCGTATAGTGTTCTCGCGTCCGGGCGCGTCAGCTGCACCACGACGAATCGCAGCAAGCTCCGCGGTGGTGGCGCTCGCCGCAAGGGGAAACAAGGGGGCAGAAGTCGGCGAGGCGCGGGAAGCTGATCGGCGAGCGAGCTAGAGACGCGGAGGGGCAGAAACGAACAGTAAGGGCCAGATCACGAGGTGACAGGGAGGGGATGAGGTGGTGCCGGAACGGCGGCGACCTTGGACGGCTGCCTAATCGGCTGGTTTGGGCGTCATTAGCTGAAGCTAACTGTTGTAGGATTCGTAATCCAGACCGGTAACCTTTCTCTTTCTTTGGTTCAGCTCCATTCTCAGGAAAATCCCCTTCATCCGTCCAATTTACTCTTAAAATTTTTTGAATACGATTTAAAATTTCAATTTCTGTATTTCAAATCACATACAACTTTTGTAAGATCACATTGTACTGCCTAAGTGTTTTAAATGCAAAGTATCTAAAAAAATTTTCCGTCCATTTCATTTTAATTTTTGTTTTTTGCTAGCGCCAACAACTAAGATTTTTATTCTAGTGATAAGAATTTTACAGGAATGGTGTAGTAATTTTAAAAAATCAGTTCAATTTCATAAGAAAAAATATGAAAAAAAATCATGTGTTTGAAAAGGGTTTTTTTTTAAATTGACACCATATTCGTATAGTTAAAAGCGCAAATGAAAATCTCTATCATGCTTTGCGATTTCAAAGACTAAGCCGGTAAGGTAGACTGACGTCAAACTATATCTAACAATCTCAATTGTGGCATAGTGAATGTGTTATCAAATGGAGTATATGCAATTTCACTCGTCAAAGAAATTACTCCAGTTTCACGGTCGGCCCGTGAACCGAGCCTGAACCATTGGGCCGTGAGGATTCTTTCCTTCAGTTTTTTGTACAGTACTACTAGCAGCGACGATATGAAATGGAAATAAAGAAACGAGGCCCATTTAAAATACTCATAATTCAAGTCATTTTGATTATTATTTTAATCAAACATTGAAAATACAAATTTTAAATATTTTTTAAGTTGTTAAGTTTAAAAAATTGAAAATTATATGACTAAATTTGTCTTTAAAATTACTTTCATAAAAATATACACATGTCACTTTTTTATAAATATTTTTTAAAAAAAATAGAAGTGAAAAACTACACTTTGGAGGTCGTGTTATTGTACAAAACAACTTATGATGAGTATGAAGGAAGTATGTAGTATCAGCTCTACAGCAGTTTCTATGAGTCCTATTAACAAAAAGCCCCTGTATATTCACAGCTTCCATACAAGTTTAAACGAAAGTTGCTGATTAGTAGCCCCGTAATACAGACCCAGTTATAAACCTATGGTTCAGTACAGCCTCAGCAATTGGTCGCTTGCGGTAATCAGGATGAAGCATTGCCTATCGAAGAATAAAAGCAGAGTTAGTAACTCTTACAATACTGCGCATGATTCACGGCAGTTGAAGGTTCAGGAACAAATGAGTTTTCCGCATGAAAGCGGCAAACCTGCAGCAACTCCCAGCCAGCGCCATCCCCTAAATCTAGGAAATTTACCGCTTCTGTTAACCGGTCATCCTCCAGACAATACCTACATGACTTGAAAGGATAAATCATTGTGTGTAACCTGAATATCATAACAAGTGACCCAATCTATAAATCAGCAACACTGAGTTTAGTTCACAGAACATGAATTTTTAGCAATTCATACTCTCTTGCAGCATAAATGTCAAGCCGGAATGTGCTCTCCAGAAGTCTCTGTAAAATCAATTGACACAATGTTAAGTTGCTGAGTGGAGAACTGAAAACAACGCTCTACCTTTCGTGAACTGAAAATTAAAATATGTCCTCAATTACCTGCAAAGAGATGCCATCTATAACACCTGCTTCGCAGAATGGAATAAAAGCCATGTAGGCAACAAGCAGCCCAGCTCCATAACTGCTTAGTCAGTGCATGTAAATATCAACGTTCATTTTTGTTGAGATATAAAAGAATAAAAATACTTGCATATCATCAGCTATTCCAAAAGCTCGTTTCTCCAAAGGAGTGGATGCTCCAGCAGCAGATGCCCGTCGCCACAGTCCATCTGACAATGCTCCTGCTCCAATTGATGAATACCTATAATCATTGACCGCGTATGTTTTTAAAGATACTATCCCGATGAACTAAGGTATGAAAGATATATGAAAACTATTCCATGAAAGTATACCCAATATCTACAGAAAATGCCAAATCACGTAGCCTTGGAACCATATAGCGTCCATCTTTCTCCATCACAGTACTATGGAACAGAAAGTTACTCTAATCAGTAGTTATTTGAACATAATGAAAGCGAAAGAAAATTCACAGCATACTTGAGAACAACAGAAGAAGGTCCAAGGCTTTGATGCAGTCTATCATGATTGTGCATGTGGACAAGGCCACACATAGCTCCATTAAGGAGCCTAAGAACAAAGTATCTCCGTAACTCCAATTTGTATGCTCGACTGAAAGGGTTCCAGAATGGCAGGTCTCCAGATAGCTCTTTCGATTGCCTTTCACTGGTTATTTTAGCATAGTCTGCAGCACTATATCTTCCGTCATCTCGGAAAGCAAGCCACTGTGATAAAGTTGTCTCTCAGTCTCTCAATGTATAAATGAGGATTACGAGTATAAACAAAACTATGAAGTAAACCTGCTCTCCAGTTGCTGTCTCAAAGGCCCCTAAGAGATACTGAATGTTATCACAGATGTCTCTAGGGTCACTCTGAAAATAGAATCCATAGGTGGAAATAAGTTTTGTAAATCTCATGTCTAAAATAATCTGCAGCTTTTGTTAGCTGTTTATGATTTACGTAACCTGAAGGAAAGAATGAGTCCTTAGCTCATTCAGTGCCATCAAATCAGCTTCCGAAGCACCAGCAAGAACTCCAGGGTATACCTTTGTTTCAAATCCTATGTCTTAGCACAATATAAGATAGTCAATATATTCATTTATCCACAAAAAACCCAAAGTGGTTGGATCGTTCCCTGGATCCTACACAAGCGGAGCTTTGTGCACTGGGCTGCCCTTTTCTATGACACAGAAAGGTAAAATCGTATATGGAACCAAATTGAAAACTTGGAAGTATATTCCCAGCAACAAATCATCATTTCATTTTTCAAGTCAGTGTTGAATTGATGGACACCATTTCAACAATCATGTGTCATGAGCACTGCCCTCTACTAATAACAAGTACTACAAGTTATATAAGATTATAAAACAAACTATTGACTGATTTCTACAAAATGGCATGTGACTACTACTACTACAACAGAGCCTTTCAGTCCAAGAAAATTGGGCTAGGTTAGAGATGAAACCCTGAAAGAGCCAATGCACAAGGATACAAATAAAAAAGGAAGGAAGATGGAAATGAAGAAAAAAGGGGGCAAAAACGGAATAATAAACAAAATGGAATGTGGCTAAATATTGTAATGTAAAAAAAAAACAGAGCATACCTTAAATATGGCCTGTGTGCCCCTCAATGGACCATGAACAACTCTTCCCTCATAAAGTCTGGAAATAGGCAATGATACATGAATACTAAGTATTCCTTTATAAAATTATTAAATCAACACCTCAATTTGCTGCCAAGGAAAACAAAAATAGCACATCAATTAGAAGGCAATGACCTAATCTTCACTTCTCCTTCTCCAACATCTTGGACTCGTAATTGCTCAATCTCTTCTGCTGAATATCCAAGGTCAAGATCTTCAATACCATCAGCATTTAACGGTTGTCCAAATTGAGAAGATGAGTAGCTGTTTCGTGTGAGATAATGTCAGGAAATGTGATAGCATAGATGAAAATTTTGCAAAGTATATGCAGAAGGAAGTCACAAGTACCCGGTGACCTCTCACGATTAAAAGTAAATGGAAGATTCTATGCATCATCATTACATCATCTTTTATTAGTATAGATGGAAATTATTTCTTTTCTCTAGAATGCAAGTTATGTGGAAATTAGACTCAACAGTGTCAACAAATGCAGGGACATCTTCAACTCACTGTAAAATTTCACCTCTAGAGCCTACACGTTTCAGTTCTAGAATGTTACCAGAAGGAATCGACTAGGAGCAAGTACTAATCAGTTATAATTTCCCAATCAGTTGGGGTAGAAGGAAAAGGTAAGCCCATGCAGATTCATGGATTATTTCATCCAATCATCACTCCAAGAGATTTCAACCTGGAACTCAATCAGCCCAGGAAACTGGTAGAACATTTACGCTCCGCATTTTTCGCTTTTCCAGCTTTAGAACCAAATCAGCAACCATATCGTAAAGGAAATGGAACCAAGCAAGATTCAGAAGATCTGACCTTGTGATGTTCATGAAGCCATAGCCACCCAAGAATCTCCCCACCTCGAAGTAGGCAGGGTTGGTCATGAGCGCCGCCGGAAGCTGCGGCATCAACCGTCGGCGCGCTCGCTGGCGCCATCCACCGGGCTCCGGCGAGGCGAGGAATCGCACGGGCAGAGCTTTCAGCATCGCATCGACGAAGGCTGACACTGGTGTGTTTGGGCTTTGGGGATAGGAACCATCTCGACCACTGAAACAGCTATCCAAAAATTTGCGAAAATAAAAAATAAATAAGTCAAATTTAAGATACTTTTAATAATGAATTATTTCACAATAGAATAAATAATATTTTACAAATTTTTAATAAAATAAATGATCAAAAATTGAATTAAAAAGTCAAAAAAGTGAGACAAAAGGGTACATTTTTTTTTCTTTTCACCAGAAAATATTTACTTTTTTCCACATTCCTTTGGTCAATGTATTCTTGAACTACAATAATAATAAAATAGGACAATTTGTATTTTTCGATTCTAATATTCATTTCATATATTGAGCCAAAATGTTGTTTTGATTGTAGATTTTCATTTGACATTTTTGGCATACTGGTAGAAATACGTATTCCTGAGGTTCGGTGGAGCTTCCCTGTTATTCCAACAATTTTCCGTTATGCCTCAGAATCTCAGATCCTCGGAGCGAGAGATTTTCCTTGCATGACGGGGAAAACCAACATTTGGGAATTGTTGGGGAGGCAATTTTTTTAACTCCCAATAGCTCTTTGAAATATCCCTTAATTCACATTTAGATACTATTTTTTACATAAACTATTTGGAGATGTTCTATGAGCCACTTCAACGTACTCTCTCTCTTCTTAAATTGTTGCCGCCCTTCATTTTTAATATATAACTTTGTTTATTCATTTTATTAAAAAAATAATTCAAATATGTAAAATTATAAGTTGTGAACTTGTGATTGAAATTACTCTAATATAAAGTAAATTTTAATAAAATATATTATATTTATACATATTTTAAATAAGACGAATAGTTAAATTTAATATTAAAAGTTAATGGCGGTATTAATTTAGGAATGAAAGGGTATAATAGATCGGTTTTTCAAGCCACTTGTGCTGAGAGGCCGACAAAACATACAAAAATTGATTCATCATTACTACTTAAAAAGTACAGTATTTCTTTTTTATATACACACGATAAAATGTCTCCAACAAAGATTAGTTAGACTACGTGCACACGAAAAATGCATCTAGATTTGTCTTTTTTTACAAATTTGATAGATGAAATCTCTTCACATATCTAACGGACGAGCTCTTCTGAATCTCCGGTCCACAAAGTATTATTAGTTACAACAACCAAAAATAAATTACATCATCTATAAAAAGTATTATTTGTTTTTTTTATCGTTTTAGACAACTTTTTATTTATTTTTTTATATTTTTTACTTAAAAAGTTATATATATATTATGAAAATATTTTTAAGATGAATCTAATTATATAATTGTTATATTTTAAAATTTACAAATTTAAATTTATTTATAATTTATATTTACAATATTCGATGCCAAGTTAGAAGGAGCCTAAATTTGGCTAGAAAAGCATATTTTACAACCTATGTTAGGTGCTTTATCAAATAATTTAATTAGACTATCGTATGCATATATTAGAAGGGTATTATCGTTATTCCATGTAAAAAATTTCAAAGATCAAATGAAAATGAGTTCAGATGCGTGGTATTACTATGAGAAGCCTCAACGACAAAGGAACTATTTTTAAAAAGCCCACGAAGTGGGTATCATCTTAGCGAAGTCATACTTAGACGGTATTCTAATAGCAAAAAAACTCCGCTCACGTTACCATCCATCCGCTACACCTATGTCGCCGCGTCGCGTGAAGCTTAGCTCCGCCTCATTCGCACCGCATCGTTTCTCGTCGACATTGGTCCGCTTCGCCCGGTCCACCGCGTCGCGTCACCGGTCTGCCATTGCACGTGCCCGCCGCGTCACGTAAAGTTATTTTAAATATGATGCATGTAAACTTTAAATGATTAATTTGTATTTAATCTTTTATGATGAAGAATGAAAAACTTAGCGTTAGCATGGATATCGAGACTAGTAATTTAAAAGGGTAAAGATTTACTGCAACTTTAAACATGCTAAGTATTTCTTAAGGGATCGAAAGAATAAACAAACATGAGCCCACAATTTTATGGGCCTAGCATGCATTTTCGGCCTTCCAAGCCTAATGTACAGTTGTTCTAAGGCGAAGACTAAATCTTGGTCGATTAACAATCCTTCAAGAAAAACTTAAACAAAACAATCATGGTCGTAAAATTTTGTTTGACCCCGTAGCAGAGTCAGCTAGTAATGGTTCACCACGGAGCACTTCTCCCTGATCTCCCCCTCGTTGCCGGTGAGCACCTCGATGGCTCCCATCTTGACCATCGCCGCAGCGAACTTGGCCTCCCACGCTTTCCCCACTGCGGCATGGAAACCGACGACCCCCGCCGTCCATGGGCTGTCCAGCAGCGTCTGGTCGGAGACCAACGGCACCTTGCGCGCCAGCACGTTCTTATAGTACTGGTTGTCAAGGCTGTCCGGCGTCTTCAGGTCGAGCGACACCGTCGTCCGGTCGCTCATGTCGTCCGTCGACGGCGGGCACCGGCGCTTCAGGTCTGCCGCGTACGCGGGGTTGATGGACGGGTCCGTCCGGCCGGGCTCGCCGCTGAAGTTGTACAGCCGCTGCGTGAACGACGAGCAGTGGGACCGCCCGATGCTGTGCGCGCCGGAGAGCGTGACCATCTCGTCGGCCGAGAGCCCCTTGCGTTTGAAGTTGTCGACGAGCTGCCGCACGGTGAAGTCCGGGAACGGGACGTGGTCGAGCACCTCGTCCATGACGGACGCGCGGCCGTCGCGGCGGCCCGAGGGGACGCTGTACTCGATGCCGCCGGCGAGGTACGCGCCGTCGCGCGCCGCGAAGGCGAGGATGTCTGCGCAGGACACGGTGCGCGGGCAGTGCGCCTCCACGATGGCCTTGGCCTCGTCGATGACCTCGAACCCGCGCAGGCTCGGGGAGTTCGCCGGCGAGTCCTTCTCCGCCTCGTTGCCCGGCGTCGAGTCGATCAGGATCGACGCGTCACATCCCTGCAGAGACGCAACAAAATTAGCAACTTAGCATCGCTAGCCATGCATCAGAGCATCTGACCAAAACCGCGTGCATGCATGCATACGCAGGTAGTATGCTTACCCTGACGAAGCAGTCGTGGAAGTGCATCCTGATGAGACCGGCGGCGAGGCCGGGGTTCGTGTCGACGGCGCGGCGGACAGCGTTCCGCACGATGTCCTCAGCCTGCGGGCAGCTATGCTTGTAGAACCCGACCTCCAGAGCCGCCGGCGATGCGACCGCCACGGAGGAGGCCAGCAGCAGCGCTGCCGATGCAAACACCATCAATGGCCACCTCATGGTCGCCATGGCTTCCAGCTGATTGCTCGATGATCAGAAGCTAGCTTGCTTGATCGGTGCTACTGGCTTAATTACAACACTGCACCTCTTAGCTTCTTGGAATCTCTGTAGCTATTCCAGCTGTGTTGTGGCAACAGAGAGGTGATGAGGAGAGACGATGGCCACTGCACCGCTATTTATACACCACTACTATGACCTTTGAGTTGATGCAGCAGGTGAGAATTGCGCGTGCGTTACAGTATTCTATCATATGCATTGCTTTGCTCTTAACGTACCGAGTCAAGAAGACCGGATCCAACGCAGTAGCCAGCGTTAAATTATCAAGCAAGCAAGCGTGTGTTCATAATCACAGGATGGAAGAACTGGTAAGAGGTCGATCGAGGAGGAGCCGACAGTAGTGCGTGCATATTATACTACATGATTGCATGTCACATCCACCTAACGTATGCAGAAAAACTTTGTAACAACGGATTGATCCAACGGATCAGTCTTGATACAATTTTAAAACGTGCAAAAATATGATTGCGAATGTTCTTAAACAAAGCGTACGTTCCTGAGCTTTTGAAACGTTCTTAAACAAAGCGTGCGTTTCCTGAGCTTTTGAAACGTTCTTAAACAAAGCGTGAGCTTTTGACATGGTCGATGGGCTTGCCGCGAAGAAGCCGTGTGAGCTTTTGATATGTTTCATTTCCCTTTCATTTACCTCGTGCCGGCGATCATATTCAAAAGGCGCATATATTCAACTCATATATACATCTTGCATTGCAACGGATTTGCCAACATGATTAGTACTGATTGTTGATGTAACTAGTTTGATTTTAGTGTGTTTGTAGTCGCTGCCATGACAGTTTTATTATCACAAGTGCAACATAATGGAGGCTCTGTGGTTTTTGTCTTCTTGATAGACCCCGTCAAGGTAAGAATTATTAAACGCTGCCGTTTCCTCCTCTCCCTATTCTTTTGTCCGGAGTATGTTACTATTCAATTTATGAGGGGCCGTTTGGAATAGAGTATTTTCGAAGGAAAGAACGAAGGAAACCGAAACGGAGGAAAGGAAGACATCGGAGCGTTTGGAACGAAGGAAATAGCCATTCCTTTCCGGAGGAAAGGAGCGTTCTCGCCGTGATTTCACAGGAACTGAAAAATCCACTCTGAACCCTTGTTTTCTCTTCCTTCGCTGAAGCACGAGGCAGCTGGCGCGATGAGCTCATCGAGATGAGGGGCATTAGTCAGTGATTCGAGGATTAGAACCGAGTAGAGCCTGTAGAGGAGACGGCCCTGCCTGCGTCGCCGTCCCTCCCGTCGCCGGCAGCCGGGCGAAGGCACTTCAACCGCAGCGGCTGCCCCTGCTCCCGCGCTGCTCCGCTTCCTGCTCCGCTGGTCGCCGCCGCCCCTTGCTCTTACGCTGTCCCGACTCTCCCGCCTGCAGGAACACGAGACTGAGACGAGCAGACCGAGAAAGTGATAAACATGAGGATTTTCTTTTTTTTCCCATTTAACCGTGTACTACGGTACTAAGACTAAGTAGTGGGTACTGTATTATTGAATTAGATCCGTTCAATTTAATTAGCATGAGGACGCGGCCAACGGATATACGTGAGGATTTATTTTATAAATAATCTAAAGATAATTTTTCATTTCTACATTTCAAATAAGCTCTAAATATCTCTTCTATTAAATTATTTATTATTTTAACTTTAATTTCTTTTGTTTTTAATTCCTACAATCAAACATCAAAAGTTTTCAATTCTTTTATTTTTGATTTCTGTACTTTTCACACTTCATTTATTCTTGCGTTTTTTTTTCGATTCTTTATTTTTTCCTATTCATCCAAACGGACCAGTCTGTGTTAGCGTCGGAATCCTTCCCCCAACCAGCTACAATTTTTTTTTCGCCTGTGTTACCACCGGGAAGAAAGTTGTTCGGCCCACACGCTTTGCGAGAAAGGCCCAGAGAGCCTTGAGCCTTATGGACTTCTCTACTAGCGGCTCATACTAAGGCTCAGATAAATTACTCGGCCCACAAATTTGTCCCATGAAGCCCATAATACAATTTAGAAGCCCAATAAATGGTTTCCACGGGGCGCACTACCTGACGCCTGACAGTTGACGTGTCCTGCATGCACCAACCAAGCAAAAGCCCTGAGCAAACGAGATAATCGGAACTCTCGACCGTTATTCGGAGGCTTCAGTTTCTCCTGGTGACAAAAAAAGGCTTTTTTAAAAAAACTTGTCTTGACCTTGAGCTGTAGATAGGCGTGATCTAACGACTGTCCAATTTCTGAACAACGAGAAAGGTGAAAAAATTCGCTTTACTGAGCAAACCCACATGGAGCATAACTAACCATCTTACGATATGAACATAGTTCTCAATAAAAAAAATATATGAACACAAATGGTCACCATTTAGTTGGTTGGTTAGGTAACCTACTTCTGTACTTCTTTCCTATTATCGAGTTACATGTTACTCTCTTTTTTTTTAAAAAAAGAAAATTGTTACAGGCTTACAGCTAGAATAAAATTCTATAAAATAAACTAGATTTGCTGTTTACAACAACAACAAAGCCTTTAGAGTCCCAAGCAAGTTGGGGTAAGGTAGAGATAAAATATCGAGAGACGACTAAAAAAAGCAACAATCGACAATCAAAGTTTAGGCACGCGAATGGCTAGCGTTCACGAACTTCTATCCAAACCTAACTCCTTGGCGATATCACAATCTTTTAGATATCTCTTCACAGACTTTTCTCAAGTCAAATTTGATCTACCTCTGCTTTTCTTCACATCGTTTAGCCGATTTAACATCCCGTTACGAACCGGTGCCTCCTATGATCTTCGTTGAATATGTTCGAACCACCTCAAACGATGCTGCACAAGTTTCTTCTCAACTGGTGCCACTCCTAATCTCTCTCATATGTCATCGTTTTGGACACGATTTCTCCTCGTGTAGTCACATATCCATCTCAACATACGTATTTCAGCTACGTGTAACTGTTAGACATATCACCTTTTCGTAGACCAACACTTTGCTCCATAATGGACGAATTGCAGTCTTATAGAATTTACCTTTGAGTTTTTGAGGCACCCTACTATTACATAAGACTCTAGAAGCTTGACGCCACTTCAACCATCCGACTTTAATTCTATTACTTACATCTTCATCAATATCCTTATCTTTTTGCAATATTGAACTCAAATAATGAAAAGTGTTCTTTTTTATTACCACCTGGCCATCAAGTCTAACATCTCCCTTCTCGATTACGGTAGCACTGAAATCACATCTCATATACTCTGTTTTAAACCTACTAAATCTATAACCCTTTGACTCCAAAGCATATCTCCATGATTCTAACTTCTGATTCACCCGTATCTTACTCTCATCCACTAAGCAACACATCATTCCACTAAGCAACACATCATCTGCAAAGAGCATACACCAAAGAATGTTCCCATGTAAGTCTCGTGTGATCTCATTCATCACCAAAGTAAAAAGATAAGGGCTCAGAGCCGACCCCTGGTGCAGTCCTATATTAATTGAAAACTCATCGGTGTCTCCATCACTTGTTCAGACTCTTATCATTACATCTTTGTACACATCTTTAATGAGGTTAATGTACTTTGTTGAGACTTTGTGCCTTTTTAATGCTCACTATATAACGTTCTAGGCACTTTATCATAAGCTTTCTCTAGGTTAATGAAGACCATATGCAGATCTTTCTTCTGTTCTTTGTATCTCTCCATCCGTTGCCTTATTAAAAAAATTGCTTCTATAGTAGATCTTTCGGACATGAAACTAAATTGGTTTTGGGTGACTCTCGTTGATCTCCGCAAACGGTGCTCAATAACCCTCTCTCATAGCTTCATTGTGTGACTCATTAACTTAATCCATCGATAGTTAGTACAACTTTGCACATCTCTCTTGTTCTTAAAGATCGGTATTAAAGTACTCCGCCTGCACTCGTCTGGCATCTTGTTTGATCAGAAGATAAGATTAAACAATTTGGTGAGCCAAACTATTGCTACATACCAAAGACATCTTCACATTTCAATAGAAATCATATCCAAACCCAACGTCTTATCTCCTTTCATCATTTTCGAGACCTCTTTTAACTCGGATTCCTGAATCTTTCTCACATCAATAAATTAATAATAGAGGAAGTATTTCTTCCCTATCATGGAGTATGTGCGACAATTAATCTGTAATAGAAGTAAGGAAAAATACGCAACTAATATAAAGGAAATCTTTGGTCCTATCAATAAAGAAATAAAAGAAAAGGAAACCAAAGAAGCGATGGCAAATCAAAAGCGAGAACAGAAAAGGTTACATCGCATTAACAAAAGATAAAGATTCCCAAAGCATAATCAGAGCCCAGTAATGATTCTCAAGCGGCCATCACTCAGTACTGGTCGGTAGTGGTAGGAACTCAGATGCGCTTACATCATGGCGACAACATGTTGCACAGACCAAATAACACGACGGTTTACAACACTACTCATTGTCTCTTAATAAGGGTTCTTTCTGTTAATTAGGCTTAGCTAACAATTGTGTTAACTGTTAAGCGCTTACTTATAAATGTTCGCTACTTTTGCTTTCTTTTAGATGTATTTTATCTATTTTTTTTATGAGCATCCTGATAAACTAAGGATGCGTGCCACATGCGCCCTTTTTTGGGTGTATATTTGCATAAATCAAATTAACATTCACGAGTAAGCGAAAATGATTCATCTTCCGGGAGTTCAATACTCGTGGGCCCGCTTTGGAAGTAGGTGGAGACCGGGTCCCCCTCCGCGTCGCCGAGTGCGACAGCGAAGCCCATCTCCAAGTTCGCCCCAGGCCCCTCCGTGTCACCCTGGGCCTGCGAATCCTCCGTTGGGCCCCACAGGCCCAGCTCCTTCTCCAAGTTCGCCAACCACCAATCGCTCGCCTCCCCTGCTTCGCCGCTCGTGCTGACGCCGGCGCCCGTACATGGCACTGCAGCGTCCCCATGGCGCGCGCCTGAGACGTCCGGCACGTCGGCGCCGCCGTCTCCGTCGATGATGCTCCAGATATCCGGCTCGATGTCGATCACCGGCAGCTCGATCAGGTCATCCACGCCAACGACGCACGTCGTCAGAGTGGACGACGAGCACGGCGAAGACGGCGGCATTGGTTCGGCCGCCGCAGGGAACGCGTCCACGAGCATGTCGTAGATGTCGATGTCGGTTTCCACCGGAGGTATTGTGTCGGCCGCGTCGGGCTCCTTGCTCGTGCCGCACTGCTCGCCGGCGTCGCCAGAGCTGTTCGCTGTCGTCGTCGAGGAGGACGCCGAGGAAGAAGAGATCGGCTCGCTGCCCTCCTCCTTTTTCTGCTCCCTCTGCGCCACCTTCTTCTTCAGGTGCGTGTTCCACACGTTCTTGATCTCGTTGTCTGTCCTGCCCGGCAGACATGCCGCGATCTTGGACCACCTGACAACCCCAAACATCAGTCTCTTAGACTCAAGAACACCCAAGAATCGAGCTGAAATCTCCAACACAAAAGACAGCATCTGCAATTGGGTACTTACTTGTTCCCGAGCAAACCGTGCAGTTTGATGATGGTCTCCTCCTCGTCGGCGGTGAAGTTGCCGCGCTTCAGGTCCGGGCGCAGGTAATTGATCCACCGCAGCCGGCAGCTCTTCCCGCACCGCAGCAATCCTATCCACAGAATAAGGAATCGATCAGCACATCACTCATCTGCATGCACATTTCCGTTGCTCTCCGTTAGTAGCTAGTAGAACCTGCTTGCTTGGGCAGTGCGCGCCAGTTGGCGTGGCCATGCTTCTGGATGTAGGCGATGAGGCGCATGTCCTCCTGCGGAGTCCAGGAGCCCCTGTTCAGCCCCACCTTGGCGCAGCACGGTGCTCGGCCTCGCCCCATTCCTACCTAACCACTCTTCCTCCGAGCTCTCCCCGTCCCCCTCAAGCTGTCGCTACTCCAGAGTTGTGGTTGGCTTGGCTGGTCGATGATGCCGAGCACTGAGCACGGATCGGGAATCGCCGGGAGGAGCACGACTATATATGTGCGAACGCGCTGAGGCTGGCAATGGCAGCGCGCTCCAGCCCTGACGCGAGGATGATGACAGGTGATACACAAACCAGGAGTTTGCCCGACCCAACCCTAACTCTACCATCAGAGCCTATTGCGCTTACCAAACCCTTGTCCCGGAAAGGAACTTGCCATGGACCGGCAGCGTGATTGCGTGAACCCGTTCGTGGCTCAGGTTGCTCGGCGAGGGCCTACGGACTGTTTGTTAATCCGGGCGTGCCGAGATATTGGAGTTCGTACGCTCGGTGATCCTACACGTGTACTGCTCAGATCATCTTGAGCTTTTGATGCTTTAGAAAAAAGAAATTCACGCGAGAGCTTTTCGGAGTAGGTGAAAACGTACTTTTGAAATGCGTGCGCCTTTTCCGTATTGGACGGCAGTGTATTTTTGTATCGCTGTATTCAAGTATATCCTCTGGTGTTTATAATCCTATCTGCTGGTTTCAATACAGTAGCCTTTTCATCAGTGGAAGTGAGTTTATATTATGTCTAATTAATCAGACTCTGACGGCATCAAGTAACTGTAGGCCTGAACTGATGAGTGTGCAGGATAGCTGCCGCCGTCGTCATTGTTACTCTCAACGCGGTCGTGGTTGCAGGAGTTGGCTCGGTAGGGGCCGGGCTGATCAAGGCAAAGCTTTGCTCAAGTGTCACAGCATGATGTGAGCAGTATCTTTAATGTAAACAAGAAGTTCAGGTATCACTGTGTTTTTAACAGTTCCCATTAGGATGCAGACTGTTCTAGTGAGCTTGTTATCGAACTTATAATTTTTCTTTAGTTTGAAATTGAGTAAAGGAAATATTGAAGAGAATTGTTTAGTTTCCTGTACCAGTACCCCTGATGCAGAGAGATCAGTAACCAGTTTGCTTCAAAATTAATAATATTCGGCATTGCCGTATATGAATGTTATTACTATTATTATTCAAACTGATCATTATAATTTGGTGTGGCCCAATGGTGATTGTGGTTGAGCGTTTCTACCAGATAACAAGAAGTTGGATGCATGCTTAATCATATCAGTATACTTGATTTTTTTTATAAAAAAAAATAGCTTGATGAACTGGTGTATTCATGCAAATGTTTGATTCTGCACACTTAAATGTCTATTTAGAATATTTCAGTGGTGGGCGTCTCTCTGGAGGTTTCGGTATAGTAATCACATATGTTTCGCATGCAAGACATTGACACTGGCATATTGTTTCTGAAAACATAACGAAGGATGTGATATTCTAACAGTGAGCTGCGTACGTCAGTAAGATTGCTAGTATCTGTCTACCTACGAGGGCATATTGTTACGCCTCTACTTCCAATAAATAAGTACTAACACATACTTGCAGGTTACGCACCGTTCAAACTAGTGGAATCAAACAATCTACCTACTCGTGTTACTAATAAGTCCATCTTCATAAGTAACTGATCAAATATACTCATTCCGTTTTTAAAATAATGTCGCCGTTGATTTTTATAATCAACTTTGACTATTCGTCTTATTCAAAAAATTTACTCGAATATATAAAATTTATTAAATTATTTTAATAAGACGAATGATTAAAGTTAAATTTAAAAGTTAATGAAAACATCAATTAAAGAAGCGAGGGAGTATATGTTAAACTGCTTGCTTCAGCCCATAAAAAAAATCATGCTCTTGGATGCATCTGGCAAGAATTCGCCTAAACCAACTCCCTGTCCGCCTGATTGTGAAATCCCAGCTACAGGTCTCAAGCCTCACCCTTTTCAAATCATAATTCAGAAAGGCGAACTAACTGACCGACCGATTGACTTAACATGCTCTCTGCAGCAATTCCGACAAGGCTGTAAATATTGTCAAATATGCCTGTTAAAAATAGATTTGACGGCGGTCCTCCGGTCAAAATTTTTCCTTTTCTTTACAGCGTCAGTCGCCATTCGTGGATCATGGCATGTGTTCTCAACTGCAATCCGGATATCAGTTCACATGCACAGACTTTGCTGCATACTTCAGTGGGTGGGTGTTGATTCTGTATGCGTGGTTCAATTCAACCACCGGTCCCTTTCCGAGCCACGGCTGCTACTGAATCTGTTTGATTCCATTGAGGCACAAGCTCTCAAGTCTCCGAGTTAGGCTGACCAATACTCGACTGATACCTGTTGCTGTTTTACCTTCTCGCACCTAACCCTTGACATGCGTGCCCTCAGTCCATCGCGCGGTCCCCCATCGGAATTCGTCATGTGTCGAAATTGGCAGGGCATAGGTCAGTGTATGGTCGTAACCTTGAACAGCTGAACAGGTAAGAGAGACAGATCAAACGATGGCTTTATCTGAAGTATCTTAGAAGCTTGAACAATATGAACAACCTTCTCGCTGAACGTCGCATGGAAGTACAAGTATAAAATTTTCAAGTTTTCCCATCACTTTAAGCTTTTGGATGTAACTCATCGGTACGTAGTTCTAGCTCAATATAATACTAGAGTCAGAGGTGCTCAAATTCAAATATTGATGTGCATAATTTATTAAAATAAACTACGGCTGATTTATATTCCACGTATTGGGCATATGGTAGTTGCACGGGAGGAGTGTTGAAATATAAATAAATTCTCTATTCTTCTCCATCAACATAATATTTTGTGTGCGGCTTATCAGAGCATAGTAACTTAATACAGCGGGTTCACTTACAAGGTCTCGTTGCGATCAAATGAGCTTGTAACAGCGAAAGAGACGTCATGGAGCAGAGGTAACAAGCAGACAAAATGCAATCAAATTTGGTTGCTTGTCCTGGTATTAAATTCAGGAATGCACATAAACATCAACACGCAACAATCAAACCCAGTTAAATAAAAGAGTGTTCAAAGGGATACTTGTAAAAGTAAGCTAAATAAACTGCCCTAAAAAAATCTAGTAGAATGTCATGTAAAGGATAAAAATCTAGGAACGAATGAATTTCTTGATTAGTTGATATTTAGTGTGTTCTATTGTGCAACGTATAATTATGCAGTCATAAAGAAACGGAGACCAGCAAATTATGTTTTTCTTCGATCCGTACCAAAAAGTTTATACTTCATAAAAACCAGTATTTAAAACACTTGAAGAGGACAAAGAAGGTGCTTAGTTTCATTTAGCATTAATTGAGATCCTTTTATTTGTACCGCGCTCAATGATGCGCGCCTTTTTTTCAGTTGAACGTGAAGTCTATTTGTGTGTATAGTCACACAATCACACAACCTTTTAAATCGAGCAATGCTACACTTAACGTACAAAAAAGCTATGAACTTCTTACTAACAGTCTAGAAGAGGCCCACGTGACAGAGCAAGGAGGTGGAAGCACAACACTTGGTTCGTAAGAATTTCGTAGGATTGGTTCGTAGATCCAGCATCTCTCTTTTAAATCTACCTCTGAATGACAGGCGAGCGTACAAAGATCCGAAAAGATTGGAGTTAGGTTCACCACCTCATCTCGTGTGACATACTACAGGGAGGTACGAGGGCCACCTCCGTGTCGTGTCTCGAGCGAATTGGGCGCCCAGATATGAACGGATGTCCCGTCACCAAGTCACATCCTGAATCTTTTTGTCTTCGTTTTCGGCCGTTCCTCTCGACCATAGAGGTGACCGGCGACGGCGGGAGATACATTTGCACTGTTTGGACACGTTCCGCAGCCATGATTCGCCTCGAATATGCAGGGACAAACGACCGGCAGCACTCCATTCCGGGGATCCGTCCAACGCCGCAGTAGGACGCAGGGAGCGCGGCGACAGAACACGGCGAAATGTGGGGACGGCAGGCGAGGCACCGTTGCCAGGGGGCGCGCCGCTCTGGCGGCGTATTGGCAGACGGTCGCGTTGCCGGGCGCGGCCGAAACCGCCAGAAAAAGAACGCTGCGAGCACGGACGCTTTCCCGTCCGAATCCTAGGACCCCGCGCACGTATCCGCAGCCCCGGAAACGATGGCACGCAAGGGTGCGGGTCCTCCGGGAGCTGCTCGACCGCTGCCCCCTACACCTACCGTATCGGCTTACGGGGCCGTACGACGGTACGAATGCGTAGCGCACAGCACTCCTCGTCGCGATCCAGCTGATGAGACGCACACGGCCCGGCACGAGCAAGCCGGTTACTCTTGCGTGAACTGTGCACATCTCTTTCTGAAAACGGAGCAACCACTCTCTGCCGCGTGTGGCACACAAGCGCATTGACGACTTCCTTGTGGCTCACAACCATCGTAGGCTTCTAGTTAGCGCCGCGAGACATCGCGGTAGACTTGCTGAGAAAGGCCACCGAGAAGATACACAAACGGGATCGTCCTTTCGTCAGCTGATTAGTCCAACGCAGGGCCCTGAACAGTTGAAACCGGCACCTTGGTTCATGCATCTCGAGTTTCAGAGGCAGCCGAACTTCCCAGCCGCTGTTTTGTACTCCCAACAACTAGTATCTGTTTCCACTGAGCCACGGCTATTGGATATCTGGGTATCTGCTTTCGTTTCTGGAACTGTACTGAACATGGTACCTTTCCAGTCAAGGCACTGAAGGTACGTGTGAACATATCTTGTCTGAGTCTCGGATTTGAATATTTAGCATCTGGAATCAGTGCGTTGGTCTACTGTTTAGAAAATCGCCGTCGAATTGGTAGGTAACCAAAGAGTCTTGTTAATTATCAGTCAACTATCAGATATGAGTGGCCATCCGATCAAGTACCCAACGCAGTGCCTTATACTCCTCTGTCTGGCTCCGGCCACGGTTCGACAGCGCTGTCTACTGGTGTGTGATGCCCCCACGCTTGGCCTGTCCACCGGCGAACATCCTGCGTTCAGCAACAATTCACCCCCTGACACCCTAAAGCCGCTGTCGCTACTGTTTCTTCCTTCGTGAAATGGGTAAACTCGCTAACTAAATACTTCCTCTGGTTTTAAAATATCAACACCGTTGATTTTTAAAATCAACTTTTATCATTCGTCTTATTCAAAAAATTTGTTCAAATGTGTAAATTTTTGTTATTATTTAATTTTTCATTAGTGAAATTTAAATCACAATTAAAAATTTTACACATTAAAATAAATTTTATGAATAAGACTAATAGTCAAGATTAATGTTAAAAGTCAATAGTATCAATAATTTAAAACCGGAGAGAGTAATAATAAACGGTGACAAATTACTTGCACGGCTGCTTGTCTTGCATGAGCAGTGCTCCCTCCGATAATTTCAGAATGGAGTAACTATCAAGAAACTTTTCCGGTTCATTTGACCTATCGCATTGCCCACAACGAAGGCATAATTGTCTACTAAATTTTCAATAATGTCCTACTGCCAACGGAATTTTAGCTATTGGTCTTCCAGATAATTTAGCATTGAAAATGTGGTGTTTCAACTTTGAATTAGATCAATGTCAGTGTTTGCTAGTACTACTTGATTGAAAGCTCCACAATAGACTAGGACGTTTTGGGTGATTTCGTGCTCCACTAACCCACGTAATTGACAATGTAATTCCGTTTTTTGCAGACAGAACGTTCTACATGTTTCCGTGGGTCATCATGTCAATATCTACACCGAAACGTTGGTAAAAATTCAACTTTTTCAAAGGAAAAAAGAGACGTGACAGATAAAGCATAATGTAGCTATCACCAGATTTTGGGCTTTCAAATACTAGTACTGTTATTTAATCCATCAAGCAAGTAATAGTACAGTCTAATAATATATAAGAGGACTAATAGTAAGAAATTAATCATATACTCCCTTCTTTTTAAACTGTTGCCTCTTCAACTAACTAACAATAACAATTTTAAAACCGAGTGAGTATGATGTTGTACAATCTGTAAGTCGGTGGATTGTTGGTTCTCTCATGTTTTGCTTAACTTCTACACCCCCTCCTTCCTTTTTTTTTTACTGTCGTTCTGACAGAGATCGCCAGTTCAACTTTAGCTCAATCACCTTGTCCGAAACCTCATCATTTTGCAAACGAAGAGAGTATGTACGTATGCTAATTTGGACGCCCCTAGAACTCGAAGGTTAAACCCACCCAGAGCATTGCCATGTTACTCTGAACCAAAGTGGTCGATTAAAACTCTAGCCAAAAAAGGGCCTTGTGCATGCAAATTTGCTAGGGATATAGTGTACACCATTTGAGCATTTAACCCATAAATCAAAGGATGCACCTTGATACGCGAGTGTGAACGATCTCTCAAGTTTTTCAGGTGGATGTTGACTACTTATCTGAATGAGATTCCAAACGGCGTCACATTGGTCATCGATGAGCCTATATTAAACAGATGCCAAGCCGTCATATCAGGCCAAAGGTGGGGGGGGGGGGGGGGGGGGGGGGGTGTCTGATTTCAACATTGCTCATCTGCACGCACCATGACGATGATGTGGTTACCAACTACTTATAGCCTGCTCGTAACCCGACAGGTCATATGGAAAAATGGATCATTTCGTACACGAAATTCTGGCTACGACAAATTCTAGCTAGTGTTAGTTCAACAGCCCAGCATATAAATGTACTGATAGAGTACTGTAGTATGCGTAGTTGTGTTTTAATCAAGCGCTCTATTACTTGCTGCACCCAACAAAGCTAGGAGTTAATTACTGGGAGGTCATCGGGAGACATTGAGATGCTAGCTAGCTTCCGACCTGAGAAAAGCCCCCCAAACAGTAACTCTGACAGCGAAGGCCATCCGTTAAGTATTGCATTTGCTTCTGTCCATGGCCATGGCAGACCAAATGAACGATCGATGCCATACAGCGACTGCATGCCACAGATCTGAAATCAACACATGAGAAGAAAACAGCTAAAGTCATCAACTACTCACTTGTTTTACTCGATTCGAAGGCCAACTCCATCAGATATCTTACCTAGGCACCTAGCTCGTGCAGCTTTTGAATACCAGGACCTGCCATTTTGTATTCAACGACGATCTTATGGCCGGGTGAAATTAGGTGCGTAAAAGCCAGAGAAGATTTGGAGCCGGCCGGTTAACAAAAGTCCAAGGAGCCCGTCGTTGTTGCGGAATTTGGTGAGGCCTCCCGTGTGTCCCGTTGCGGCTTTGCCTGGACGAACGACGCATTTGCTGCTGTCAGCCGGGCGTCGGTACTGACGAAACGCTAGCTCCTCCGGCGCGGCTGCCACAACGCACACGTGTGAGGCGAGGCTGTGGCCAGTCACTCACGGGGCCTCTTCACAATGGGAGATTTGTCCCTGTAAAGCAACCTTTTCGCTTTGAGTAGCATTTCAACTGCAGGAATCGATCATCAGATCGATGTTGATGTTGTTAATTTTCTTCAGGCTTACAAAGCGAGATACCGATTTATTTGCTTTGGTCGTTCAAGTAAAAAAAATTAAAGAAAAGCATAGGACGTCAGCCTTTCCCCCTCGTGTATGTTGCTCCTAACCTTTTGGACTACTTTTACCCCGGTCTGTGATGGCAGATCGACCTTGACCTGGTGCATGTCGTTTACACCAACCATGGAGTTTTTCCTGTCCCTGTAGGCCGTAGCCGCTGCCTGTCGAAGTTGAATCTGGGCTACCTCGTGTACCTGTCCCTGTCCCCGTAGGCCGTACCTCGTGTACCTGTCGTCGCCTGATGGAAGTGAACGTGATCGTGTTCATTCCTCTCACTAGCTAGTCACTCGAGGGGCTGGATCTGGGCCGCACACGGCTAGGCCCGCTTGTTCCTTTCTGGAATTTACTCAATGCGTAGGATGATGGGCTGTTGTTGTGTGGCCTTGCTGACTTCCTTCAGGCCTCTTCCCGGCCTCCGATATGTTGAAGTTGGACCAGGGCCTTTGTTGCAGAAATCATGAATTTCAGTACTCACGCTGTACCCATGCAAAAGTTGTGTATCATCGTTAAAAAAAACGTTGTGTATCATCAAAATTTGGGTCGTCTGCACTGTCAAAAGAAAATATATACGCTTCGGAGTTAGCAGAGCATGAAGAGAGCTCATGTTGCATGGAAGGGCACGTCAATCCCATGGTTGATTGCTGGGTAGGGACAGGGTGCGCGTAGCCGCGTACGTCGATCGATCAGCTACTCATCTGTCCATCGTTCAAGGTCTTAGAGCGATCGTGGCTACTGGCTAGTGGAGCTCGGTGCCTTATGTGTACGGGTTGTGAGTTGTGACCCCTCAATCGGTCCGGTTCCATTCATTCCGGGCTTCCGGCCAACCGCACCTTCTGATCATGAAAGCGTTAGGCAACGGCGCACCCAGCACGGGCCTCTAAAAATGCAGCGGCAGCACGGCCTCTCCTCACCGGACAACGCGTTCCAGCAGATGGCTGTGCCGGAGGAGTCGTCGGCCTCGAGCTCCAAGGCCGACAAGGCGCGGCTGTCGAGGGAGGAGAGGTTCATCCACCTCATCCCGCTGCTAACCTTCCTCTGCTTCTTCCTCCTGTTCCTATGCTCTCACGACCCGTCAGCTGCTGGTAAGTCGAGTGCTACTAGTGCAGATTTAGGACTGCATACTTCGAGCGTTGGAGGGCAGTCTGGGAACCGGAAGCTGAGGATGCTGTAAACATATTCCATCAGCTATTATCAGATGTTTGTTTGAAGATCGTTTCAGTCATGTTCAATTAGAATTTGTAATGTAATTTGCTCAAATATTGAGTTGCATGTTGTACGCCTGCTGAAGTAACGATATACGTGGCTTTTCCTTCTCTTTTGAGTTTGTGTCGACAGAAAGAAAGTCATACACAAGATATGACGAGAAAGAATACGCGATCTAGTGGCCCTGATAATATGCTTGTACCGTGCTGATGTTTACTAGTAGTACACAGATACTAACAATCCAAAAAAAGAAGAATACTAAAATTTCTGTAATACAATATCCAAAGGACTGTAAACAATGGTTACAACGAAATATATCAAACTTCAACAGTAAACAATCAAACTATCATTGCCAGCACAATCGGTATTGAGTTAATATATCACACAAATCCCTGGGCAGACTTCTCGGGAGCATTGTTAGAGTCCACATCAGTACTGGCCACGGTGACAGGAATTGTTGCAGGGCTTCCAGAGTCATGGGTTGTTGCAGGTTCAGCATCCGGATGGTTGTGCTCCTCAGTCTCACGGTGTTTAGGGTCCTCACCTATTTCAGCATTTTCTTGCACACGGGACATTGCAATTTCACCCACCTGATTTCCCTGCTCCTTAAATTTTTCAGTATTTCCCAGAAAGTCAGGAGTTTGCCGTTCACCATCTTGATACTCACTCTCCGACGGAGCCCTTTCAGGATTGTCCAGAACGAAATTTCTTGCAGCGGCAGTATCACTTTCCTGATGCTTGCCCTCTTGCCCAGCCGCTTCAGTGCCTTCATGCGAACGAGCCTTAGCGAGTTCACCGTCCAGATGCTCCCTCTCCTGCTCAGCCGTCACGGTTTCCTTTGCCTTCGTGCCAACATCAGCTGCGGTGGTCGCAACCTTGTTGTAGGCACCAGTTACCCATGCTGCCCCTGTAAGGACATATCTGTTGCTCATGATTGCTGAACCTGCAGTGGACACAGTCTGTTCAGCAGCAGCTAATGCTAACTTGGTCTTCTCTGCAACCTGATATTTCTCGTCCATTTCCTTCATTTTCTCATTTACCACTAAAGTACCAGTGCTGAACTTCTGACTTAGACCCACGCTCTTGTCAAGGTGAGAAACTTTGGCAGTGGCTGTCGATGTGAGCTGATGCTTTTCATCAAAAGCCTTTGCCTTTTCAAGGGCGTCCAAGCCAAGAACAAATCCTTTGGCCAGCATAGAACCCACAACATCCTCAGCCTTTCGAAGGGCAGATTCCATACCACCAGCGTTTTTGGACTGTTGGTAAAAAAAAACAGAGTTAGGGGTTTCCCAAATTGGGAAAGCAATTTGTTCATGTGGGATTTAAAAATGGCGTGCTTTTACCTCTAATTCAGCTAAAACAGCTGCTGGCACCTGGTAATCAGTGGCTGGTGTGATGATGACAGCCATTTCTGCTATCGTCGCACCCTGCATTAATTTACAATGTTGAACAATAAAGTTTAGAAGTGTTCATAGATAACCATTGATACCAGAAATATATATATTTTTCAGGTAAAATTTAAGAAAGAAACCGAAGGTGAGACAGAAAACTAATAAGAAAGCACTAACAAGAATATATAGACCACACCAGCAAGTCCTTATATGAAGGCTGGTTGTGATATAGAAGCCTAAAGGCAAAATAAGAAATAGCAAAGTACTAGGGGCGATTCATCAGTTTTCTTAGATATATTAGAGGAAACAATACAAAAAAACTGACCCAGGCACTTAAGTGTATCAAGATTAGCATCAGTTTCAGTAATTCATCAAAATCTATTAACTAATGGAAAAGTCCATACCGTAAGAAGCATGGCTCTCTCTGCTCCTTGGTTATCTTTGAAGGTGATATAGGCAAATTGTGACTTCTCATCACAACTGCAAAACATTTCTTGGTTAAAATAGTTTATGCTTATGATAAATAATATCTTGACTGTCACATGGCACTGACCTTTTCATTTCGACATGCACGATGTCACCAGAAAATGAAAAGAACTCCTGAATATCTTGCTCCGATGCCTTAAGTGAGACATTGTGAACCTTTACCGTGCCGACCATGCTTGCCTTGACATCAGACCGATAAGAATCAATCGACATTATACAGTCATAATATAAAATAACACCACATTTTCAAGTTCCAATGCCTGACATAAACTGTAATCACAAGCGTGAACACCAGAGAGTACACAATTCATTGATCATTCATTTCTATGTACCAGACAAAGAAGTATTGTCTGTCCAGGTTGCAGATTGTAAAAAATCAGGCCTCGAATTGATGCAAAGTGGAGGAATAGACCATAGAAATTTTTATTCAAGAAATATAACTACCCACCTACGATCTGGACATCGAGTGGCAATAAAAAGAGTTTAATGAATCGCCAATCAAGTACTGAAGCACACCTGCATATTATCGTTTGCAAGATGCAAAGCCTTCTTTTGTTTTTTTTTTTAAAAAATATTGCAAGATGCAGCCCTTATAATAAAGAAATAAAACTAGAAACGAATCTGAAAGGAAATACGAATTGTCTGCATTTACAAAGAACAACCTTGACGCATTACGAATTTCGGGCAACCCGGTGTTTTTATCATTTCCATTCAATTCTTCATTTCCCTGCTTTCCCTCTAAAATTTTCATTTTTCCTAGCATGCAACAACAGGTTAACAAATTCAGAAATAACACGATAGTTCCCAACAACAACCAGAAGGTGCGAATCAGCGATCAGTAAAAACAAAACCAGAATCCCCAAATATGCCTCTGAAAGAACCTACTCCTAACATACTTGCTCAAAAATCGAAAAACATGAAGAAAGGCGCGGATCAAATCGCCCTGTAGTACCTCGTGTAAATCAAAATCTGGGCGCTCACCTGGATGGATGCGATCTGACCAGCTCTGAACTGCAAATGGAAACGGGGAAGGAAAAGGGGATGGCGACGGAAATGGCACCAAGCTGCGTTTTTTGCCGCCGGTTTCGTAGGAGCAGAGGTAAGAGAGGTGGTGCCGGAAACTTGGCGGGTGGACACGTGTGGGGCCACGAGTCATCGGCCCGCAAGTCTGCAACCAAGTCCTGGGCCGACAAGCCCATTTCCATAAAGGTCCAGCAGAGGCACCTGCAGCTTCAACCGCGTTCGCGTCTCAGAACCCAGAACCGCTCGTCTGGTCCGGACTCCACAGTTCAGACCAGTCCAGCGCGGTGGCCGGTGGGATTAGGGCGGCGTCGGCGGCGAAGGATGGCCAAGGGAGGAGGAGGAGGGGGGCTGATCTGGGCGACGGCGGAGGACCTGGCGCGAAACCGTCCTGTGGTGCTGTCTCTGTACCGGCAGATCCTGCGGGCGCTGAACTCGCCGGAGCTGCCGCTGGGTCACGCGGCGCGGCTGGCGAAGAAGGCGGAGTGCCGCGCCATCTTCATCTTCGGCGCTGAGGAGCGGTCGGTTCACAACATTCGGGACCTCATGGACGCCGCGCGCCACACCCTCGGCATCCTCAAGCGCGGACGCCTCCCCTAGCAAGGAACGAAGAGTCTCGGGAGCTGCACGCCTAGCAGCCCAATCTCCATGGGTATTTCGTCTCTTTCAGCTTCCTTTCGTTTGCCCGATTGTTAGTTCTGGTTCACCTATGAGTCGCTAATGGCATGATTATGTTCGTACAACTAGATGAATTGGCTCTGTGTACTCTGCAGTAACATATTAGTACTATGTTATTCTGCAAATGAGTTGGAAGATAACTTTTCGTTTTAATGCTCCATCACAGTTTTCATTGAAAAATTGGTTGTGGTGCACTGATACTCCCAAATTTGATATTGAGATGCATGAATCCGGAGAATATATGCAAATTTGTACTACACTGTAACATTCAGGAACTAGCATTGCCTTTGCATCAGCCTGCTGAGCAATTTATCACATCAGTGCTTTTTACACTAATGTTTAGATTTTGCCATTTGTACAATCAACTATGACATCACGGCCTTTACACAAAGGAGAAGCTGTACTACCCCATGCACCAGAAATCTGGAGCACAAATGTAACTGAAGTGGATTATAATTAACCTTTGAACCATGCCATAGGTGTTGACATAAAGCTTGCAGTCCCAGCTTAGAACACAGGGCAGCCACTATCTGCTCCCAAATCGACACCTTTGGCAGTAGGGCATGAGGCTAGAGGGCAGTGCTCTCCGGCTGTTCCCCACCAGTCGATGCTCCGGTTCTCCATTGTCAGCGAGAAGTATAGCAGCACCCCCATGAATGCAACTCCGGCATCCAGTGCAGCAGAGAGAATGTAGTTGTACCTCATCCACCACTTCTTCCGGTACCGGAACACAAAGAAATTGAATATGGTACCAACGATCAGCCATGAATTGTAGTTCACAGCCGTTGCTGGGGGCATATAGGATGTTGCGCCAAAGAGCACTGGCAGGTTGATCAATGGTATCCAGCTCTGGCTAGGGAATGCCCTGTGGAGAGCATACACAAGAACAGGGCCTGCTGCGCCTACCAGGAAGAACCAGTTGGTGGCGCCGTAATTGCCCTGTGGTCCAAAAATGCGCCTCGGACCGACAAGGCCCCAGATGACAGATGCATCAAAGAATACACGATCACCAGGGCACGTCCACGGGCTGTCTGGTGCAAGATTATCTGAACAGATGTCCTTGATGGAGCCAAGCAGCCACCATGCCACTCCAGTGTTGACCGTGCCAGCCACAATCGTACCAACAAACTAGGTAAATATTGTACATCAGTATTAATAATGTTGTTTTCTTTGATCATACAGCTTATTTGCTTTAAAAAATGAAAGAAATATGTATTCTTATTCACCTGAACAAGGAACATGGATTTAGGAGGGATCTTCATGTAATGGCCGAGCTTGAAGTCTGAAAGGAAGGCAACAGCCTGAGACATGCTCATGTAGCCGTAAACCTTGAAGCAGACATTGGCAATAGGATAGCCGGGCCTTATAAGCCCCATGGCATACTCAGTGATCACGTTCAGACCAGGCGTCTGTAGATCACAATGAAGATATCATAGTTCAGATACAATCTTAATGTTACTATACATAAAATGAAACACTTTAAACAATGTCATAACATGCTAATATATCACTTGCCTGGTTGGTCGTAGCAGTGATGATGCTGATGGGAAGGGTGAAGATGAAGGCCATGCCGCAGGCAAAGAGGAGGCCCCACCATGGGAGCTGGACCTCATGTTTCAAGACGGTACAGAGGATGAGGGATGCTGCCATTGACAGTGCCATCAGTGAGTAGAACCACCATGCTGGAATGTCCTGGTACCTCTTCATCAACTTCGTGTGGATATCAGGCTCCTCCTTCTGCGATGCTTGGAAGCGGTAGTAGATTTCCCTGTGCAATAATATACCCCATTTCAGAAACAACTTTCAATTTGCAAAACCTATGCAAGCACAGCTTGTTTTTCTGTTCATATGCACAGTTGAGAAGCCATACTTTCCATAAAAGAGGCCAACATGCGTGATGGTGGCAGCGATGGTGGCAAAGCTGAGCCCATAAGTGAGTGCAAAGAATATGCTGAGATTGACTTTGCCAAGCTTGTTGTATGCATCCATGTCAAGCTCAAACTGATCATTGACGATGGCTCCAATATCATACATTGTGCCATTTGACATGAACAGGTGCGAGGAGAAGATGGGGAATGTCTTGGCATTGTGGAGATTGAACCCCCAGTACGCTGTGGGCACGACCACATACACGAACAATACATAACCAAAAAAGATGTTGACGGTGGCAAAGAAGGGTGAGACAAGTGGGCTCATGAGGAAGGCGGAGACCGTCGCCCAATCAATCGTGAAGGCACCAAGTCCCAGGCCTTTCATGCCTGAGCCGAGCTGCTGCGCCGTCACAGACTTGGAGAAGACCCAGCACACCCATGAGATGGACGTCACCGTCGGGAAAAGGTAGCCTGGCATGACATACCATGCAAAGCTGCAGATGAGAGCAACTAAGAAGAACTTGGATCGGGAGATCTGGCGTGAGCCTGAGGGGAATTCTTCCTTCTCATGCAGTGCCCTGGTTCAACATAGAAGACATGATCAGAGTTATGTTCAGCAGCATTCCTATCTCTACAGCTGAAATTTGATGTCATGAGATTATGCAGTGTCAGCAAGAGCCCTATCTTGAATCCGATTGGTGTACTAGACATCCAATGTGAAAAAATTCAGTGTTAAATCTACTAAAGAAAAGTTATGTACATTAAGAATCCTTTGAAATTTCAACTGATAAACGTTCTTATGTGAACAAAGTAGCGATTCATCACTTTCAGACTTTTGGCAATGTACTGTCCTAAAAGTAAAAGGTCAGGTGGTCAGGCTACACGTCTAAACCCATGGAAGTTTGTCCAGATTGAATGTACACGCAGCAGTGGAGAAATTTTTAAACAAAATCTTTTCATATTGTACTCTTCAAATTTTCTCCCCCACTACTCGTGTCGCCGACAATCTCTGAAGGCTGGAGGTGGCATATGATTGCAAATCTCTTCAGAACAATTCAATATAACTTAGACAATCACTCTGTGATACTGATGTCAGGTAAAAGAATTTGTTTAGTTGCCACGAGACCGTTCTTTCAAATTGTCTTCGATACACTAAGAATGTATAGGGAGATCGATATCCTTTTCGGAACACCAAAGGAAATCCCAGGTCAAGCCCAACGACCAATACGCATGGGCGCGCGACTGCAAGCATGTGCAGGAAAGAAATCGCGGCCTTTCAGGGTCACTTGCTCCTGGACCACGCGTGCCAGTCCAAGCCGACTACGGACTGAATCCACTCCACCAATTGCAGCTCCCCAGTTCTTTCGGAACTGTGTAGTCAGCCTTTGCAGGCTCGGAGCCATGCGCGCGTGTGGGCGGGCGTTCAGCCGTTCACGTCTCGGCGGCTGAGACTGGCCCCCGGCGCCGACGTCGTATTCGTCGCGGAAAACAAGCGGAGTTTGTCCGAACCTGACAGAAAATGCCCATCCTTCCGAGCATCGCTGTCTGCGTCCATTCCGTTATCGTGGACTCGGTTTTTCCTCCCTGTATGGAATCTTTGGGGGACGGGGATGTGCTATGTTGTTATCGGTTCAGGATTCTATCCGTCTAGATGGACGACGACCTGGCGAGCTGGAGCACAACTTGCTGTTACTGTGCTGCGTGTACAATGAGCAACGTACCGGTGACTCATGAGAGGATACCACTAAACTAGTTGCAGAGTGCTGATGCGGCTGTCGCAAGCTACTAGCTTAGCAGGAAAACGATGGCATCTAATTTAGAAGACGGCAATCAAAATGCAGAGGAAAAGAGTGGATGCGGGACTCGTGACGCCTTTTGCACGAAGCGACGCTGTCTGAGTGGTGCCACCGCAATCAAGAGTTGCTGTCATGGAATCTACTCATGAGGTACTTTAAATCATTATCATTAGAACAAGAACTCTAAGTTCCCTGTGATTGCAGTTTAGTAAAGGAGGTATAGTTTTAGAATACCGCATCATTATGAATAATTTTTCGGTGCAGGTGGGATGAAGAAATGAAACCTAGATTAGGATATGATCCAGGACTGAATGGTGTCAAGGTTAGGTGTGTTACAGGTGGACCTAGACAAGAAAGAATTGATTAGCAGCTAAGCACAGCGAGATTTTTGTGACTTTGTACGGAAATTGCACTGTTTCTGCTTGCTCGTATATGCCTCTTTTGCATGCAGTAAAATCATATAGTGGTTATCTCTATCTAGTGATAAGGCAACTTTTAATCTCTCCTGTCATCGCTATAACACGATATCACACAAAAGCTGTTTTCCAGCTTCGCGTAAAAAATTGAGCCTCCACGAGTGAAGTGGTGCCATCGACGAGTCCAAGATATCTAGTAGAAATCATGTGCCCACCACCACCAAATCAGTCGGCCTGGACTGGATAACGCCTACCGAACGAGTTGATAAGGAAAAGCAATGGTGTGTACGAAGGCAAGTATGAAAACAAAATAAGGGCAGGGCATTATTCTGAACCAAAACGTTTCCCTCCAAACACCGGACGACTCCACTAATAATTGGGGATTCCATCAGTGGATGCATGCATTCGATCCCATGTTCATGGTGGGGTAAAGCCTCTCCGTTCTTGCATCAGTGCCGCGAGGACCAGCGCAAAGAGAAAGAGACCAGCTAACCGAAATCCCACCGCCTAGCAGCTGCTATGTTGGCTCTGTACTCACGCTCACGGATCACGATACTCTCGGATTCTTCCTGCTTAAAATTTTATTTATCTACTAACTCGCTTTTGTCGTGTTAATGTCATACGGGCAGTCGAATCAGAATCTCCGATCTGGGACTAACTCTCATGACAACGCTGTGCGTGCGTCTGTTCCTGGCAAAGGCGTCTCCCTGTTTGGTGCCATCAGCTTTATGTCCTACCACCAGGGAAAAAAAAAAGAAAAAGAAGAAGAAGAAAGAAAAAGGCAGTGATGTTTAAAGCTGACAGGTAGATGCCGCATGCAAAAAAGGGCACCCGCGAGCTGCCAAGCTTGTAAAACTAGCTGGCACGTAGTAGAAGAAACGAAACCAAGCACACCGTGAATGGTAGAGTAAAATTTAAGAAAAGCAACGTTTTGGTCGCCGGCCTTCGGAAATCCAACCGCTAGGCAAACCACAATCCGACCAAACAGGCGGATAAGAAAAAGTGAACGAAAATCCGAAGGCAGTGAAGCAAACTATAGCAGTGAGGTGAAGAAGGGATGTTAGCTCACCGGAAGAGGGAGACCTGGACGAGCGTGCTCGGCCACCACATGTGCGCCGGGTCAACGACGTACTTGCGCATCACCCCGGCCCAGCCGTACCCGAGCACCTAAATTCAATCGACGCAAATTAATGGCTGTTGATTCGCTGACGGTAAGGGGGAAAAAAATGAGTCTTGACGAGACGAAGCGAGCCGGGAACAGAGCTACTGAACCTGCGTGGTGATGACGAGTAGCCATGCGGCGAAGAAGGAGATGGATCGGTGGTAGAATACGCGTATGATGTCGATGATCCCTACAGCGTAGGCGTTGCCGTTGCCGAAGGCGAAGCCGGCGTTGGCGAAGATGGAGATGAGCACGTGCTCCTTGATGTTGAAGGGCCCGGGGTTGAGGCTCCACTCGCCGCCGCCGACGGGCGCGCGGAACTTGCGGCGCGGCAGCACGCGCGCCATGAAGTGGCCCACGGGCAGCGACGCCACTTGCACCGTGATCTGCGTCACGATGAGCGGCTCCGTCCGGTACGAGAAGAACTGGTTCAGGAAGCTCATCAGCGCGCACGACACCAGCCCGATGCTCCACATCCGGAACGTCCACACCGGCAGGTCCGGGTCGTCCGTCGACGGCACCGTCAGCCGCACCTCCTCGATCGGCGACGTCTCCTCCTCCTCCTCGAGGCCCCCCTTCCCGGCGCCGGCGCCCAGGCCGCGCTCGTCCGCCGCTATTTCACCCATTGCGCGTGGGATGGTTTAACAATGCCAAGCTGGGAGCGAGTAGTGAGAAAAAGAGAGAGGCCTGGGCTGCGAATCGGTGAGAGGCGCGCGCCCGTGTATATATTGATTGAGACGATGGCCGGGGGGGGGGGGCGGGGGTTGCCTGAGAAGGGCTGTCAATGCGAGGGTGTGAGCACGGCGAGGATTATGCCGTTAATTAACTGGGGATTTATTTGACTTGACGAGTCGTGGATTGTGACGGGAAACTTTTTTTTTCGGAGAGGAAACAGAAGTGTACTGTTTGATCAGTGGAATCTCGAATCGCGGAGACCGCGCGTCGATCAGTGTGTATCCAGATCCCCAAAGGCTGCTGCTACAAGCGACGCCATATAGCAGCAGCGCGGCGCCAGCCAGCCTTTTGTTCCGCGTCGCGCGCCCATGTGAAGGCAGACCGCTCACGGTGGTGGCCTGGACGAGCAAACGACGCCGCGGCCGGGCGGCCGGGCACCGCGCACACCGTTGGCAACTGGTACGTTACGCAGACGTCGGCGCGCCGGACGGGACGACGGCACCGGGATTCCTAGTGAGATACTCCTATTGTCGTTCCGTCTTTTTCAAAATAAAAATCTTATCGTTCCGCACAGCCAATGTGAACAGAAATCACATATACTCCGTATGTCGTACGAAAAAGAGTTTTGTTTAAGTGGCCGACAGTTTCTTTTTAATAGTCTAGTTTTATTCATAAGTGGTCGAATAGTTCTTTTAGCACAAATTCGTATGTTTACCAAGTAGTTTTTACTGCAGTGATTATCAAGAATACTATTCCCTACAAGCTCTTTACCTCCAGTGACAACACAACCAAATACTACGCAACATACTGTACGTCATTCATATATGCTCTTTTTGTTTTTTAATTAATGTCGCTATTGATTTTTAAATTTAACTTTAATTATTCGTTTTATTCAATTTTGTTTGATAAATTTTATATATTTTGTTATAATTTGATTTATCATTAAAGGTATTTGAATCTCAACTTAAAAATTTACTTATTCGAAACAATTTTTTTATAAAAAAATAATCAAAATTAATTATAAAAATCAACGACGACATCAATTTAAAAACGGAGAAAGTAAAAAAAAATCTGCGCGTCGCTCTTCAGGTCGCGTCGGTGGTTGGGTCCCCCCGTCCCCATGTGCCGGCGCCCGGCGCGGTTAAGCTACGGCAGAGCGCAAGCGGCTTGATGTCTCGCTGCAAATAGATTATGGATTTTAGGAGTTTATAATCTACCGGCACCAGCGCGAGACGCACGGTCCTGCTGTCTACACACGGACGGGCGCGAAGTGTTCGAGACGCGATGCGGGAAGCCCGGTGACCGGCTGGTAACTGCGCGTCTAGCTACGCCGTGCCGCCGCGGGTCCGGATCCTGTCGAGTGGAGAGTAAAATAATATTTTGTGACAGTGCCATGAATTAATACTATATCAAAATATTTTTATATTAAAATTAAAATAAATTTAATGTAACATGGACACTGTTTACGGATACTGTAGTGATGAATTTAAACTGTCCGATTTTGATTGAATGGAATAAAATATACTCTAATTCACATCACTGTGACATTGGTGAATTTTTTTTCCTCCAGTTGAGAGGACCCGTTCCGCCGCCGTGGTTTGTCTTTGGCCTGTGCCGTAGTTTCGGTAACGAAATGGGTACTCCGTATTGGTTTTTTATTTGGTCTGACTAGCGATTTGTTTGGTGCCATCGAGAATGCAGTCTACTCGTATTTTCGAGGACCCCCTGCAGTGCAGAAGAATATGGTCCACAGCTCCCTCTGTTTCGAAAGTGGGGAAAAAAAATTGAAAGTATAAAAAGTGGAATATGTTGAAAACGAGAAGAAGAAAAATAGAGATGAAAAATACTGAAAAGAGAGAAAGTATATTGAAAAGTGAAAATAATTTATAATTTAAAAAAATTGTTGAGTTTAAAATAACTTATAATTTAGAAAAAGAGAGTATTTCTCTGTTTTGAGGATAAGGCACCGTAAATTTTTTGATTTTTTTTGACAATTTAAAACTCGTTCGTGGCTTCAACAATTTAAGATGCAACGGACACTGTAAAAAAAACAAATGGCCGCGTCATTCTCGAAGAGAGACTTTTTCAGTATCAAGGGTACTACTACGCCTACCGTGTCTCTGCCGGTAGGGACTAGTTCCATCTCGAGGGACAGTATGCCTCGGATAATGTACAGTGGATCGTATTTTTCCAATTCAATTCCTGTTGCCTGCTCGTGAGAAGAGAAGACAGATGCTGAAAGAGACGCACGACTCTGACGCTACATATAGCTCATCTAAATGACAAAAATATCAACTTAACTGACAAAAGATTGAGAGCAAGAAAACATTGATTATTCGTTGTTGATGTTTAGAAACAGGTATCAACTCGCCAAGTTGATACAGAGGCGACTTCGCCTTGCGATAGTCGTATGGCTGAGGCCAACGCCGCGCAGCACATCATGCGGTACAGTCCAAGAGTCAAGCCCAAGGAAAGTTGAGCCACTCGACCATTTGTTCTTTTCAGTACGATAATTGCGGGCAGACGTGCACTATTCGTTACCAGTTGGTTCTTTCATCAAGAATATGCTATAAATGTTATCAGGCTGTTTAATTTCTTTATCAAGTTTTTTAAATTAATTATCATCCTTATTAATCAATATATTTGTATCAGCTTGCCAAAGCCACTCTATTTTAGACTTTATGGAATTATACAGTGGATCGTATTTTTTTTCAGTTCAATTCCTGCTGCTTGCTCGTGAGAAGAGAAGACTGATGCTGAAAGAGACATACGCTTCTCCGACTCTGACGCTACATATAGCTCATCTAAGTGACAAAAACGTCACCTTAACTGACAGAAGATTGAAAGCAAGAAGACATTGATTATTCGGTGTTGATGTCTAGAAACAGGTATCGACTCGCCAAGTTGCTACAGAGGGGACTTCGCGTTGCGATAGTCGTGTGGCCGAGGCCAACGCCGCGCAGCACATCATGCGGTACAGTCCAAGAGTGAAGCCCAAGGAAAGTTGAACCACTCGACCATTTGTTCTTTTCAGTACGATCATTGTGTAATATCCCTAAAATTCAACAAAGAAATAAAATTTGAAACTTGAAATCTTTCCTAACAAAATGCTAACAAATTTTCTTCCATCTCTCTCTCCCTCAAAAGATAAAATTTATGTAAACTAAAAGCACCTCTTAATTTGAAACTTCCTAAAAAAAGCATTAAAACTTGAGTGTGGACAAATGCTTGACTTTTCTTTGTTTTGATCTCAATTTTTCTGAAATCATTTGCATTTATTTGAAATTTGAATGCAATTATTTAAATCTCAAAAAATGTTAAAATTTCTCTACCAAAATCCTTCGCCCGGCCGAATCCTTGTTTCATCCTCCCTGGCCCAAATCTCACACGGCCCAGCAGCCTTTTTCTTTTTCCTCCCCGAGCAGGCCGCCTCCTCCCACTCGCGCGCGGCCCAATGAGCGGCCCAGCCCACCGCGTCGGCTTTTTCTTCCTCTGGCCGGCGCGCGCCGCCTCCGCGTCCATGCGGCGCAGGCCGCCGCCGTCTCAGTCAACACCGCGCCCATCGTCACCCCCGCGCGCGCCCATGTCATCTCATGTGTGCACGATGCTGCGCCACAGAGCCCTGCCTCGCCCCGTCACTTCTCGCCTAACCTCATTCAAAGCCGTCGTCGCGTCACCTCCACCGTAGCGTCTTGTCGATGGCGTGACCGCCCATACCCTCCACCCTGGCGTCACTACAGTGCCTTGCCGCCTTTGTCACGCCCCCACTCCGCACAGAGACGCCACGGCTGCGCCCATGACAGAGCAATTGTGGCCACGTGCGCACTGATCGGCGACTGCCGCATTCGGCGCAAGTCGGCCCCTCTCTTCCGCTTATAAAAGCCACCCATACCTCCCCAAAGCCCTCGCCCCACTCGTTTCCCCCAAACACCGACCAATCGTGAAGGAATTTCTCTTCCCCCAAATTTGCGCAGCCACGGCCAACCGTCGCAATTCGCCCTCTCTAGTGAGTTTTTCTCCCTTCTCTCTACGCCTACACCATCCCGAGGACTCCCTGACTCACCGCTTCGATCCTAGGCCCCGCCCCGTTGTAGGCGTCCAACATCGAGCGCCCATCGCCGCGCACAACCACTCACCGTTGACAGCCTCAACCACGGCTCTCCAAGTCCCGAGAACCCCACGAACAAGTTTGTGGTGAGCTCCTCTATCTTTCCCCTCTTTTCTCGATAAATTTCATCCACCGTAGCGAGCTTTCGAAACTCCGGCGAGGTGCCGGCCATGGCGCCGCCGCCTCCATCCTATCCGGCCACCATCGGCCTCCCAAGGGCCCGTGCGACCGTCCGATCTAAAGCGAACGCGCAAGATTAAGAGAAGGTTCCCATTCACTCTATCTAAATCACAGCCCTCCGATCTCAATCCAACGTCTCATGCTTAGCCACGTCACACTATAAATCTTAACCTTCCACTCGAGATCCGATGGCACCTGAGTGTCCACATCATCCTAAGCATCTTGGCCACTCAAATCAAAATAAACGGTGTTAATTTCGACCAGGTCTTTGTTTAAATCCGCACCATTCATCGCAAATCCAAAGGCCCACCATCCTCCACGTAGCCTTTAAATCCAAACCATCCATCTTCGAATCAATGGTCCATATCAAACCAGCCCATTTTATATAGAAAAATAAAAATAAAATCTCATAGCCCCACCTGTCAGACTAATAGGGTGAATTACTGGGTACACACAGCTTAGTGCACACAGAAACATATTCTTAAGCTTTTTCCAGTACAAAAATAATTCTGTAAATTCCAAGAAATGCCACTTTGCACCTAAGCTGCTGCCATTCTGTAAAAATTATATTTTAAGCCTAGTAATTTTACAAATACACATCTGACCTTTTCTTTAATTACAATTTAGTCCTAAATATTTACATTTAGCACTCTAAACTTTCGTACAATTATATATAGGTCCCTGCCAACTCTAGTAATTACAGAAAAGCCCTTAGCAACTTTTTAAAAAATTACGAAAAGATCCCTAAAACCTCCATACACACTCCAATTGCCATAACTCCTTCATATGAACTCCGTTTGCAACAATCTCTGTACCGTTGAAATCGTTGTCTCAAGCACCACCTCATCAAACTATCCAAACCTAGACTAATCTCCAATCATGCTGGCTTTTATTATTGGTAAGTTTTATCGGTGCTTTAAGTCGTTTTGTTTTATTAGCTCTTATCGATTTGAATGCAAGTGTTTTATTGTGATTTAATTCCTAGCATAGTTTATTAACTATAGTGTGCACCTTACCCATTAGTATGCATTAACATGATTGCACCTGCTAGATCTAAGTAAATTAAAATTATTAGCTAATTAAATACTTGGGGCTAAATAATAGAAAGATAGGTAAATATTAAATAGCGCACACACACTTTATATACAACAGTATTTGTGCCGCATATATATATAAATATATTTGGTAGGATAATTATAAAGATATAGACCAAATAGTTAATTGCTAAATGCTAACATCACATGCAATTAGATAGTTAAATAATCATTAAAAAGGGCACACTAATGCATCGCGTCCTAAATTAGCAAACACCAGTACACGTGCCACTTGTGAATTATGTTTTAGTAATTTAAGTGAGTAGATTAAATTAAGTAAATAATTACTAGTCATTGTAGATGACATACAAATACTTAGAATTAAATAATTAGCCACGACACACTATCCCTCATAATCACGTTAGCATGTTGTCCAATATGCATTAATATATATTAGTACGTTTATTTCTTGTTAACTCTAGTATTTTTAATTAAATAAACTAGATAATTAATCATTGATCACTTAGATTAACCCACATATACATATAAATTAGCTAATCATGACTGCGATACCTTGCATTGCACCTATAATGATGACATTAAATTAGCATAGTAATTTTACTATAAGTATAGAATTATTAACTACTCATTAACCAGTATTATAAAATAAAGTAATTAACATTTAGTCATAACAGATTAAAACTATGCTTGTTATATGATTAAATAAAGTAAATGTTGGAAAGCACGCGTAAGTCCGTTATCTTGCATTCATATGCACTAGGATAGATGCCCCACGTTAGCTTTGGCAGTTTATAAGGATACATTAAATAATTAGTTGCCAAATATTAATCAACGCACGGCTATAGGAAATCGAGTAATTAATCGATAGCCCACTCGCACACTTTACCATGCATCATTACCCGTGCCACACGTTGGATTAATTAGCTTAACCATGTACTCAAAAATTAGGTAACAGACCTTTAATCAACGGGAAGCAACTGCATATTAGGAAATTAAGTAAATAATCTCTAATCACTACACACTCATTCATTTAGTTATAAACTAAATGAGGGTGTTTTAGAATGCATCTAATTAAATATACAGTCTAAAATAAGATTGTACGTAAAACGACACATTACACCTTCAACTAAACATGCCATATACTAGCTTGCACTCACATAAACATATTGGCACTATAAATGCTTTATAGTGCATGCATCCACATGGCTCACTATCACAATCACATGAATATGGTTTAGAATGAATCTAGTAGTTAATAGCTATACTGTAGTAAATATCGCTAAGTCGTGATTAAACATAATATGACACATAGAACTCCTAGTATTATATTAAGCGAACCATAATCTAAGCCCATACTCTATGAAGGCCTTAGTATAATTAAATAATACATAGCCACGCTTAACTACTCATGTAACCGCATAAGCACTAGAATAAAGTTTATGAATAAATAATTATAGTAAATAATACTAAAGTGCATATAAAATAATGAACTTTGCATTAAGATAGCCATCGCATCAGGCATAATTTATCCTTTTTTTCTCGTGGAGTTTATTTGGTTCTTATTCGAGGTTTAATAGATCTTATCGATTCTTCTCGAGCTTTGTTTCTTTTACGGTAGTTTTATTAGGTGTACTCTACCGTGTAGACGACGTCGAGCTTGAGAAAGATTTGAATCCAAGAGAAGCCAGCAGACTGGACATACGAGGAAAAGTCTGAAGACTTCGGCATCTAGCCAACAATTCAAGACTCGGACTCGAAGATTATCGAGAAGACAAGTATGAAGATTAAGGATTTGCAGGCAAGCTCTAACTGATCATATTAAACCTATAATTTGTTTGCGCACTCATATGACCTAAATGCTTGCATGTTTATTTTAATCTATGTTAAAACATTGTGTAGTTAAATATCTAACTTGTTATTACGTATTTATATTAATGTCAGTTACCTGCTTTCATTAAATATGAATACTACCTTGTTACCCGTTGATGACACCACTTTGTTAACCATAGGGCTTACTTCATTAAAATTTTTTAATGAACGAAAAGTTACCTTGATATTAGATTGCTTAGGACCCCTTATGCGATGCGGTGCATCCCCACACCATACACCAATCATTTTATGAAATGTGTTAAAATGAGTTTGGTGGTGTGTGTAAAATAAAGTGGAATGAGTGTTAGTGCAACTATAGGTGATGGGAAGGGATATTGTTTTTTTTCGTAGGGCGGTCTCCTAGTGCTATGTATTGTCATGGGTGTTAGGCTTCGGACTAGTCCACCTGTTGTGGACGAGCGCCGCCTTTGCCATATAAAGATCGGTTTATCGGAGCTTAACGTAGTGATTTCGTGCAACCACAGAACCTATCTGAGCGGGACTTACTCCACCCCCTTGGTCGTCCACTTTGACCTTAAGGCGGTCGGGTGGTACACAAGTCGCAGGAGAAGACATGAGATACTCACGGTCCGGTCTTCGATTACAGCAATAGCCCGCGCAATGGGATCGTACCACCCACCGATATAGCCCTCTGGTTTCTATAATTACCCATATGTGTGTGAGGCTCAGGGAGTAGACGTGGATGACCTAAACCCACGGTATGACTACCGAAATGTGCTATCGCGTCATCGGTGGCCTGAAAAACTTCGAGAGATGACCTCTGTTTATATCTTGAGACGGACTTGATGGACACTTTGGTGTGTGTTGAAGTGAACGTTATGCGACTCTGTTGATCAAGAGGAGCGTAGCCTTTGGGTACAGTGTACAACCTCTGTAGAGTGTATAATCCATCCGAAATAGCCGTTGTTACGGTATTGACACACTATAGCTTGGGCTCACAATGATTAGTCTCATTATTATTCTTGTTGGAGTGAGTGGGTATAGGTGACCGTGTTTTGAAAAGCGTAGGCTGTGTGCTAGGAGACGGTACGGTTGCGTGCTAGCTCTCTGACTAAAACTTGAGTACTAGCGAGATTGATAAACATCTCCCCTAGGACCAATTTACTAAAATATGAACAACAAATATCTTATGATCCCTTTTTCAAAGCCTTTATAGTAAATCTTGCATAAAACTGCCTTTTGCAAAAAAAGACCATTTAACATAATTCTTGCTACAGCCGAATGTGCATCCATGTATAACTCTGCTTAGTGCTAGGGCTTGCTGAGTACCTTATATACTCACAGTATGCAGTTGTGGTTTTAGACAGGAGAAGATTCGTAGAAGAGGACAACGTGCTGGGTTTTTGTTCTGCTTCCCAAGTTTGCTTGTGGCTTTGAGCCATGTTTTTCGCTGTTTGCTTCACATTTAGCTGGTCAACTGGTTATGAAAATTTTAGTCCTTGCCATGTTTCCATTAAAGATCCAGTTTCAGGTATATTCTCCTTTTTGAAGTATGCTTTTGATATACATTCTGATGTGTTAGTGCGTATCAGCTACTAATCCAGAGACTGATACGTGGTGCACAGTGTATCTCAGAAATGAGGTAAGACACATTGCGGGCAGGCTGTGCACTATTCGTTACCAGTTCGTTCTTTCATCAAGAATATGCTATAAACATTACCAAAGCCGTCTAATTTATTTATCAATTTTTTTCAAAATCAGTTATCATTTTCACTGATCAATACATTTATGTCAGCTTGCCAAAGCCACTCTATTTTACAGAAATTCTGGTGGGATTCTCCCCCCACCCCCCCCCCTCCCGTTGACAAAAAAAAATGCATATTTCTCTCATCCTAATACATTTCTATCTCTCTTTGTTTTTTTATATTTAAATTTTCAATTCTACTCTTTTTTTTAGCGTCTAGAGACAAAAAAAATAATTAAATTAAGTTGGAACGGAGGGGATACTACTCCTACGTAGGATCCACAGTTCGAGGGAGACAATACTGCCTCAAGACGTACACGCAAGACCGAGTGTCCACGCTTTCACACCCGATATTTGACTGCAGAGACGATGCGCGCGAGAATGACAGGGACGCAGGGAACGTTGAAGAAATTGGGTGCGGGAGTCAAAATTTGCGTTTTGCAGATGGCTACAGCGCAGCACGCCATTTCGAAAAGGGAACGCCGGAATTTTGTTGGTTACCACCACACAGCCAATGCAGTGTTCGTCGAGTAGGGAAGCCTGGGCTTCACAAGCGTGGGCAGCCATGAAAACGCGGCACTGTTTGGCAATTGGCAGCGACCGCCGGTAGCATAGCAAGGGAGAACAGGACGTACAAGGAAATTCAAGCTGTCCGCTTGGTGATTCTGAAATTGATATACTACTGCAGAAGCAGTTGTTCGCTACGAATAAATTCGGCTGTAACTGGTACATGCTCCAGACAAGGCTCGGCCTCACATTGTTGATGGATGAACATCGGACACAGGTAGGCAGGCCGATGTGTCGAGGCTGGTACAAACTGTCACTTGTTTCCCTAAAAATTCTTCTATTCAACGAATCAGCAGGCTTGAGTGGTTCCCCACTTGTCCTTGATTAACGATGCTGCAAGTTTTGGTCAAGATTCACACGGATTGCCACACGGTGCTGCACAGCTTGCGGAACTGATTTGCAATTCAAAGCTACACAAGACCAAACTCAGCTACATACAAACCAGTCTAACTACCAGAAGTGAATTTTAATTCAAAGCTCCAGACAAAACCAGAATAATTGGACAATGCACATCGCGAAAGCCAAGAAAGAACTCACATAACCAAGATTCGAAGACAATGAAAATAGAACTACACATATAAACAAAGCTAATTACTACTCCAGATAAACCAGAATCACTGAGCAAGTCACCAAGAAATAGTAGCACAGTTTTATATAGACTAGAAAAAAAAACATAGTAGTGGCAGGCCCGCGGGGACCCTACGATAGTATCAAAACACGGACTAAAGTGAAATCATGGCAGTGTTTGCAGTATGAGCCTGTTCCTTCAGCTAGCACTGCCACCGCGTAAGCGCAGGACAAGATGAAGAGTGGATTCCTTCTGGATGTTGTAATCTGCCAAGGTACGCCCATCCTCAAGCTGCTTCCCGGCAAAGATAAGCCTCTGCTGATCTGGAGGAATTCCTTCCTTGTCCTGGATCTTGGCCTTCACATTATCAATGGTGTCCGAGCTCTCCACCTCTAGCGTGATCGTCTTGCCAGTCAGAGTCTTGACAAAGATCTGCATCCCTCCTCTGAGGCGCAGGACAAGGTGAAGAGTAGACTCCTTCTGGATATTGTAATCAGCCATCCTCAAGTTGCTTCCCAGCAAAGATGAGTCGCTGCTGGTCTAGTGGGATGCCCTCCTTGTCCTGGATCTTTGCCTTCACATTATCGATTGTGTCTGAGCTCTCAACCTCAAGAGTAATAGTCTTTCCAGTGAGAGTCTTCACAAAGATCTGCATGCCACCCCTAAGACGAAGGACAAGGTGAAGGGTAGACTCCTTCTGGATGTTGTAGTCTGCCAGTGTGCGGCTGTCTTCAAGCTGCTTTCCAGCGAAGATGAGCCTCTGCTGGTCCGGGGGGATGCCCTCTTTGTCCAATAGTGTCAGAACTCTCAACCTCCAATGCTATTGTCTTGCCTGTAAGGGTCTTCACAAATATCTGCATACCACCCCTAAGGCGCAGCACAAGGTGGAGAGTAGACTCCTTCTGGATGTTGTCGTCCGCCAGTGTGCGGCCATCCTCAAGCTGCTTCCCAGCAAAGATGAGCCTCTGCTGGTCTGGGGGGATGCCCTCCTTGTCCTGGATCTTTGCCTTGACATTGTCAATTGTGTCGGAGCTTTCAACCTCCAACGTGATTGTCTTGCCAGTAAGGGTCTTTACAAAAATTTGCATTCCACCCCTCAGGCGAAGGACAAGGTGGAGAGTCGACTCCTTCTGGATGTTGTAATCAGCCAATGTACGGCCATCTTCTAGCTGCTTACCAGCAAAAATGAGCCTCTGCTGGTCCGGGGGGATACCCTCCTTATCCTGAATCTTGGCCTTAACATTGTCGATCGTGCCCGAGCTCTCAACCTCGAGAGTGATGGTCTTGCCAGTCAGTGTCTTGACGAATATCTGCATCTGTTTCATACAAATATAATCATGTCAGACAGCTTGAGTATAACTTACATTCAGGCATAAGTATTTTTAGTAATGTATTAAATTAGCAAAAGTCTCCAAAGATTCATTCCTATAAAAAATGATTAAACACACTACAAGCATTCCCTAAGATAGGTAACAAGATAATTGAAGAGCATGCTATATTTGATAGTAAATTAGATGCTTTCCAAGCACATCAAATTCTACACTATCAGATTGTTGAATCCGATGAATTTCTACTTGATCACAGGTATAGCTAATATAATAGTACCTCCTCCAAAAGATGCATGCATATCATACATGGCACTAATACTGACCTAAATGAACCACAGAGTCACCAATGACATGTACGCCTCTTGCTGATGGGCAGTTGGGCACACATATCAGCGATAGTGGCAATCCGATTTTGAAGTCAGAGGATCCATTTCCAGGGACAGGGGTAAGAAGGTACCGTTGTGGTCTCAATCGCATGCTTACTGGTAATCAAAGCATCGATCAGACAAAGAAACAACGAAACTAAAATCACAGGTCTGTGGAACGAGTAGCAGTGACACAATCATGTGTTGATCTAGCATATCTGAACCCTATCGGATCAAAAACCTAGCCTGATCTACGATCTCTAAACATATACTCATGCAGGCACCACAAGTACCGCGTCAGATTGTAAAATCGAGTCGCAAGTGCTCATCACAAAACAAAACCTATATCACTGAATGCTTCTCATCATACCAAAACGAACGAGCCAATCCCATCGCAACCAACAGGATCAGTGGAGCCCTAGGTTTCTGATCGATTCGAACCGCCAAATCGCATCACAACTGAATCTGAACCAAGCAGCTATCATCGGACTGGGATCGGAGCAGGGAGCCGAATCGGTACCTTGCGAAACGAAGATCGATGCCGAGCGACGAGCCGGAGGCGTCCCTCGCAAACCGCGAGATGGGAGGCGACGAGAAGATTTGGGCGAGAACTGCTATCGATCAGGGAAAATCTGATTTCTGATCTGCGAGGCGAGCGGGGCTATTTATCACGGCTCCTGGCGTGCCTTGCCAGGTAAGGAAAAGCCCAGCCCGCCCGCTGGGTTGGACCGCGAAAACGCCTTCTTCCGCGTTGGCGGGTCGCTCGCTCGTGGCTGGCTTCCAGAATCCGCGAGGAGGACCCAGTATCTTCCAGCACGGAATCGGACGAACTAGGCGTCTCAAAAAAAGCACGGCCCGTGCATTGTGATCCATGGAGAGCGAGAACGGCCCACGTGGTCTGACGAGGGCAGCTGCGGCCTGCGGGTGGTCATGCAGGCCCAAATCGCCAACGGTCGTGTCCAGTGGCCCAGTTTCCAGCTGTCCCAGAATGCGCAGACAGCTGGGTCCAACACACTCGACACTGTTGGCGCGCAGATTAGCACCAATGGCAGCGTTAATTCCTGTGCTTGTTATAACTCGATTTAAAAAAAAAACATCACAAAGAACATGCCGAGTGCCGAACTACCGACTCCTACGCGCGCCCACGGGAACTGGTCGGGTGGCCGGCGATCGTGGCGTGGGTGGATGGCTGATGCGACGGCGGCCATGCCCGTGCCTGGTTCGATCGAAGCCGGGCAATTTGGCGCGGCCCGGCGGCACCCGCAAGTGTGCGGTGTCTTTGGGGGACGGCGCACATGAACAAGGGTCCCCGGCCTGTCGTGTTGGGGGATTGGGTGGGTCGCTGCTCGCTCATCAGTCGCGTCATGTGCCGGGCGCTATGCGGCCGTTCTTTATGTAGGAGTGGAGTAGAACGGCCACCGTCTTTCTTTCAGTCGTGGCGGCGCAATACTCTAATCTTGTGTCTCGAATACGCGTACAATACTGATATTTCTGTTGCAGCATTTACGACCCGTTGTTTGTTACAAACACTCATATTTGGCAGCTGTGCGCCGCGCTTTCTCTGTTGCATTCAGGATGATCAGCTGGTTGTTACAGTATCTCATCACGGCTGCTACGGATTACCGCTCCGTCCATTACCGTCCGCGCAGGAACGGAGAAGTCTCCGTGTAGTACGAAGTAGGAGTACTAGTCCTCGTTCGCATCGGATGCTGCTACGGAACGCAAAGGGACAAACGGTGAAAAGGCGGAGGAGGACGACGACGCGGCGTTTGTTGGATGTACGCACAGCTGGTGCCCTGCTGGACGCGTACCCCTGCCACACTGGCGGTGGCAGGTGAAAGCAGGCACACCCGCCTATCCGCTTCCGCTCCACGGCTGGCTAGCTTATCCGCCGTGCAAGTTGGACCAGTTGGGCCGGGCGTACGAGTTAATTCGTGGTCAAATCGAGGCAACCGTAGTTAACCGCTCCACTGCCCGTCGTCTTCGCGTAATATCGCCCTACGCAAACACGCGACCTCGCCATTCGAAAGTCCGGTAATGGTGCCTCCGAATACGGTCGATGGCTACGAAAAATGGTTGGGCAAGGCACGTTCGTCGAGTGCCGCCCTGCGATGGCTCGAAGGCAGCAGTGTCACCAGCAAAGCTGGGCTGTTGCTTGCTCGCGCTCATCACCCAGCACGCTCCCTTTTCCCCTCTCGTCAAACTGACTCACAGTACCCTCCTCTGTTTTCTTCCGCCTGTTGATTGCAGGCCCGTTCAATGGCAGCGGAGGCTTTCCACGCGTGCGGGCCCCACGCGGCAGTAGCCAACCAATCCACCTCAGCCTGTGCGGTAGGGCGCGGCGCGGCGAAAGAGCGGAGGCCCCATGCATCGCCGTCGCATATCTATCTCGTCGGCCCCTCCTCCGGTTGGCCGTTCCGACCGATATATTGAGGCCGCGTATATAGCAAGCCAGTAGGAGGAGCCTGGGTTGAAAACCAAGAAACGCGTCTGGGTTTGCCGCTTAACCGGAAGAAGCAGCCTTGTGAGCGGGCTTGTCTGTCAGCCGCCGCGTCGAGGTAGAAGAAAGCTTTGCTGCACAGCCAGGGCGAGCCATGGCGGCGAAGGCCCGCTTCTTGATGCTGGTAGCCACGGCGACGTGGGTGTGCTTAACGGCGGTGGCCGCCTCCGCCTTCGACGTGCCGAGCGTCGCCTTCGAGGAAGGGTTCTCGCCGCTGTTCGGCGACGACAACCTCGTCCGCTCCCGGGACGATAGGAGCGTCCGTCTCCTGCTTGACCGCCGCTCCGGTAATCCATCTCCTTCCTCCCAGAGTCCAACCTCGTCGTCCTTTCCGTCCCTTCCTTTGCGCCGTATATCGGCGCGCGTCTTCGTGGGATCTGTTATTGCAGTTCCTTTCCAATGCGTGTCTGTTGAAAATGTTGGCTCTGTTCTGAATCTTCGCAGGCTCTGGATTCATCTCCTCCGACTACTACCTCCACGGCTTCTTCAGCGCGTCCATCAAGCTGCCTAGGGATTACACGGCCGGCGTCGTCGTCGCCTTCTACGTGAGTGTTCGATTACCCATGCTACTAGCAGTGCATTTTTTTTTTATTTGACCTCAGAACATTCCTACCCAAAGCAAGATTTTTTAGTGCACTAGATTAAACACTTGCAATGGCGTGCTCTTCCTTCGAGCCGTTGGTTCTTGCTTTGTCACATGGGCGTGTCAACGCGGCGTTCAACAACTGCGGCAGCCGCAGCGGCGCTGCTTCAAGCTGGACTTTTTCTTTTAAAATACTTGCTCAAGCTGGACTTTTTCTTTTAAAATACTTGCTCATCTTGAAACGTAGGATTTTCGTAGCTACTGTGCAGAAATTTTTCAGAAATTAGTTTAATTTCATATAAAAAAAACGTAAAAATAAGAAAAATTTCCTTAAATCTGGCATTAGTGTAAATTTAGAAGTACACTCAATTCACAGTACGTTCCAAACGGACCTAAACCAGCAATACACCCCATGTCCTGTCACCTCTGCCAGAGATTAAGCAACAGTGCCAGCCACATGGGCTGTGTAGACTTGTGCCCAGAAAGGTTGCGCCGCCTGCCACTGGGAATCAATACTCCCTTCCCAGTCAATCGCGTCTTGATTCGCGATTACTGTATTTAGCACTCACCAGAAACAGTATTAGGTTTAAGTCATAGTAGTACTAGTGATACTACCTTCTCCTATAATTCTTGGTGTGGACTGTGTGGTAGATGGAACATTCAGCTGCTCTGTCGCACTAGTTCAAGTTAGAAATTCAACGCATGCTGGCATTGGCCTATTGCTCTCGTAAATTTTTGAAGTTTTGGGAATGGAGTATCGTTGCAAGTTTTTTTGAACTTTTTCGTGGTCTCATTGCAGCTATCCAATGGGGATATGTACGAGAAGACGCACGACGAGCTGGACTTCGAGTTCCTGGGCAGCCGGTGGGGCGGGCAGTGGCGCGTGCAGACCAACGTCTACGGCAACGGCAGCACGAACCACGGCCGCGAGGAGCGTTACCTCCTTCCCTTCGACCCCACGCTCGAGGCCCACCGCTACTCCGTGCTCTGGGCGCCAACCCACATCATGTAAGCAAGCACCACACCGTCATTCGAGGTCTTGCGCTTTCAAGCTGGGTTTTGTGACTGATCGCGTCGCTCGTACGCGTGTCTCAGCTTTTACGTCGACGACACGCCGATCAGGGAGGTGGTCCGGCACCCGGACATGGGCGGCGACTTCCCGGCGAAGCCGATGGCGGTGTACGCCACCATCTGGGACGGCTCCACGTGGGCCACGGACGGGGGCAAGTACAAGGTGAACTACAAGTACGCGCCGTTCGTGTCGCAGTTCTCCGACCTGACCCTCCGCGGCTGCCGCGTCGACCAGTCGCTCCGTGTCCCGCAAGATGATGCCAGCGCCCCAGGCGAGTGCGCCGACGGCCTCCTCGGACTCGTGACGGCCGACTACGCCGTGATGACTCCGCAGAAGCGCGCGGCCATGCGCGCGTTCAGGGCGCGCCACATGACGTACACGGTGTGCTACGACGCGGTGCGGTACGCGGCCGGGCCGTTCCCGGAGTGCGATATCTCGGACGAGGAGAGGGCGTCCTTCTCGGCGTGGGGCGAGTCCAAGACCGTCGTCATGAAGCAGCGCGCCCGCGGGCGCCGCCGGGGACGCCGTGCCGGCGCCGGAGCCAGGGGACGCGCTGACGTCGCGAGCAGCTGATGAGGCGGTCGAAAACGGGGGAAAAAAAAAAAGTAGACTCGGTCGCAGAAAGCGTTTGGGTTCCAAGTGATTTGATCAGTATTGCAATTCGATCGATGTCGTCCATGCAAATACAGGTTGTAAAGGTAGTAGCTAGATTTAGGGACTATTAGTAAGTAGGGAGTACTAGTGGTTTATTACGATTCTTTGATTCCTTGGGTGACAGCTAATAACACGTACTACGACAAGGTCCCTCCCTCGCTTTTCTATCGGCCACTGCTGTTTTGTGCGAGGACACAGTACATTGTGTCGTACTCTGTCTCTCAAATGACGTTTTTTTTTATGTTGACAATTAACTATTTATTTTATAAAAAAATAAAAAAATAAATAAGTTAAGTTTAAAGTGCATTTGATAATAAATCGGTTCATAATAAAATAAATATTTTTAAAAAACTTTTTTGAATAAGACAAATGGCAAAAAAAATTTGAAGTCTATCCAACACATGTTTTGGTTGTAGCGTTTTACCCGTCCCGCATAGAGCTAGTGGCAACTACCCGCACGAAGGCCAGAGTTTAACCTGCTCTCGTGTCTCCATCTGTTCGTCTTGGCATTTTCCCCTTCCCTTTTTGTGCTGGTCACTCAGATGGCCCTGTCGGATGAATGAATCTTTCAGCTGGGATCAGATCCGTGAATGACTAAACGTCCATAACTAGCGCCACTGACTCCATCAGAAGAAATGCATGATTTGCAGAGATGCCTCGTGATCTTATGAGAGCGGTCTGTGATGTCACGAGACGGGGCATGTTCGTGGGAAGAACGAACGCTGCTCGTGATTTTCTTTTGAGGGGTTCGTGTCTACTTCGTGACGGCAAGGCCCCCAACGGTGGTCGACCAAACATGGGCTGGAAAAATATGACCTGCAGATAATCTGGCGGTCTCGCCAAGGCCCAGTACCTCTATGGGCCCAAACACGCTGGGCCGCCGGCCGCACCCAAATCGCGGAACACGGAGGAGCGGAGCGGATCCACACATTTCCAGCGCTCGCTGTGGCAAAGCAACGAATCGTCCTGCCGATTCTCCGGTGGCCACCACATCACCGTCCCCTACTCCCGTTTCCTCCTGACGTCGCGTCACTTTGCGATGCCGCACGAGCTCAGCAGCCCATCTTCCCGTATGACAGCGTATCTAGCTTGAGCTCAAAAGTACCGCGACGACAGGACAAAGGCCAAAGGACCTTTGTCCCGCTCGCTCCGCGCGCGCATCTGATGGCCCCCCGCGCCATCGCTTCGCAGTTATCGGCGATCTAACCACCGGTGGCACACTAAATATACGATCGAGAGAAGGTACGTCTTCGGTGTTCAATATGACCTAGTCTGAGGAAGACTCAAAAAGATTTTTATCTGGTTCGAACCATCACGAGCGGTGTAATACCTTACATACAGGGGGTGAATTATGTCGTTGATAATATTACAAGGGTGAGATCCGCTCTTTGCGGGAGGATCCGAAACGTGAGAGAGCGAGTGTGCTTGCTCGAAAAGATGCAAAGACCCTGAGTTCTAATGGAGCTCGCGGTTTTGTCTTTCGTGTGTGTATAACTGATGTTTCGTGAGTATGTAGTCGTTGTATCTATCGCTCCTCGGGCCTCTTTTTATATAGGAGAGGCCCTGAGGTAAAAGTGGTGGATCCTACATGATCCTGCCGTCTCGTCGACAGGTGGGCCTTTTCGTCGTTACCGCTATCACTTCGTCCCGTCCAGGCGTGGTCGTGACCCGTCGTGTCGTGCGCAGCGACGGGTACTGTGATGCTCGTCCGGTGCCACTGTGTCGGCTACAGTGTTATCACGTCACGTCCGACAGCCATCGCAGCCTTTTACTGGAGTGTTGTCGTAGTGAATCTCGTTCTGTCCCGTCAAGACAGACGACAGTTGGTTATCAGAGTAAATGTACCATAACGCGGCACCTACCCTCTAAGGATCGCTTCTCGGAGGGTCGGCCTTCGGAAGCCGGAGTCTTTGCGTGTCCGCGCGGCTAAGTCGTGACCGCCGTAGATCGCCGTTGGGAAAAGTTGAAACCCGCGATCGTTCGACCCCGATTTTGCGCGTCTGAGCGCAAAGATACCTGAGATAGCTGATCCCAACAGGAGTTCGAGCATGAAATTTCAATCGGCTTCACGAGCGAGACTACTGGTCGGCAGCCGTGGCGACGTTTTCGGCCCTGCTATCCCGTGCTGCCCAAACGGTAAAGAACAGGGATTCCTTGCCGCGCTGATGAGAGGCCATCGCCCATGAGCCCTGCACTGAACCCGAAGGAATGGGCAGCACTATAGGATTAGCAAGCTCTTTCAGTTCAGGTGGCACATTCGCGCGCCTTCTAATCTGCATTCGTTTCAGCGTTCTCTGATCAAAAGAGGATGAGCGTTAGCCAACATTAGGTGAGGAGAAATTGGCTGCGCGTACGTTTGGTGGCTTTCGCGACCACGAACGGACGACGCAGGCAGGTCCCGTCACTGTCGAGCGGAGGGCGCGCTTGGAAAGACCAGGCAGTATCTCACAGCTAACGAGGGGCTGGCCTGGAGCGAAACAGGAACGGTGTCTGCGGTGCTGCTGGTTTCTCCATTCGTTGCATCGTGGCACCAGAAAAACGGAGAGCTGTCCTTGCCAACGACGGAACCCGGGCAAGCATCAATCAGTGGGACGAATCAGCTAATCAGAGCGTTTTTTCCCTCTCTTTCGGGGTACGGAGTACGATAAAACTGCTCTCTGCTCTGAACGAGCTGGTTGCAATCTATGAGCGCGTTTGAATACCAGAGAGATTTTGGATTTTGGATAAAAAGAATCCCATCGACAACAAAAAGGGAGGATTCCAGAGTATTGTACAAAAAATCTTCAGTCCGTAACGTGAAAATCCATAATCCCAATGACTTTCGGTTACTTCAAAAATTTTCTTGACATTCATGTGAAATTTCAGTCTTGCCACTTATCCTCTCCAGTAACTTTTACGATGTCTCTGGAAGCTGCCTGGAACGCACGCACCACTCATCCATCATCTGGAACTTTCCCCTCTCTCTCCTCGTGACCTCCTCCTAGCTGCTCCTCTTTGCGTCAGATCGAGACCGATTTTACCACCAGCAAGCTACTCACTCCACTAGCACGGTATCAGATCGGATGGATTTTAGCACTAAGAAGAAGATGATGCGGCTGAGGCGCACAACTCTGGTAGGAATTTCTTTACTGAAGAAGTTGGTTCTCTCCATTCGTTTAGCCTTCGATCTCAGCATGCTACTAGAGGATTTGAAGACATTGACCTGAACACGGAGGATCCCAGCTTCCCTGACTTGGATTCCTACACCGAGATTCTTCGTTCTTCATCTGCTCCAACTATCGACACCCCACAGGGTCGAGCTGGCCGACGTGTTGACGGCCGGAGTCGATCTACTAAGGTTGGTCGTGTTAGTGCTGTAAGTCAGAGCTCGTCGAGGTTCCATTCTACTGTCCCGGCTGATGCACTTTGGCGAGCACCATATTCTGCAGCAACTTCTGATCGAGCAGGTCCTGTTCCTCGTCCTCCCAACACCAATGCTAGAGGACGTGTTAATGGTAGAGTTGCTCGAGCAAGCACTGCGAATGGTGACCTTTCTATTTTCGTCAATAGTACTCCTCCTTGCAATGCCGGCACAAGACCAAGTGCTGACAATCGATGCCTTCAAGACGATGAAATTAGGCTGGAAGAAGATGAAGGTTTCGTTGACGATGCTTCGGTGAGCAATTATTTGCTTCTTTACATTTTTTAATTGTTTCCATGCACGCTGCTTTCATAAACATTATACATTGCTATGTTAATTAGTACTTTTTGTTTGATTAAACTATGTTTCGGTAGAAATTACTAATTTTTGGAGTCAGCTAATGTTTCATCATGTAAAACTGATGATAGAGGGAGGGCCTATTTGACAAGGCTAATTGGAGTTCCGCAAATACCGGTGTCTTATGTGACATCTGTGTTGATAAAATAAATGCTAGAAATAGGAACAATGGCCATTTTACATCTAGAGCCTACAAAAATATTGCTGAGAAGTACTACCATAGAACATGGTTGAGACACTCCCGACTACAGATAAAAAACAGATTACAAGCACTTAGAAGGCTCTATTCCTTTTGGTGTTATATGAAAACGCACACATGTCTTGGTTGGGCAAATGGTACAGTGCATGCTGATGATGAGTGGTGGGAGCGACATACTAAGGTACTTCTGTTCATTTGTTTGCAAGTGATTTAACTCCACACTTTGCCTTACGTACGCATTAATTAACTTCAAATGGTACTGTTTTTACAGGGAAACTCCGAACTGAAGAAGCTAAAAAGTGGGCCACCTGAGTGGTTAGATCAACTTGAAATGATGTTTCAGCATGTTGCAGTAGATGGCTCAACCTCTTGTATCCTAGGAGAAAGCATGGGTAATGAGAAGGACCAATGTGAGGGAGGTGATGACAGGGATCATAATTCAGCGGATGTTTGTGATATTGGGACACCTCATAGGAACACTTCTTCGAAGAGAGGAAATAGTACATGTAGTACTGCAACTAGTCCTGTGAAGAAATCTAAGAGTCCTATGGTTAGGATTATGAAGGGTATGCTGGAAACAATGCAAACAAATTATGCCATAGCCCAAAAGGTGATGCAGGGCGAACTTAGGACGGAGTCCATCAAGAAGGCCATGCGTTTGGCTGTTGAGAGTGGTGCTGTGGAAGGAAGTGTGGAGCATTTTGTGGCTAGTCAACTATTTGTGAAAGCTGAATATCGTGATATCTTTTTTACCATAGAAACAAAAGAGGGAAGACTAGCTTGGTTAAAGATGTGGTGTCAGTTCAAGAAAATGTACTAGTTACGAGGTTGTGCTAGTAGGGTTCTGCCACGTAGATATGAAATTTTGGTGCACTAATTCCTTTTGGCGCAGGATCAAAAAAATGTAGTAATTAGGAACTTGTTTAGTAAGAGTAGGTACTTAGGTGATGACTAGCAGCCAGCAGGGTTAGTGCCAAGTAGATATGAACTTCTGGTGCACTAATTCACTCTCTTTTGGGTACGTGTAATGATGTGATATGCACTTCGTACTCTATTAAGATAATATGCTGCTACTAATCTTGTGAATATATGCTTTTCTAATATATATTTGCCATAGAATTTCATCAACTTAAATTTATGAGGTGAATGGTGTTTGATTTTGTAGCAGATCGTTTCATCAAGTGATACAGAAGATGAAGCAATTCAAGTTGCTCAGAATCAACTGGATGTCATGCAAGAATTTGGGACTATAGCAAGCTTATTTGGTATGTGCTATGATGCTACTTTCATAAACAAATCAAAGAGAAAGGTCCCTGATATAAGTGGTCATGATTGGGTCATGAGAACATTAAAAAATCCAACATCTTGCTTCAATATGTTTAGGATGAGGCCTGAACTTTTTACTAGATTGCACACCATGCTAGTGACTTCATATGGATTGAAGTCAACAAAACAAATGAGCTCGGTAGAGGCACTGGCCATGTTTTTATGGATCATTGGTGCGCCTCAGTCTATTAGACAAGTTAAAAATCGTTTTGAGCGATCAACTGAAACGATAAGCCGAAAGTTTGAGCATGTGCTAGATTGTGCGTACAAAATGTCCGCTGATATTATCAAACTGAAGGATCCAAAATTCAAGACAATTCATCCTAGATTACAGAGCCCTCGGTTCTCTCTATATTTTGATAATTGCATTGGGGCTATTGATGGAACCCATATACCTGTTGTTGTACCATCATCAAAACTCCTCCAACATATTGGTCGTCATGGTTACAGCACGCAAAATGTGCTAGCTATATGTGACTTCGATATGAGGTTCACATTTGCCGTTGCGGGGTGGCCAGGATCTGTACATGATATGAGGGTGTTCAATGATGCGATCAGCAAATATGGTGATAAGTTTCCACATCCTCCACCAGGTATTTATGAGTTATATTAAGTTTGAGATTTATTTCATCTTAATTATATATTTGTTTTGCATTTATTTCATCATCTGAATTGTTGTTCGTGTTTAGGAAAATATTATCTCGTAGACTCAGATTATCCGAACCGACCTGGATATCTTGCACCATATAAGGGGACAAAGTACCATCTAACGGAATTTCGACAAGGCCCAAGACCAAGTGGGAAAAATGAGGTATTCAATTTTATACACTCATCACTTCGTAATGTTATTGAGAGGTCATTTGGTGTTTTGAAAATGAAGTGGCAGATTTTGTTCGACCTACCTGGTTACCCAATGAGAAAACAAAACAAAATAATCCTTTCATGTATGGCTCTACACAACTTCATTCAAGAAAATGCAATGCTTGATATGGACTTCGACTTGTGTGATCGTGATGAAAATTACATGCCAATTGCAATGAACTGCACATCTCAAAGACGCAATGGTGATGGTCATTTGGGAGATGAAGATGAAGATATGAATATGTTTCGAGATAATCTTGCCAATGCTTTGTTTGTAATAAAATCATGTCTGTAAAATGATTATACAGATTGTGATATGGTAGTTAAACTGCACAGTCTTGCTTTGTAAATACGTAATATGTATGGATATATAATGAGACATGCAGTTACGAGCAATGGTTGAAGGGTATTTTGGAGAAAAAAAATTTGAACTCCTAAAATCTGTAAACAGAATCCTAAAATCCAAACAGATGAGATTTTAGATCCTTAGAATCCGGATAGTAGAATCCAAGATTTTATAATCTAGATTTAGAATCCTCACGGATTCAAACGGCACCTATATTTGTTCTGTGGGCTTCTGGTCACCGGGTACAGGTTTATTGAGAGAAACGGGCAGGCGGACAGCTCATGCTGTCTGTCTGAGGAAATCATCGGTGGAGCGGAGGTTCAATTGAACCTCGCGCCACAAAAGGACTATTAAGCTTTGTTTATTTGAAATTATAATTTATTAAATTATATAATTTAGATATTATAATTTATAGATGTAAACAAATAAGATAGCTTATTTAGCAGATTATTTTAATTTCAAGCTTGAATTATTATAATTCAATAAACTAATTATTATGTGCTTATATGAGATTATACTCTTTAAAAACTCACTACCTCGCTACTAAATTGGAAAAATAAGCTAGGTTGTCAAATAAACAAGCACAAATTATAATATCTAAATTATAATCTAAATTATAAAATATTAAGATTATAATATAAATTATATAATTTAACAGGGAAACAATAAACCATGTGTTGTGGCCAACTCGACTGCGTGGTAACCAAAGGTACAGCGAAAGGAGAAACCGTATTATCGACTGGAAAGGGACGGCACTACTAGCTCCCTACTTCAATGATTTTGCGTCCGTGTCATCTCTCCCTATTGCCTAAATTGTGGAATCTTACCTTATTTTACAGGGACGAACCAACTTTGCTCCGAGCAACAAAAGCACAGCAACCGCTTATAATCAAGCACCTGTTCTTTAGAGCTTGATTGCACTATAGCAGAAAAAAATCATCTTTGAAGTGAGATTTCTATATGTTATCTAACTACTCTACTAGGACTAATTGAGCTTATTAATCTGACGTTGACGCGTTGCTGAGCCTTCAGAGCGTAGGTAAAAACTTGGTTTGGTTACCAACTTGCACCTGTCACCTGTTACACAGCTGAGCTGACGCCAAAACATTGGTTGATCCAACGAGCTGCTCTCAATGGCGAAGACCGGGTCTCTCCCAGGAATCATACCAAGCTCTGACGTCAACGGCCTTAAAAAAAAAGGTCTGAATTCTGATGTCAATGGATGCGTGGATTCGCTGCCGACATATGCCGGTTTTCGGACAGGGTGTGAATTGTGATCGGATGATGATGTGATCCGCCGAATTGTTACTCGCCACTTATGTGTAAACAGCATCACCGACCGGCACACGGGAAAAAAGAAGAAAAGAAGTGCCGAAAGGTTTTCAAATACTTCAACATGCTTATAGTCTACCGCTGTGGGCTTACATTGGGCACGTTTGAATTGCTACTCTGATATGCTTTTTCAAATATTGATAATCTTTTAAAATTTAGTAGTTATTTGCTTCTTTACCAAATTTTAAGTTGCCCAAATAAAATTTGGCAACGCTAACACAAATGCATGGCCATCGCGGGCCATCATCTGGGCGGCAGAGAAGCTCGCCCGGCCCGCGCTGTGGTTGCCAAAGGGAAGCGAATCCGCTGCCGCGTTGCCCGCTGTCGTTGGGTCGCCAGCAGACGGGCCCCGGCCCCACAAGGCCGCACGGCAGGGAAACCCCGCGCTGCCAAAGTGGGTTTGGTGACATGTCATCTCCTGAGTGGTTGCACGCATTTAGAAAAAAGTTATATTAAAACACTTCAAACGATTATATCTTTTTAACAGTATATCCTATTTACGATTTGTTTCACCGTTGGATTTTTTATAATTAAATCTACAAAATAAGATTTTACTCGACTATATTTTAATTTTTAAATCTCATATATTATACTGGTATTGTTACCAAATATTGGTATGGCTACAATTCAAATACTAGTTTTCTACTCGTTGCCATCAATTTGATAAATTCATGATCCAAATATTTTTTTCCACTAATGATTTGGAGTTGCCTTCAATTTGATAAAACCAAAATTTGGAATAGTTAATGTTGGACACAAACCAAACAGCTATTATTATGCTAATTGTCAGCCTAAGTTACCAGGAGGACACTCAAGGCACTTCGCAAGTCTCAGAACTCCCAACTCACAAACCTGACCAGGTCAAAGCAGCGCTTGCCCCCGCGGGGCTTCAGGGAGAGGACGGCCGCGTGATCGTGCCGCGGTGCAGTACAGGTAATTCCACCACCCTCAGCCGCGGTGCAGTACAGGTACTTATCGGATAGTATTAATGGGTATTTTTGGATTGTTACCCATTAAAACTTTTTCAAAATTTGGTGTGCCCATAACATTTGATTTTCATTTGCTTCTCTATCAAATATTTGCCAATAATAATTTGACACATCCCAAGAATTTCAGTTCCCAATGTTGGCCAAAATGCTGGTCAGAGATTCTTGCTGCTCCCTCTGTAAGTGTGGCTCCGTGCAAAACGAATGAAAACCAAAGCGCCGATCAATTTACTCTGCTACCCCTATTGAATACTCCGTCCTCTCTGTTTCTCCCAGCCACCGACGCGCGCGTCTCCTGCTGAGCAAGCCTCCGACGCGCGCCGGCGGCACCAACGCAGGTCACGAGATGCTGGCAGGCGGTCACGACGGTGACGGCCGAGCAGACCCCCCGCGGCGCGTCTCCCGGCCGGTGGCCGCGACTGCTGGGTCCGAGAGCTCGCCGAGGACGACGCCGGGCCGCCCTCTTCCACTGCCGAGCTCCGCGCCGTCGTATTCGAGCACGCAACCACTAGATCCGATGGAGAGGAGGGAGGAGATCCTGTTGTCGTCGCCGCCCTCTTCCACGGCCATCACCATCGTCGCCGCTCACCTTCAGCCGCCGCTCATCGCTCGAAGGCACTGGTCGCCGTCGGCCTTCGCTCCTTGCCCGAAGCTGCTTCTCACCGTGGCCGGTGTCGTCCGCGAGGGGGCCGTCGGCGGGGTGGGGGCTGGAGCCTTGCTGCAGGGAGCGGCGGGCCGCCTCGCCTGTCATCGGGCCGCCGCGCCACATCACCTCGTCGTCGGACTGCCGCGCCTGGAGCCGCTGCTACCGTAGGAGGCCGTCAGCCACCGTGACGATCGCCGCTGTTCGCTCGAAGCCACTGGATCGCCTCCTGGTCCTGCTGTCGGTACTAACCGGCTGACCCATCGTGCCCTCGCCCGAAAGCTTTGTATCTTGGTGGATGGTTCGAGTGGAGGGGAAGAGCGTGGCATTTACTCGGTCTGGGAGAGTGGTGAGCGGTGCCATCGGTAACCGAGCAGCGCGACATATGCGTGGGACAATTTTTGAAGTCTAAGGTAAGTTGGAGTGGGACGGAGGGAGTAGGTGGCAGCACCACAATTGCTTGGACAGAGTTCAATTTTTCTTGATTAGCTAATCTAAATTGCTTTATTTTTAAAATTATATATCTAAATTACATTTTATTTACACCATTAAAAATATTTACAATTTTATCTACAAAATAAGTTCTCATTTCACTATATTTTGACAAAACAAAATATTTATGATATGTGGATTCTATATATCACAGGTAAGAATGTTGGTAAGTATTGATAGGGTTGCAATTTAAATATCAATTGTAATTGCGTCACCATGATTCGATAAAGATGCAAACTAAACTATATTTTTAACATTTAATTTAGTGTCGCCAATGGTTTGATAACACCAAATTTTGGAAAAATTTATTACAATTTTGTAAAATTTAAAATATACTATTCAACGACACGACACGTATCATTCACTTACATATCTCATCTGTTATTAACAATAAATAATATATTTTAAAATTTACAAAATTATAATGACAATCACCCTTTTGAATGGTACATAAACGTCGTGAACCAAACAGCCCCAATATCACCCGCTCTGTTCCCTTGCCTTCCTTCCTTCCTCCTCTCTCTCCCTGCCCATCAGCGCTCGTCTCTCCGCCGCTCGCCGGAGCACAGCCGCGGGCGCCCCGTACACCGCCCAGCCACCGCCGTCGCAGAAGCGGGATTCGCGGCTCGCGTACGGGGAGAACTCTCGGAGCCAGCGCCGTACCTTGGGGACGCGGCGGATCGGAGAGGCGGGGGGAGCGGATCCGCGCCGCGTTGGCGGCGGCTGCGGGCTGCCCGAGGTAATGTGGGTCCCTGTTTGAGGAGGTCTCGTTCTGTGAAGCCGCGGCGAGATGGAACGGTGAGTGATCTGCGGGTTTGTGAAGAGGGAACCCGAAATTGGTGTGCGGGTGCGCGCACTTATGTGATTGGTTGGGTTTGTTCGAAGACGTTGGGTTTTGCGTGGAGGCTTGGTGGTTTGGTGCGGGTGTTCGTGTATGGGAGTTCTGAAAACTGTTTGATTCGTAGGGTTTGCCATGGCGTTCTGGGACTCACTACAGTAGGATATGTTGTGATTGTTTTCTAGCGACCGAGTCTACTCAATCGGTGTCGAATTGGCAGCGCAGTTTCTATGAGAATCTAATCGTGCAGTTGTATGGGTTCGTCGTGGGAATCCCTTTCTAAGCCGTTTTGTTTTTTGTGTTTCATTGCTGGAATTATGGCTTACCGAACTGTTTGATTAAGTTTGCTGTGTTTGTAATTGTCGGCTATAGTTTCCCTCTTTCTCATCTGCGTGCCCGAGTTCATCTGGGTTCTGTTCTGGTACCTCAACTCATAGTGTGCGTGGCTCGCGTAATCTCGTAGCAGCGGTTCTCCTGTTCCTTTACGGCTAATAATTTGCTTATGAAGGCGAAGTTTAAGTTTATTTTATTGTAGAACTAAGCCTTCTTTTTAGAAAAGGGTATATATTAAATTATAGAACTGAACCTAATTTGGTAAAAGTAAAACAAACTCGTTTTAGTTTTGAGGTGTTCCCAAATTCGAACTGTTCCATAACTTTTCACCAAGTGCTGGATGGAATTTGACTACTTAACTCGCTATTTTGACCCATGTTTCTGTACTGTACTGTGATTCTGCTAGTAATTTGCGAATGAATTTTGTCCTGTTTAGATGGATTTAACTGAAACTTTTTGCTATGTGTTGTGACTGCGATGGCATAGAGCTGTTAGACTCCTGCGATCAACAGGGAAGTTCGACATATAGCATCCTACTAATAACATGTATTTCAGGAGTCGCCATCTGTGTGGCCACAGACCCACAGTGGCTTTTATGGTGTGAACAATTTCTGTGGCAGGCTGCTAGCCTTATGTAGAATTCAGCCATTTCCTTTTGCATATAGACTGAGCGGAAAAAGGTGAACACAATTAGCACATGTTTATGAATTACATACGTTACGATCGTACGGAATGGCCTTTTCTTTTGGATCATAATATTCCGTTTACATGAACTCAGCCAGACCTTTTTAAATCATCTCTGCTTTACTTTAGTTAGGCAGCACCTTGTACTCCTGCAGTCCATAGTTTCAATTTAGTATTCCATTGTGCACACAGTGATGTAGTGGAGTGGTGTTTTTGTTGTATATACAGATCAAGGAGGTCCATTCCGTTAATCCAGGGACTGCAAAGCATGGTTGGTCTCAGTCCCTGTGCTCGTGGTTTATAGAGAGAAAGGGACCAATGTCAGGGAATGATGGATTTTCCATGAAACCTGTGCCATGTGGGGCAAGGCTGCGCAGGAGTTGTGATGCATCACTGCGAGAAGGTTTCATGCGAGACCCATTCTTGAAGCACAGGGTGAAGAAGTTTGATCTTTCTAGCCTAGATTGGATCGATGGCATTCCAGACTGTCCTGTGTTTTCTCCATCGGTTGAGGAATTTGAGGATCCAATGGTTTATCTCAGTAAAATTGCCCCAGTGGCTGTAAGTTACGGTAATAGTTGCTTCTGTATGTCCTTTGCTTACATTTTTCTACGCAAGAAGATCAAAGGGGATGATAATGATTCTTGAGTTGGAACTTGTGTTTGACAAATGGATTGGAGAGATTTAGCACCAGAAGTTGCTATACTTGCACGATTTGCCGCTATCATCCATAAAATACTGATTGGTCTCAAATGGCAAATTATTTAATTCTGCAGACCTGCTAATAACAGTTTTTGAGTTAGGTACCTAATTGATACCCCTTTATTAATTTATCTTCTCGGATGCAATCGTCTCAAGTAATCCAAAACCAATGACATTTCCGGTATACGCCACATAATTTTACCTATGCAATAAAATGTTAATAACTGAATCATTCGGCATCTCTGCTGAAGTATATGTTCTTACTTTGCACCACTGTACTATGGAATTATGATTCCCTTGGAATTACCTGCAAAATAGTTGAGCCACTGTCTACACTGGAGTTATCGACAACTTTTGTTATGCGTCTTTAATAGGTATTTGTGAATTTATATTGCATAGACTACGCATTTTCAGGTATATGCAAGATAGTTTCACCTGTCTATGCATCTGTACCTGCTGGCACTGTACTGATGAAGGAACTAGGTGGAGTTAAGTTCAAAACCAGAGTTCAACCTCTCCGTCTTGCCGAATGGTCCAAGGATGATAAGCTAGCTTTCTTCATGAGTGCAAGGTTTATCCATCTATTAATATTATATTTTACTCTTGATATGCAATATTTTTGTTAATATTGAATAACATTTTGAATGAATTATCAGAAGATACACATTTCGAGAGTTTGAGAAGATGGCAAATAAAGAATTTGTTCGAAGATATTCTAGTGCTGCCTGTCTCCCGCCAAGGTATATGGAAGAAGAATTTTGGCAGGAAATAGCTTTCGGCAAAATCGAGTCTGTTGAGTATGCATGTGACATTGACGGTAGTGCGTTTTCTTCCTCTCCAAGTGACCAGCTTGGCAGAAGCAAATGGAATTTGAAGGTACATTTTTGCGTTGAAGCTTTACAAACGTTAATATACTACTTAACATTACATAGCATTTCACACTTCTGCTTTCACTGCTTTTCCTACGACATTGATTGCATAAAATGAGCATCAATCTTCATTTGATAAACATGGTTTGATTTATCTTTTAGTCATTTAATTCTAAGGACTAGCCTGTCTTTCCATTATACTGATTATTTGGTAAAGATGGGCACATGCTTTCTGTTCACAGAACCCACATTCCTGCTGTTATATTTTGTGAAGAATTCTGTTATGATGTTGGAGTATTTCTTTTTTTGATCATTTGGTTCTCTTATCAGTCGTGTTGATGCCTTCATACAGAGATTCTCACAGTTGCCCAACTCTTCACTGCGTCTTCTCAGAGCAGCAGTTCCAGTAAGCAGTCTGTACTGATGAATTTCCATCCTTTCTTGTTAATCACTTACCATTTTGTGGGATTTTCAGGGAATAACAGATCCAATGCTGTATATTGGAATGCTTTTTAGTATGTTTGCCTGGCATGTTGAAGATCATTACTTATACAGGTGCATGATCAATATTTTTTGTCATAATTGTATAAAATTCTACTGCCTGTTCTTGTAATGCTGCTAGTTGGCTTCTGTCTTTCTCATGTAAGCTCTTTTTCTTGCCAGCATTAACTATCACCACTGTGGAGCCTCAAAAACATGGTATGGCATTCCAGGCAATGCTGCTTCTGATTTTGAGAAAGTGGTACGTGAGCATGTTTATGATCATGAAATTTTATCAGGTGAACGAGAAAATGCAGCATTTGATGTTCTTTTGGGAAAGACCACAATCTTCCCTCCAAATATTTTGCTGCATCATCGTGTCCCTGTCTATAGAGCAGTACAGAAACCTGGAGAGTTTATTGTAACCTTCCCCCGAGCTTATCATTCTGGTTTCAGCCATGGTAAGCTTTTATCTGCAACTACCTGCCATCACTTCCAAACTATTGGATATACTTATATTCTATTTCATCTATAAATTTATAAAACTCCTGTCAGGTTTTAATTGTGGTGAGGCAGTGAATTTTGCAATGGGTGAATGGTTTCCTCTAGGAGCAATTGCCAGCCAACGTTATGCGCTTCTAAAAAGGATACCAGTGCTGCCGTATGAGGAGCTTCTTTGTAAAGAAATGGCAGTTCTTTCTGATGGAGATATACATATTCAGAATTGTATGAAGGTCCCTTTTGTGCAGTTGATGCGGTTCCAAAACTTTGTTCGGTGGTCACTTGTGAAAATGGGTGCTCGCACGCATTATAAAGCCAACATTGATGTTACAGTTCTCTGTGGTACTTGTAAACGTGACTGCTATGTCGCTCACATTTTGTGTAATTGCAGAGTTGATGCAATTTGCCTTCATCATGGTAAGGCCTTATTGCCATTAATTTCAGATATATGCTTCATTTTAGGTCATCTTATACTCCTTTACCTTGTTTTGAAGAGGAAGAGATTATGAAGTGCCGTTGCAACTGTGATCGTGTTGTATTTGTGAGGAAAGACATCTTTGAATTGGAGGCACTATCATAGAAGTTTGAGGAGGAAATCTATGTATTGGATGCTGTAGGAAAACAGACGCCTCAAAATTATGCCTCTGGAACATATCCTTACTTGTTCGACTCCATTGATTGAAGCGTTAAGTACTTCTCATATTGCAAAATTCAAATAGATGCATCTTCGGAAGAACATACTGTTTCAGAGAGAGATGTTCTTGGGTATGATTTGAACAAGCCATATCCGTCACCGACAGCATCAACAATAAATTTTTCACATGGGCCCCATGACTATTCTACGCAAAATGACGTATGACCCGATTTTTATTTCTCTTTGTGATTTTTGCTGCACATTATTGGATAACTTGTTAATGTACTTTATATGTGCAGGAGTATACTAGTTCTAACAGAAACATGTTCTGTAGCTCTTGCCCTGGGAATGCAATTATTTCTGAAACTGCAACAGCTAATGCTGGCCCTTTATTTCTTCCTGCACAAGTGTCTGATAAATTGGCTGGAGAAGATACTGATGATTCTGACTGTGAGGTATTTAGAGTGAAGAGAAGGTCTGGGATAGTTCTGGAGAAAAGATATTCTGAAGATGCAACAACACATTCAACTGAGAATCAGGTATCAATAATTCTCTGGTGTTGCTTCCTTTTAATTTTAGCTTTTAGCTTCCACATTAGAACACAACTCCTCGTTAAATCTAACCTAGGATTGGACTCTATAGGATTCCTTGTAACTAAACTCCACGACTAGACTTATACAACTCCACTTCTTATTTGTGTTGGATTTGAACTTACTCCTATTGGACACGTTGCTGTGTGCTAGTGTTGAACTCCAGCACTCGCGTATGTATTCTGCCGCTGCCATTCTATTGTACTCATTGTTGCTGCTCCTGTAGCGTAGGCTCTCGTTCACAACATTGCACCCCTCCAGACAAGCTGCTCACCTCTGAGGGTAGCTCCATGTCTCAGGGCATTCACGGGATTTATCTAACATGGCTTATTGATCAGCTCACACTTAAGATTTCTAGGAAAAGTCTCACACTTTAACATATTAATTTTTTTAATTGGAAACATGTTCATTCTGTACTCTTTGATGTAAATTAACTGTGGATTCCTGCATCAGTACAATTGTGCTGATGTGTACAATTGTGCTGATGCAGGCCATGCATTCTTGCCCAAACTGCTGCTTGGAAATGAGCCCTCATTGACGATATTACTTAGTCTTTTTTTAACGAAGGCTATTACTTAGTCCCGAGCAGCATCTACAACAAAACCTATGTCTGAATAGAGGGCTGTAAATTTTATTTAATCAACTTATGTAGATGTCTAGGCCGCTCTGATAGTATCTCATGTCCTGATTTGTTCATAGTTTTGTTGCTTAAAGAAACCTATATTGGTGCTTTAAATCTATCCACATCTCCAAAGAATTGTTATGTATAATAAATAGCAGATGCGGGCAAGCGTACACAGGCCTGTCAATGTAACCTGCAATGTTATTCTGTGTGTATTATGCTTGCTGCTTCACCCAGAAATCACTTACAAAGTGACTAGTAGACCTAAAAGATGTTTAGGATCTTTCATTGCATAAACAAGAGGACATAAACATGGAGGGATATGGCAAAAAGATAAGTGATCATAGATAGCATCCAAATCGAGTTAGTTAGCTGGATGCTTACATGGAATGATTAGATAAGCACAATCCTTTCTTTGGAAATTTCCCCATTTACCTTCACTAGTACTTGTCTTTTACTAATGGTTTTGTGTTCGTTTCCAATGGCAGGTTTTAAAAAGATTAAAGAGAGCTGATTCAGATGGTAGACAATACAAGAGGTTAACAGAACTATCCTCTGGCACAAGAAGTGATACTGCTCACACTGAATTACATTGTTCAAACAAACTAAAGATGATTCATGAGCTAGATGAAAATATTGTGGAAGACAAAGCTACTTTCAGCCAGAACTCTAATGGTTGCAATTACTTATCTCCATCTGTTGAGCTTGGGAGAAAACGCTTGAAAGTTCGTGGCCCATCCTTTCCCAGCACAACTCCTGAGCTGGAAAAATCTTATAAATTTCAGGGGGACAACAACTTTTGCTGGCGCTCAATGAAGTATGCTGCTATTGGGCTAACTTCTAACAGACACAAGTTAAATAGCAATCATAACTTCTAGAAGCTGGAAGATCCTTTTTCCTATATGTTGGTCACGATCAGTCATAATGGACTGTTCTTAGCTGATTCTTCAAGCCTTAAATAGAGGCATTTTTTTTGGCTGGATTGATGATTCTATTGTCAGGTCACATATGTCATATGGGACCTGGAAGCAGCAGGCAAATAATTTCTGACGTTACTTAGTTGTACAGCTTCGCTTATATCCTGTTTTGTAGGTTTTTCCACTGTGAAGAGGTTAGTCTGCTATATTTACCCAATATTTCATTCTTATTCCACACATACACCTGTACCTAGAATGCTTAAATAGACCCACATACGAAGTGGATACTGTACATGTTCTAATGAGTCATTCTAATTCCACTTGTCGTGCTCCTTTTGTAATCTAAACCATTACATTACTTATTATAATGTCATTGTTGGTACTGGTACATTTGTCCCCATATGTGAACTTTGCTATGTTGACAACTCGATTGATGCTGACAAGAATTCACTGCCACTGTCATGTTGCATATGCTGCAAAGTAGATGCTTTGTGATAAAGTTGAAGCTCATGTAAATGCTCGAATCAATCATGTTGTGTCGAAAGTGGGTAGAACAGAAGGAATAAAGGAGCAATTCAGTCGCAACTCCTAAGCTGTTAGATCCCGATCTGCTAATTTTTTTTATAGAGGTATAAAATTTGCTTTCTCCTTAAGTTTAGGATATAATATTTACTTACCCAATGATTCTTAATTTCATTTTGAACCTGTCTGGTTAGCTAAGTAGGTGATTTGACTTATTGTCCTGTCCAATTTGTGGAATAAATTCTCCATTCTAATACTGGGCATGACTTAAGGTAGTGTTGTTAGAAATCACCTGCTGTGTCTTATCTTTATGCTTTTTTTTAAAAAATAATCTGCAAATTAGGTATCATACCTCATATCATCAGCTTTGCATAACATACTGAATTGCGCTGTCATGGTGGGACATGGATAATAGATCAGTGCTTGGTTTCCTACTTTCACTTATCTATGAACCATCATTCTGCTTCATATTTTGTGTTACTGGAAGCGCCATAAGAGCCACTAAATCATCAGTTCGGTGTGATCTTTGCACGACTATCACGGCTTTACGTTGGTAAAGAGGATAGTCCTTCAGGAAAAGCTAATCATGGGTTCATATGGAAAGATTTGATATCTTTTGTTACTTTGCCTATTCACCTTTCATTCTTTTGCGCATGTTCTCAAAAAATACATGTCATCAAATCATCGCATGTCTTTAAAGGTAAGTAAAAGATGGATTCTCATTGCTGCCACTCTCAAATGTCGATGATGATCAACTGCTGAGTGCTGACTGAAGCTTTGTCAAGACCGACGAAGACTGCGCTTTGTACCCTTTCTGTTTTATATTCGGCTATCATGTCAGTTCATACTGATGATAAAAGAGTCGTTTTCCTAATTCGCCAGGGCTGCATTAAGGAGGAGATATGCTTCATATAAAATGTAAGTGCGCCTAAGATGCCTTTGGTTTCATTTCATCTCTTATTTATGAATCTTGTTCAAAGATAAATATTCCATATCCTAATCAGGAAACAGCAGTTTTCTAATGTCTAGGTTAATTAAAGAAAATAATCTTCTGATATGATCTACTAGTAATTACATTATTTATAAATGGATCTTTCAGTCGCCAAAAAAAAAAAACTCATCTGGTTGAGAGGGTGGGGGATGGTGGGGACGACGCACAGTTGTCACTCCACTCTCCAGACTTGTAAGGCGAATTACCACTGTATGATCTAAGTATTGTCCCGCATGTTAGTAACTCGTCGCAAGGTCTTCTGCCTGATGCAAGCTTACGTGTGGTATCCGAAAGCTGCAGCTGGCTCACATATTACTAGTATGGGTTGTAGAGTGGGCCTGTCGACTCATATCTTGGCTTCCTAGTTTCTCTTTGCCTGCACATGTGCCCAATTTAAGTTCATGGCAGAGTTCTAAGCCAGATGATGCTTCACTGCAATATTATTTTCCAGCTCATGGTCTCACCATAGAAGCATCACCATGCTATGCAAGGTACATACACGTACTCCTACTAATGGACACTGATGTGTACTACCTCCGTCTAACAATGTAAATATTTTAAAGAGTTAGTATTTGTCCAAAAATATAAAGATTTGAGGAGTGTAAATGCAATAAATGAAATGTGGTCGGATGAATGAGAAGGTTTTGTGTGTGTTAAAAGTAAAAGGACAATAGTCTTTTTTGTTTAATTCTTATTTTGTATTGAGAAATGTATAAATCTTTACATTCTTGAACGAAGGAAGGAGCATTTGAGTAAATTGTTGCATGGCCTGTGCGGCTCTGCCTCTGCCTGGCCATGAATGGTTATCAAAATCCTCAACAAGATGTGACCACACTCTGAAAGGAGACAAAACATTAAAGGCCACAGAGTTCAAGGCTTCCACATCTTGACCTACCTACTCAGTGCTTAGTGCACTTTGGAGCAAATCCAGATATACTCATACGTGCATCTTACTTAGTACTCTCTCTTTCTTCAATTATTTGTTATTTTATAGTTTACAAGTTTTTTTACTTGTTATTCTCATTTTTTAATATATATTTCTCTATTCTTAATATAATATGATATCTCTTTTCTCTTCGTTTTTAATACATCGTATTTTTTTAATTCACGTGTCCATGCTTAAAATAACGAGTAAAAAATAAAAAGAGACGGATGGAGTACTTCAGTATAGAGTTCACGGACTAGTACACAAGTACGGAGTATAGTACTCGTGCCACATTCACAGGAGTATAAACGTAAGGTTAAGGGCGGCCTGCTGTTATGCATGCTGATTTAGGTCTGAAAATCCTGCAGGACCTAAGAATTGAGCTGGTACTGCGAACTATAGGGGAGTACAGTTCACATGTACAGTACGTACTAGGGATCAGTATGGACTTTAACTGCAAAGTTACTCCGTAGTTGATACTTAGATCAACAAAAATCTTGTGGGTCAGCTGATCTAATTTACAGTAAGTATACAGCCTTGCTGTACCGTACCTTCCGCATTAGCAAATTCATTTTTTGAAAAAGAAATAGGAGTAAAAAGATACTTCCTGTCCTGTCCTTCTGCCTAAATTGCCCTACTGCTTAGTCACCCATTTTGCTCCCTAAACAAAAAAGGCAGTATCAGAATAATATTATACTGTACTTTTTTTATATGGTAATCATTGTAAACTCATACTCCTTGTCGGCATTATCATATCTTATTGCTACTTACTAGATCAAATCATATTTGTTCTGTAGTAGTAGCTTCTATTGCCAGTCAGTTCATGAATTTCTTAATTGTAGTAATATACCCTGTCAGCATATTATTTTTTGTTCTTTGATTTGTCATTTCTCGATGTCAACATCATGGATTAAGTATTCATCCTGTCTGTGCATGGAATCTGGTGTTTTCATTATCAAATCCATACAGTACCTGTAGATGCCCTAGGTATGAGTGTTCATCTCACAGTCAGCTCAAAGATAGACAGAAAATAGACTGCCACAGTACCACTACCAGATAACAAAAGGGTTCAATTTGATTGGTATGCTAATAATCTACTGTCATGGTCAAATGGTGGGCAAGCTGGGATTTTGACTGTCGGTAGCGGGACGTCAGGACCAGGCCACGGACGGTGGGGTTCTCTTGAGGGTGTTAGACTGTTAGGATATGATGGGTGCACGCCGACAGGCCACGAGGAATAGCGCATGCGCCGCATGGTAGTGGGCATCTCCAAGCGTTGCAGGTCACCCGCTCCTTGGGCGTTTTGTGTGACTTCACCTCACATTTACAATGGCACACGAGGGATCGGTCTCGCAGCTGTCTCCATCCATGCACATGGCGTGGTATGTTAGGAGATTATCCTTAAGAGTACTCGTGCTGTAGCTTTCTTAAGCAATGCGTGCATGTCTCCCTGCTGTAGAATTTGCACACGTCATACCGAAAGGCGGTTGGGAAATTGCTTTCACTTTATGCCCAGTGTCTTGAAACAGACGAACACGTTTGTTTGGAGACGATGTTGCTGCAACAACTGCCATGCATGTCTGGTCTCTGGTGCGAGCATGCTTCGTTCTCCTTATGACGAGCTCATTATAGGTTTGCACACTGGGGGATTTTAAGGAGCCATCTGTCGGGAGACCTGATTGCGTGAGCAATGCGATGCACAGTTTCAGATTTCCCTCAAATAAATGATGGGCCTGACCGAGTGACTGATTAGCTCCTCTCCTACCCATGCCTCTCGTCGTATCCGCCTGTCACTAGTGCATTGCTTGTTTAGCTGCACAGTGTCTTCTGCGCCATCACATTCATACATTGCTTTCCTCCGGCGCTAGGTCTGATCCCTACGGGCGTGTGGTGCCCCTGCAGCGTGATTAGTGTAATCCCAAATGCACCTGTCACGTTACTGTCCTGGAAGAATGTTCATTTCGCGCCTAGTAGTAGAACGCGCTGGGGTTAGGAGATCCTCGCCGCTTCAATTCCTGCCTGAACTGAAGCCGGCCGACGCCGGATGGTAAAGAACTTGATGGATCGCGGCGCGATGTACGGCTGGTTCAGATTACCAGGGCTGGGTTAATTTACCAGCCATATGTGTACCTGCGTTCGCGCTGCAGGACGCCTATATTAGTCGGTTCTCCCGGATCGGTCGATGGATCGAGTGCACACATGTCCATAGCTGACGCTCGCATTTGCTGTGCCCTCATCCGCGCACATGTGGCCGCGAAGCTCCCTCGCGCTCCGAAGGCTATCTTGAATTTTAGGCTGGGTGTTAGTAAGACGATGAGTGTAGCCGTATCCTATGTTAACACGGCCAGGGCCTCGATTTGTTTTGCGTGCCTGCTATGTTTTGAATTGGCTTGGAATCACAAAAGATGCATGCCGTTTCCAAGGAGTAGCATCTACTGGAGAATACTCCAGAGAGATACGGCAGAAATGTTTGGGGTTGGGATGGAAACAATACAAGTACCAAACGGTCGAGAATAGGGGTGTGCATTGCGCACAGGACCTAAAGGATGGGCTACGAAACACAAGGTTTGCATGCTATAATGTACATTTTGGTTGACTACATCACATGCATAGTATTGTGTGACAGTAGAATATCCAATTGCACTGCCATCACGCGCACCCATGGCACGAGGTTGGTGCCTGGTGGTGCTCGATTGACCTTGGGGTAGCATACGCACGCAGCGGTGATACGCGCAATGGGATCCAAGGACCCTATGCACCTGTAGAAAAATGCTCTCTCACGTTAAGGTTCAAACCTTTTTTTACTTTGCAGGCAACACATAGGTTTAAATCTTACAAATTGTAACATTGGCCTAATAATAGCCTAATAAAACATATGGTCCATAGAGGGATAGAGCTAGCTTTAACATTGGTCAGACAGAATCTGGTTCCCAACCATTTTTAATATTCAACTTCTAGCATTTTTCCCTGAAGTCATCAATTAGGCCTCCATTAATTGGAACAGAGAAGATTTTCCTAACTATTTTCTGTCTTTTTTTTTGGTAAACTATTTTCCGTCTTTTTAGAATGCATGATTTTCATAGGAATTACATTGGACTTTCACAGGAAACAGTTAATTTTCACAGGAAAAATGAATGATTCAGGGAGAAAATCATGCATTCTCCAAAGAGGGCCTAAAATCAAAGAGAATAGTACAGGTACGCTGCTTCAGAACCTGACCGCTTGATGCTTGAACCATGTGCCCCTAGTAGTACTTGAAAGTTTTTTATGTTCAATTTACGGGGGAAAACCCCCATACTGATGCTCATTAGGAGAAAGATAAGGCAGTGTAGAGCCTGCTGAAAAGGGAATGTTACCTCAACTCATACATTCTCTTCCAGCCCCTCGTTGAGACAACATGCATCCCCATCGAAAGTGTCATCCTCCCACAGCAACCTGACCCCAAGAGACGCCCAAAAGTGCATGTGTGTGGAAGAAAAAGAAGAGAGGAAGGGAGGCAAAAAAGAAAGTGGAAAGAAAGCAAAAGGTGAAGTATGGTGTGGAAGAAAAAGATCAATCTATATATATCCCCTCTCCTAGACCACCTACAAGCAACAAGACTACACCCCTCCTTTTTTTTTATCACATCACAGCATGCAGACGACACATACAAATACAAACACACACTCCTGTCCTTTCCATTCCAACCTCTCACTCCCCCTCTTCTCCCCTCACACACTGAACTCCTGCTCTCTCACACTCCAGTTCCTTCTTCCAAGCAAGAACACCTCCTGACCCTCATCAATTTCCTTGCTCCCAAACCAAACCAGGCACAACCGCACAAGACAACAATCGAGTTCTAGCCTCTCCCACTCTCCAACCACAACGCACCAGCAGTAGTTTCTCGTCGTACAAATCATAAGAAGAAAAAATGGAGCTGTTCCCAGCTCACCCAGACCTGCAGTTGCAGATCAGCCCTCCGCCAACCACCAAGCCGATGGACTTAGGGTTTTGGAAGAGAGCTCTAGACTCCACCCCCGTCGCCACATCGACAGCTGAGACGTTAGCCACGGCGACAACGCCTCCGCCGTCCATGTCCATCGCCTCCTACGCGCCGACAGGGGTCGGCGTGGGCGGCTTCCACCAGGCGGCCGCCGCGGGTGCGGGCCACCACCTCGGCGCCCTCCCGTTCCTGCACCACACCCAGCCCGTCCTCCTGGCGGACGCGAGCGGCCTCCGGGACCTGGCTACGATGAGGCCCATCCGCGGCATCCCCGTGTACAATACCTCGCAGCCGCTCCCCTTCCTCCAGAGCCACCAGCACCACCACCAGCATTGCTACGACGCGATCGGACACGCCGCGGGGCCGAGGTTGCCCAAGGCCGCGCTGCGGCTGGCGGGGGCGCCGGTGAAGCGGGGCGCGCGCGCGCCCAGGATGCGGTGGACCACGTCGCTGCACGCGCGGTTCGTCCACGCCGTCGAGTTGCTCGGGGGACACGAGAGTAAGTCTAGCTCGCTACTAAGTTCATTGGTGAATGACTGCGAACTAGTATGGTGTTTCTAATGCTTTTGCCTGTGCAGGAGCTACGCCCAAGTCCGTTCTTGAGTTAATGGACGTGAAGGATCTGACCTTGGCCCACGTCAAGTCGCACTTGCAGGTGAGTGAAATCGATCAAATTATTGCTTGCTGGTCCTTGCTTGGTTTGTTTGAACTCGGAATGGAGGGACCTCACCACTAGCTTCTCATATGTTCTTACACGGTCTTCGTTTCTAGATGCCCATCCTCTTCTTCAAGCACAGTGATCTGATCTTACCCCATCCATTTTTCCTAAATAAAGAGTACTACATGCTAGACCTTAATATGGCTCATGCATGGTACAGTTGACCATTTTACACCTCTCGCTTCCGTAGCTATAGCTTTTCTAACACGGGGTGAAGTTTTTCAATAAAAACTCGAGCGAGATCAGCAGTCCAGCATATAGCATGCAATGCATCGTTGAAAGCCACACCCGGAGGGAGCTAGGGAGAGAGATATTCAGCAGGAAGGTGCATGGTGTGCGCGCGGGTTCGATCGATCACCATACGCCTCGCAGCGCTGCTGCAGGATAAGTTTTAGAAATCGGTGGAAGACCAATTTTGCATAAGTGGTGAAAATTGGTTCGATTAACTGATTTTGCAACGGTACTAAATTTGATTTTCGATCAAAAATCCATCGTCCGGCGATATCAAACGGAATTGATTTTATCCATTTTTGTAAAAACCAGTTTACGCATGCTGCCCAAGGAGAGATGGCAAGAACCCAGCATCATTTCGCAATAATTAATCTTACCCTTGAAGGCTTGGACAGAGCTCTGCTCCGCTGCATGCACAATAGTACTGGTACTCCTAGCTGATGGAACCATCAATGTCCCGCTTGGGCCGAGCCTTATTGGTAGACCAGGACCATACCCTTTTGACTTTAATGTACTGCTAATTCGATATTGCAACTGCTATGCATGGTTTGTTCCGTTTTTCTAATATTACGATTGTATATAGTGCCTGATCGTAATAATTAATACTAGTAATCTGCATGTTGCATTGTTGCAGATGTATCGGACCATCAAGACTACTGACCACAAGCCAGCATCTGCATCATCCTACGGTACGTAGTACGATGATCCGCTAACTGCCTGCCGGTAGGCAGTAGCAGCCGCGTGGAAAAACCAATTGGTATTTATGTATCTGGAGCAACTACTACTAGCACTATACTCCTACAGTAGTACTAGCTGTATATATAGCGTCTGTGACATGCTACAATAATATTTTGCAGGACAAGCAGCTGCTAAAACGGTCATAGACATCCCGGACGACAACCTGCTTGACGCCACCACTAACACCACCAGCGGGTCTGAGTCTTCTGCGCAGCAATCGAATCCTGATGGCAACGATCACGGTTCCAGCATGTGTGCGCTGTGGAGCAACTCTTCGATAAGGTGATTATTACTCCTGGAGTACATAACTATTAGCTAACTGATGTTTATCATATAGCGATTTGATGTTCCAAACCTGAGGAGTAGTAATAAGCACGTACCACTCCATTAGTATTAACAACAAAGGTTCATAATTAATTGGTGTGTCGTACTAAATGTTTTATTAATATTATTAGATCGTGTAGCAGTAGGTTTATGAGATCTTTACAGGTCAAAAGGCTGTCTGTCGTGTTATTAAAGGCACAAACAAAGTACCCCTAAGTACACATGCATGTCTTGGCTCTTCACACATTTAGACTTCCTATGCAAGCATTCACATTCCGCGTCTCTACCTACAGGACGTATACACAATTGAGTACTGTACGTACTACTCCATGTACTAAATCATCCTAGTATACTACAAGTATAAAAAGGATTCTAAAGAATAGTCAGATTCGTCAGCTAATGCACAGTTTCCGACATCTTTTTGATTCAAACATGCGTGCCATCTTCGTCTTTAGATTGAAACTAGCTAGTCATCTTCCAGCCACTTTAGGAGAACAATGGAGTATTCCCTTGTCTTACATTTCCTTGTTTACTAGCTAGTAGTACTTCAGTGGAGTAGTATATTAACAATCACCTCCAAGTGCTCACAAAAAGCACCAGGTCTTGTACCTTTGTTCCATCTGCTCCCCATGATGCTGCAATCATCTCGATCTCGAATATATTAAAACAGATACTGTATTGGATAAATTAACATACTCCTACTACATGCTAGTGTAGTGGAGTAGTCCTACATAGGAGTACTAGCTAGCAACGACAAGGAGCACACATGTTTTCATCACTACAACGTGGAGTACGTAGTAGTAGCATCTAGAGACACGATATGATACACAAGATCTTGTAACAGAAAAATTGTGTTCGGTAGAAACTCAAAGTACCAATGAACAGGCCAGGCTATATGCATGTCTATACTGGCGACGACTTTGGTAAGTGTGCCATATCACATGGTAGGAGAGTAGCACAATCTAGAATACGTACGCATCAGCTTAATTTATAACCTCCATCAGTCTCTGATCATAGGTAAAGTTAGCTTGTCATTTACAGCATCTAAACAGTGAAAGTTGGCGTCGCACGCTTTGTTCCCTGCCTTTTCCCTCCCTCGCAATGGCCTCCCACTGATGAAAAGAAAAGGAGATGCGAAGGCATTCGATTCTCTAGCTCGATCGATCAGTCCACGATAATCTTTTTCGATGATTGAATTCCTTTTCTTTGCTTGTGCAGCCGAGGGGCCTGGTTCCATGACAAATCGTCGACGAGAGATGCCACTCCCGGCGACATCAAATCCTTGGAGGTTCGTACGTAGGCCTTTTCCCCAACCCCGTTTCATCATTGCCTCTCCAATACCGATCACCAACTGATGGCCATGATGCTTTTGACGCCGTTCTGTTTGGGATAGCTCGTATCGTCGATGCGTATTGTCGGCAACGTTTTGGGGCCGTCGATCGACCAGTACAGTGATGCCATCATTTTCGTTCTTTTGACCCCCATTTCGTTGTTGCCTGATCAACATTGCAGCAGGACGTGCGTTCACGAAGAAGACTTGAAGATGTCTCCGACCTGAACTCCTCGTCACCGTTCCAAACCACCGGGATGCTCGGCAGCAGCAGGAAACCTAACCTGGACTTCACGCTAGGACCGATATGATCCCGCGTACCATCGACACGTCGATCGACGAAAAGCGACGGGCTGGCTACGTACCTACGGAGATCAAACTACGCCGTCGGTCAAGTGGCTAGTACTACTACATATATATGATCTGATGGCGGTGGCATGACGTGCCCAAATTTTCAGTCGTGTGTAGCAAGCTGAGGAGCTAGGGAAGAAGATGCTACTAGCAAGTAGTAAAGCTTTGCTTGATTCAGGCAAAGGAGAGGAGAGGCTAGCAGAGGGAGGAAAGAATAAGATAAGACAACACCGTGGATCTCGGAACAAAGCGCAAAAAGGAGGAGACATTGGCGCGTGCATGTGTGCTTGCTTGCGTTGTGTGTGATGCAAGGTACTCCCAGATAGCTGCTAGCTAGGCTTTATCAAAGGCGGGCGGGCAAGAGCAACAGGTAGCTTGTTCTACTGCTGGCCTCCCTGCAGCCTGTTGCTCAAAGGGGCATGTGCAGATGCTCCTTGCTTGCTTGCTTCTTCATGGTCTTCGTCGTGCACCTCACGATGTATGAATGAGCTAGGTGCATGTACTGGGCCGGTTGGCCGGCCAATTAAGGATACTGTAGTACTCCACTTAACAGAGCTAGGGCGGTACCATATTTTGTTATAATGCTTTATGCCCTGAAAAGTGTGCATTACGAGCTAGGTGTTGAACGAAGATCTGTACCACTAAAAATAGCGTGCTACTGTAATACAGGTCGATCGATCGAGGAAACAAGCAGACAGAAACAATCTCGTTGGGCAAATTAAACTGCATTCCAAGCGCGTGATCAGGCACATCGATCTCGCCATTAATTGGGGGAACACCCATCCGCCCATGCTGCTACTATGGCCACCGTGCACGGATGGATGGATGCATCCACGCAGTTGTCTGCGTCAGTCAGTAAAAAGAAGGTGTGCGTGGAGGAAAGAATCGAAGTCAAATCTTTTCGTGACCACCATGAATGAAGCGACCTCTCTTGGAAACAATTAAAGCCTCGACCGATTTGCATCCTCACAAATTAAAAAATCTCGCATAGAGCAGCCTCCGGTCGGGGAAGTCATGCGTGCATGGCCGCGGCCTGCAGCCAGTGCGGTTAGCCAAAAAGCACAAGCAACGTAACGTAGGAGCACTCCAGCATGCCGCGGCAGCAGCCGCGCGCAGAGACGAGTGTTCAGAGCAGACTTGAGATGAAGCAGAAGCTTGCGTGCTTGACCGCCACAACCACGGGCCACGGCCACGCACGGAAAGAACGCATGAAAAAAAAAACGTGATTTCCGGGGGATAGCAGAGTACTACACTGATTCGCTTGGTCGCAGCGCCCTCTGCCTTCTAGCCCAGCCATGCATGCCCTCTGTGAGTACGTGTACCGTGGGAAGGGACGCGACCGCGCCACTTGCTCGCTTTTCCGCTGCCAGCACCTGCGCTTCGAATTTGCACTGACTTTGAAGCAAAGTACAGTATTTTATGGAGCACTCCTCACTACACTACTCCTCGTACTATTCCCAGTATTTTGTTTTTGACCGGCCCTCCTCGATCGATCTCGATCAGAATTCAGAAGACGCACGCAGCAGGTGATGGATCTGTCACAAGGGTATAGTGCAGCGACAAGGAAAGCGACGCTAGGCAGAAACTGTGGCATGCAGATTGATCGGCAGCGTGTTAATTAAATTAAACCTAGATTTGCTTAATTTGGTTGTTCGCGGCGCCACACGGCACTGCCGCTGCATGCGCTCCTTTCTCGACGACGGGCACTGGCTGGAGAACCCGCGGCCCGAGAAAGAAGGCTTTGTTTTGCGCGCAGAGAGAGAGAGAGAGAGAGAGAGAGAGAGAGGACACAGGGCCAGCCAGCCCAGGGGGGAAATGAATGATGAGGCACTCCATTACGCTATGATTGGCGGCCGCCCCGAGGAGAAACAGCGGCGAGGCCGGGATTAAAAGGTGAGCGCATGGTAAAATGAACCGTTAATTTTCATTTTTACACCCCGGTGCAGGGCATGAAACCATGAACCCCTCGCGTTTTCGGGCGCTGGTAGGAGACCCATAAGAAAGCGCGACGTGACTGCGACCGAGCGACACTTGACAGATCGTCGTCCTCTTTGTTTGGAAACTGATCGCCGCCCACTTCCGGCGCTGTACGGAACAAAAAGCAGCGCTCACATGCCCGAAAACGAACAGGGCGTGGACGCGACGTGACCTTCGCGTCGGGCTCCCGCGTCCCATTTCCTTTCCTTTCCTCCCTCGTCGCCACCGTGACACGACGACACGACACGCCTGCTCCTGCTGCTGCTCTTGCATTTTGAAGCGCGCGGCCTGCCTCGACTGGTTGATGGGCCTCCAACTGGTGTGCCAGACGCGGCCTGTTGTAAAACCTGACAGCCCATCAGTGGGGCTCGGTTCGGGCCCTATTTGGGCTGGCGGGTAGGCGGGCGTGCGGGAGGGGTGGCTCAGTGGCTGCGGGTTCTAGACGGAGCGGAGGCGCCTTCCGTTCTGGCGGTAGTGGAGGAAGTGCGCCGAGGCAGGGGAGAAGGGGAGAGGGACGCCGCCACGAAAAGGCCCGCGGCGGGATTGCGGAGATGGGCAAGGGCGGCGACCTCTGGGACGACTCCGCGCTGGTGGACGCCTTCGACCGCGCGGTCTCCACTTTCAAGGTTCCCCGCCCTCCGCTACGGCTTCAGGGATGGTTGCCCCTCCCCGCGGCTGCTAGGGTTTAGGGTTTTGGGAGACGGGTTGACAACTCTCTTCTGGGATCAGGCAGGCTATGCTTTGGGGATGGTAGGTGTCCTGGGTTTGGGGTTTCGGAGTGCGGAATCGAGAGATGAGTGTGAGTCCATTTTGTTTTTGCTGGTTCGGTGATTACAGAGGCATTTATCAGAGCGTACATATCCAGCGTATCCTTACTTGTCGATTGATTGCTAGTAAGCTCTAGGACCTCGACTTCGTCTTACGCTTACGGGAGGAGAATGCCGGGCTGTCTCTTAGCTTTCCCCTTTGTGCGATTCGTTTGTGTGTTCGTCCCCATTGGGGATTAGACTGATTATTTGTGATGGTTGGCAGGCAATGCATGGTAAGAATGCCCAAGCAGCATCATGTGTGAACGAAAAGCCAGACCCTCCAGCTTCTGTGGAACAAGAGTCGGGGGAGGCAACAGATGAGTAAGTAGTGAATGGATCCCTGTATCTTCAGTAGCTTGCCATGGTTTGTATGTTGTACAATTGCAGTGGAGATCGTGAGTTTGAGGCTGCTAGGAGCAAAAATGTAGTGTTACCAGCAGATGAAAAATGCACGTTTGCACTTCCATTCTTTGTTTCTGATTGTTATGTTGCGAACTCACTGTTTGATTAGCGAGGATAACCGAAATGCTGGGATGATGATGTAAGGCAACCATCGGCTACTTCCAAAATTCACAAAATGGTTATCACTGAAAATTATTTTCAGACCAACTACTTTTTTATATATTTGACATCTGCCTAATTCGCCAACTAATATTGTAGAACATTCGCTTTCATGAAAGAAAACCTTGAATGCAGCCAGATTTGGCTGGGTGCCTGGGTTCTTGTGGTAAGCCAGATCCATCTTAGTATGGGATTTTATGGCTATCTTTTCGACTCACTAAGTCTGCTGAATGCATGATGATTAGCGGTGCTGATGATTTTCTGTTTCTTTGAATTGCATGAAATGGTGTGAATGTATTTTGTTTTTGTTGTTTTTCACTTTCTTTTAACTTGCCTTCCTTTCTTTTGCTTCACTTTGTTATTTTTTATGAGTTTTATCTCTATCTTAACCCAAGTTACTCTGGAGTCTGGACTAAAATGCTTTGTTGTTGTTCTTGAATATGAAAGAACCATCTTTTACTTCTGTATGTGTATTCCATTTCTTGACTAAATCTACATTGTTATGTTTGATTCTTTTCCATAAAGTGATTGAGTTATATTTTCTTTTATCCCATGGATGCAGAAAGAATGAAAACTCTAGCGAGACCCTTAAGCAGCCCGCTGAAGAAAGCAAGACAATTGGGCGAGCTCCTCTTCATGAAACTGATCCAGGCAAAGAGACACATGTTTCAGAGTCTAAGACACTCTCCGCAGATGTTGCTGATGCTGACAGAAATATAAGCTCAAGCCAGCAAGGGGAGCACAATGAATTGCTCAGACGATACTATGAACTTGAGGAGCAGAGTCGGAATGTTCTCCAGCAGCTCCAACAGACAAACTATTGGGATTCTCAAGCACCATACTATGCTTCTACATACCAACAACCTCCAGTTCCTGCTTATAGTGCTACAGCACAAGACCCTCACTCTTCCATTGCTCAACCCTCATGTTGCTACTGGAGTTGTCCCATGGTATCCGTCTCCTGCTGTTCAGCTAGCCAGCCAAGTGGAAATTCTGCTTCTGTGTCACCTTGTGGTGGTTGTAGTGTATCATTGACTTGTACGTGCCCATTTTGGTTCTATGCTTCTTCATCTGTTCAATTTTCCTTCCTCTGTCTCGTTCCCTACAGACTACATGATATAATTGGTTTTCCAGGTGATCATTGCCCTGCTCCAAGCACTACATACACCACTGGTGCAAACTTCATGCATCCCCCCACAAATTCGTCAGCCAATAATGATCAAGATACTAAGGTGTCAGCCACTAATGATCAAGTTACTAAGGATGCAATGATGACCGCCGAAAGTGCCTTCAATTTCATTAGAAGTACAATATCTGGAGAAGCTGCCTCTCAAAGTAAGCGATTTCTTCTTTGAAACCTTAACACTTTCAAATATGCGCACATGCTTGCAATAGCTGGTAGTGTGCATGTGCAGCTCAGCAGCTCCCAGTTTTACTTTGTAGTTGGCAAGCTTTGTTTACAGTTCTGAGCTTGAGGTGATTAAATCATATATGAGCAATGCTATATATTTCTTATCTGAATATTCACTCATGTTTTCAATGTAGGAAAAGAGTCTGAAACTGGAAAGGAGAGCACAAATGCTGGTCTACACTCTAATTTTGACATCACAGGAGCAGATAGCGATCTTGCTGTTGTCTTAAATGCATGGTTTGCGGCTGGCTTTCACACGGGCAGGTAATCCCTTATCTTTGAAACTCTGAGATTCGACTGTTTTCAGATTGTAGTACCACCTTCATTCTTTCTTACTTTCCTTTTTTTATTCTTGTCCCCATTAATTACATGGGGGCAGCACTACTGCTCCTTTTTTTCTTCTTTAAAAGAACACTTAGTGCCTGTTTGGATTTGGCCGACTAATTGTTTGCTGACTAAAAATTAGTCAATTTTCCCCAAACAGGCGGACTAATAGGGGGACTAATTTTTAGTCTATCCACGGACTAATTGTTTTCCAATTAGTCGATCTGGAGGGACTAATTGCGACTAACAATTTGTGGATACAATAAAAAACCTAAAATACCCTTGATTTTTAGCAACGAAACTATCGGATCAGAATCGGAAACATGAAGCTTTGTCTATATGTCATCGTCGCCTCCTCTTTCCTTCCATCGTATTATTTTTTCAATTGATGGCCATAACTGGATAGATGATGGACTGATTTTTTTCAGTTATTTTTTGTTAATTTATTGATTTATTATGTTGCTCTGATTACACTATGGTAATTTGTGTTAAATAAATCGCGAAGTAAACTTGAGAAAATAGCAGGAAAACTGTACAAAATTTAAATACATGGTAGGAAATACAACTAGCGATCTAACAATTATTCATAGATCTAAACATACATAGACTAATAATTAGTCAAAGGTAAAACAAACATTTTATTGAAGTATAGACTAACAATTAGTCCTTCCTCCAAACAGGCAACGGACTAATAATTAGACGGCCGAATTCAAACAGGCCCTTATTCTTGAGTTGTGGAAAGATTAATCGGTTAGCTCACATGAAGTTCTGTACCTTTATTGACGAAATATATTCCAATAAATCTGCCTGTAATATTTCTTCTGACACGACTTTTATCATTTCTGCACTGGTTATCTGTCACCAGTTTACATTACCTTTTTAAATGTGAATACATAATGTCTGAATTATTTTTGCAGGTACCTAACCCTGCAGCAGCGGCAGCAGCAACAGCAATCCAATAAAGATTCACACAAGTAGTGTACTAATGCATTCATGATGTCGATTCCACTAAGCAAGTGAAGTGTCGCCACGGTTGCTCTGTTTGCTTATGGAAGAACCGACAGATCAACTCAACCTCTCTGATTAAACTGAACGTAAGGATGGAGTTCTGTAATGTATTGTATTACGGTTGCAAGAGATTTTCCTTCTAGAACAGAGTATGTATCCAATGTCGCTTGAGAAGTAACGATCTCAATCGCAACCCATGTTTCTCAGATCTTATGTTTGTGAACTGGGAGCCAAGTGATATTAGAATTCTCAAATATATAATTACCTCCTTGGGCAAGCTGTTTTTCAGCAGGTAGCTATTTGTGCAACTCGAATCAATAGCTTTACATGAATATGCTCCTGCTGGCCGGCTGCTTTTGTATCAGTGATTCGTTGCAGGATTAGGCAGTGCCAACAGAAAGTTTTGGTGTTTGTGGTTTTTCCGTGGCTCCATATGTGAATCATCTTGGGCATGAGTTGTTGCGACATTGCCGGCCCGCCGACCGGCTGCACCGCGCGTCGTGATGTGGCGGTTGCGGTCGGTACACGGCAACTTTCAAACGCCGTGGCCTGTGTGGCTCGTCCATTCCGGAGGGTATACGCGTTGATCCCGCTTCTACGTCTTCTCCAAACTCTTTACTCCATCTTACTACAAAATAAGCCGTGCTTTCTACTGTACGTTAATACAACGAATATGATGATTCATCTTCATCTGATGAAAGACGTTAGAATAATTAATTTCTCAGGTCTTTGGCTGGACGGCATCTGGTTGCCGTTCTTTTTTACTCTTTGACCCTGAAACGGTGGTGGTTCCTCGCCTGTTATTAGCTCAATTTCTCCTTGTACAAAAATATCAGAAAGCGAAAGCATGTGGGCGTGACGAGGTTTACGGTTGGTCTACAAGCATTAGCAGCAGCTGCACGAAAGGAGACCGCAACAGCAAGCCACCGCAAAAGAACTCGCCACCGAGAGAGAACAGCAAAGCGAGACGAATAATCCACGGGTCCGTTGCAGTCGGAATCCATTCCATCCATTGCCCCTGCACCGAGTCATCGTCTCATCGATCTCGCCGGCGCCGCGGACTGAGGTACGCCCGAAACCACTCCACGTCTCCTGCTTCCTCCGAATTTTTTTTTATTAGATCTTCTCCTGCGTTTCCCCGAATCGCCGGATCGTAATCCGCGCTGTAGCTTGTCTCTCCCGCAGCAATCCAGGGCTTCTTCCACCGTCGCGCTCGCCTCGTCTGGTGCTGGACTGCCGTGCGTAAGGGCGGAGATCTGTCCGCGGGCGTCTCCGGCTTCTTCGTCTGTCGGTGAGTAAACCCTAGCTTGCCCGCGCGGATCGTTCCGAGGGGACTTTTGTTTGCGGCCGGAATCAGTTTGAAAATATCCGTGTTCTAAATTAGGTCAATCTAAATATCCATGAAACTGCGTTTATTTCCCCAAAGTTTTGGGTCAACTGAATCTTCATGCCCGGCCTTAATTCCGCCCCTATAGTGTATTTAGGTTGCTGAAGTCTACTGCGTGTTGATGATCTGACTGTGCTTTGCGCCCTTTTTTCTTGCTCCATTTCTGCAGTTCCTGTAACGAAAATGAGTGACAACCTGATGGACAAGGTCAGCGCCCTGGGCGAGCGCCTCAAGATCACCGGAACGGAGGTCAGCAAGAAGATGACGGCGGGGATGAGCTCCATGAGCTTCAAGATGAAGGAGCTGTTCCAGGGCCAGACTCCAGCCGACAAGATCGTCGAGGACGCCACCTCCGAGACCCTGGACGGGCCTGACTGGAACCTGAACCTGGAGATCTGCGACATGATCAACATGGAGAAGGTCAACAGCGTGGAGCTCATCCGGGGGATCAAGAAGCGCATCATGCTGAAGGACGCCAGGGTCCAGTACCTCTCCCTGGTGCTTCTCGAGACGATCGTGAAGAACTGCGAGAAGGCCTTCTCGGAGGTTGCGGCCGAGCGGGTTCTTGACGAGATGGTCAGGTTGATTGATGACCCGCAGACGGTGGTCAACAACAGGAACAAGATCCTTATGATGATTGAAGCTTGGGGGGAGTCTGGCGATGAGCTCCGCTACTTGCCAGTTTATGAAGAAACCTACAAGGTACACTAGCATGGTTACACAACTCTTCACTGGTTTCCTTTACTAAACGCTTAGTGGCGCACTGCAGGTCAAGTTAATATGATTTCTCTGTATAAACTTCTATGGTAATTAATAATCAACGTGACATTTCCTTCTCGTATAGAGCTTGAAATCAAGAGGAGTGCGGTTTCCTGGACGTGACAATGAGAGCTTGGCCCCCATATTTACTCCACCACGATCAGTTGCTGAAACTGAAGTTGATGCAAGTTTGCCCCAGCAGACATACGAAGATGTGCATATGCATACATATACTGCTGAACAAACAAAAGAAGCCTTTGATGTTGCTCGTAACAGCATAGAACTTCTTTCAACTGTTCTCTCTTCTTCCCCTGAGCAGGATGCTTTACAGGTAATTAAATTTTATTTGATTGTTCCAAGTATGTTTGCTTAGTTTCTTAATTAAATTCCCTAGCTTATCTATATGTCAAGATGCAAATATCTATTTCCACATTTGAAATATTTTCCGCATTGATTGTTTGCAGTTGAATATCTTAAATTTGGTTATTGCTTGCTCTATTGTGGCGACAAGTTAGAAACACCTGAGCAGGTGGATTTGTTTCATTTCCGGTACATAACTGCAGACCATATTGATTGCTAACTTAATGTGCATTCTAATATTGTCATCTAAGAATTCAGAGTGACTGAAAACTGTGGTGCTTAGTTGAGCAAGATAGGCTATTTCTTTTACTGTTAACTGTGTGATACATAACTGCTTTAGGACTAGGGAGTCATTAGAACATATTTACACATTTTGGATTTGCATACTGGACTAGTTTGACTTTGTACTTGTGTAGGATGACTTGACAGCCACTCTTGTGCAACAATGCTACCAATCTCAGCACACTATTCAGAGAATCATCGAGACAGTTGGAGATAATGAAGCTGTGCTCTTTGAGGCGTTGAGTGTGAACGACGAGGTCCAGAAAGTGCTATCCAAATATGAAGAGATGAAGAAACCCAAGGCCTCAGAGAACACAGAACAACGGCCAGTTGTCATACCGATTGCCACAGAACATGAAGATTCCACTGCTGTTGGCAATGAAGATGATGCCCTGGTCAGAAAACCTGCTGCTTCTAGAGCCAGGTCTGGTGGAGATGATGATCTCCTTGATGATCTTGACGAGATGATTTTTGGCAAGAAGGGAGGAAGCAGTTCACAGGAAGGGCCGAAAAAGGAGGATCAGAAGAAAGATGACCTGATAAGCTTTTAAAAACCTATTTGAAAAACACTGTACCATCCAGCACTTGCTGTTTTGTAGTGCTGACTGGTATCTGTATTCAACCAGTAGAAGATTGCACATTCACTAGGACTTGGACCGTTTGTTTATTTGGATACGATCATACCTGTGCCTTTGACAGTATGTACCTTAGGGGAAAAGTATGTTATGTAGGTTGAGTGGTTTTTTTCTCCTTTCTAGGTAATCTCTGAATTACTTGTCTATTGATGCTTTGGTTTGTTGAGCAAATTTGTTATATTGGATTTTCTTTGTTGATTGTTTCTTTTTCCTCCTTTCTAGGTAATCTCTGAATTACTCGTCTATTGATGCTTTGGTTTGTTGAGAAAATTTGTTATATTGGATTTCCTTTATTTTTGTCAAATGAACTAGTGTTTTCCGAACCTTTATAGTTTAATAATAGCCTTTTCAAGTGTGAATTCATCATTTTTTTTTGTTAGGGGGCGTTTTAGCTGCGAAAATAACAGTTCAAACTCTGTTTGGTGGAGTCTGTCCGGACAGAGGCGATGCATTTTTAAGAGCGCCATGATATCGGGGACATTCCTGACACTCAGCAGCTGAACTCCTGACTGTTCAAACAATTTCTTTAGAATTGTAGGAGTACCATGTATTTCATTCGCAGCAAAAGAGTCATACACTTGAGTTGGGGAAAAAATACGAATTTCTGTTCATATTTACATCATCAATCACAGTTTACCAGTTATTTCCACAGGTGCAGGCGCCGCGCCTGAACCGGTGGAACCGGTTCCGGTCCCTGACGACGATCTCCCTCCCGAAGATCTCCGATATCATGGCGCTGTACGCGTGGCACTCCCTGCTCATCCGAAGGTTGGTGACGATCCGCAGCGGCGCCCCCTCCGGCGTGCTGAGCAGGCCAAACGCCATGGCCAGCTTCTGGCTGTGCGCGGAAATCACGCGCCGCTTCTCCTCCTCGTCCACGTCCAGCGCCACCTCCGACGTGTCGGGCCGGTAGCCGTCGAACCGCAGCTGCCACTCCATCTGGTGGAGCATCTCGTAGATGTCGTGCGTCTGCCGGTGCGACATGTCCTGCGACACGAACCGGTGCAGCTCGCCGTGCACCTCCACGGCGCTGAACCCGGGTGCCTGCACCAGGCCCCTGTCCACGGCCTCAGTCCGGATTGCGGATGCGGCGTCCAAGTTCTTGGCCCTGGCGTGCATGTGCGCGAGGATAACGTAGTCACCAGCGTTAGCAGCGTCGAGGCGCCTCAGCTCCTGCACGGCGTGCTCGGCGAGCTCCAAGTTGCCGTGGATTCGGCACGCGTTGAGCAGGCTCCGCCAGGCCGTGTCCGTCGGCCCCGTGGGCATGCTCCCGATGAGCGCTCGCGCCTCGTCTAGCCTCCCGGCGCGCCCCATGAGGTCCACCATGCATCCGTAGTGCTGCGCGTTGGGCGGTACCTTGTGCTCCAGGCGCATCCGGTCGAAGCACCGAAGCCCGTCCTCGAGCAGCCCGGCGCGGCTGCAGGCGTTCAGCACGCCGACGTACACGGCCGCGTCGGGGGCGTGGCCCTCCCTGACCATCGCCTCGAACACCTGCAGCGCCTTCCGCCCGTCCCCGTGCAGCGCCAGGCCGGACACCATGGCGCTGTACGTCCACGCGTTCTTGTCGTCCGTCGCGTCGAACACCGCCGCCGCCTTCTCGATGCAGCCGCACTTGGCGTACATGTCCACCAGGGACGTCCGCATGATGGTGTTCAGGGACGCGGCGTTCCTCAGCAGCGCGCCGTGGACGCTCCGGCCGACGTCGTAGGCGCCCAGGTGCGCGCACGCCGACAGCGCGCTGACCATGGAGCTCTCGTCGGGCCTCCACCCCTCCCGCACCATTGCACCGAACGACTCGATGCACTCGCTCCACAGCCCGGCTCTCGTGTACGCCGAGAGGAGAGCGCTCCAGGAAGCCGTCGTCTTCACATCGGCGTCCATCTGGTCGAACACTCGGCGAGCCAGAGCAGCCTCGCCGCATTTGCCGTAGAAACTGACGAGGCTGTTCTGCACGTGCTCGTCGCTCTGGAACCCGAGTTTTGCGACGTGCCCGTGCAACTGCCTCCCTTCTTGGAAGGCCGCGAGCTGGGCGCACGCCTTGAGCGCGAACGGGAACGTGTAGTTGTCCGGCTTGACGCCGGCTTCCAGCATGTCAACGTACAGGCGCAGCGCCGCCTCCGGGTCACGGTCGCCGACGTAGCCGCGCATCAGCGTGTTGTAGTCGAAGGCCTCCGGCTCGTCCAGCGACGCGAAGATGGACGCCGCGAGCTCCATGCCGCCCGGCCATCCCGAGAGCGCGCACGCCGCGAGCAGCGGCCGCACGTGCCGGGGCGAGCGGTCGAGGCCCAGCTTGATGTGCCGCGCGTGGGCCTTCCTGACCTCGTCGAGGCTCCGCGCGGGGCGCGCCGAGACTGCCGCGCCGCATGGCTGCGCCTGCTCCCTCTGCCTCTTCTCGAACGCCGGCGCGGCGGGCTGGTGGGACTGCGCCTGGGAAAGCACTAGACCGCCCACCATGCTAACACCATCAGCGCGCAGTACGGCACTGGCCACGAGGCGAAACTACCATTGCCGAAGCACGGTCCACGGCCGGTGGCCGCATGGAGCTCTTGTGTTCACAGGAGCCGGTTACTGCGGCAGGTAAAAATCCAATGCCTCTCTCGGTCTCGCCATCACGGTGCCGTGATCGATCGCACCGGATGCAGAGCAGCAGCAGGCGTCGACGCGGCGCACGTGGGCCCCCCAAGTGCAAGCGATTTGTGGCTGGGGAGCAGCGCTGGGATTTTCTTGGTCTGTTGGATGCCGTCCAGGAGATGGCGCGGGCAAATGGCAGCTGGAGAGTGGGGAGGGCCGATGCTGTGGCAAGCTGATTAGGCTGAGGATAAGGTCCATGTCCAACTGTGCACGCAGAGCAGCCTACTGCATGTCTGCATAGGGATGCCAATATGCTTTTTTATCACAAAATGCTCCTGTAACGTTGGATCCATATTTGAGTTAAGCACATGTGTAAAATGAGAATGATCAATATCCAACATACTTGTATCTGCACTCTCTTCGTTCTAAAAATATTATCGTCAACTAGTTTCAATTTAAACTAATCGATGATAACAATTTGAAAATGAATGAAGGATCTACGAGGCAGCTGAACCCACGAGATAAGCATCGAATTATTGAAAACAAGAACCAGTGAGTGTTCGACAATAGTGAGAATGTTGACACTGTCAGCTAAACACAGACTGGAATGGGCCTAGTTTGCTATGCATAATTTCCAGTATCAAACTCGGCCCACCAAAATAAGGGCTTCAAAATGGGCCTTTTCTGCACTCCAGTATAAGCTTATGGAATGGGCCTAGTTTAGGCTTTAACTATGCATCGCAAGCCACAAAATAAACCACAAGAAATACTGTGGGTTGTTTTTTTTCAGAATTACAAGGTAATGTACGTACAGAATGGAAGTTACTAACTGAAAAAATATTAACATCTGCAACCAGCTTCAATCGAAATGATGTATACAAACATACAATTATTCTTTTAGTGGGAAGACTATTTTTATTAAATGACCGCACGTCTAAACTCCTATTGAACCCTAAACAACTAGTATATGGAAATATAACAAAAAAGATCTATAACTCTATTGAAGAAAAATTTTACACTTAAGATTTATTATTGTGATCAATAGTTTTCTAGATGCAGTTTCTTCACGCTAACAAAGTTGTGAGTATTAAAATTTTTCTATGAACTACTATAAAGAATATCGGAACACAACTGTATATACTTTTTTATGTCGGCGACCATCTATAAAGCAACATGGCACTAAAAATGTCATTCACGAAAAACTATCGGAAGCGAACTCTGTAGGGGTCCTGGCCCTGCTTCGCTCTGTGTCCCAAGAAAAGCCGGAGCGAGCCGACCGTCTTGGGCCGCAAGCCGAGCCGCCGAGCGCCCCGCTCACCCCGCACACAAATACAAGCGCATCTCTCCGCGGTCGCGATTCGAGACGGACGGCGTGCCTGCCGCTAGCCTTAAACCCTACTCGCCCAAGCCCCCCGCGACGCCGCCATGGCCGCCGCCGCGAAGGCCGCGGCCGCGGCCATCTCCGCTGGGGCTACGGCCGTTCTGTGCTCCGAGCGGGCCCACGCCGAAGGGGGCACCACCACCTTCCGCTTCCCGGGATTCTCCTCCCCCGCACCGCCCCCACCCGCGCCGCCGCCGGCGTATCCACCGTCCCCTGCGCCGGCTGACAAACGGCAGCGGGAGCCGGAGGAGTCGTCCAGGGTCTCGAATCAGTACGCGCGCACAACCGCGCCAGGGTTCGATCCCGCTCCGCTGGAGCGCGGGCTCGAGGCGCTGAAAGAGCTCAATAAGGCGCAGAACCCCAAAAAGGTTGGATGCTTCGTTGGGTTTCAGCTCTTTGCTTTTTAAGCATGAGTTCTGACGGGAGCTTGTGGGTATGCAGTTGTTCGAGCTGATGTATAAGCAGGAGGAGACACGGCAGCAGGAGATCGCTGCGAAGAAACTCGAGGATCAGAAGGCGTTGGCCCAGTTCGAGTTGGTGAGATATCTCTCGTCCCATTGCTCTGAACGAATTTTACCATACTTCTGAACTGAATGTCGGGACATTCTGGAGGAGATTGTGAGGAAAACTCTGTTGGATTTTCTCTTTTCCTGACAATGCCAATATTCCAAACTACACTCGTGGAGTCTCTATGTTGACCACCATAAGTTCACTGCTGGCATGAATTGACCTTCAATCCTGTCATCCCTAAGCCATGATGTTGCCTTTCAATTGGTGCTCGAATTTATATTTTGTGCTGCAGTTAGGAAGCTGTCTGAACATGGATATAAGTTGTACTCATTCATTCTATTTATGGCGGTGGTGTCTAGTTTTATAAGGCTGAAAGGCCCAAATTCATTACTCGCTAATTGAAATTGTGTTAATTAGTGTTTCTTGCTTCTATTCTGCATCAAATATTTTAGATCACGTAATGCATCTTTATTCAATTTATTCATTGGACTGTGATGTCATGTTGCTAAATTGATACTCACAATGGCATACTCCCTCCAATTATGAATAATTTTTCATTATGCACACTGGATCATTCCAGAAAATGCTAGTAGGAGTTATCTGTTTTAGTACATTTGCAAATCTTGAAGCATTACAATACTCAAAGCCTATTTTCAGTCAAACATTTTGTATTTTTTTCATATGGCTGATCTATGTATTCATGAAGATATTCTAATTAGATGTTTAATGGTTTTCTGCAAGCAACCTTGTTTGTTGTTGGGGGGCTTTTATGGCTCTTAACTTGTTTTTATTATAAAAGGTGTGATGGTCAGTGTACTTGTGCTTTGTCTATTCACAAATTAGTCTCCTCAAGTTCCTTTTGTAACATAAGGTGTTTTGTAGGAGAAAAAACAAATAGACTATGAAGAGAAGAAAAAAGCTCAGCAACAGGCTGCTCAAATTAAGTCACAGATTCTGAAATATGAGGATGAGCTAGCAAGGAAGCGAATGCAGGCTGAGCATGAGGCACAAAGGATGAGGAACCAGGAGCTTGTGAAGATGCAGGAGGAATCTGCAATTAGGCTAGAGCAAATCCGACGTCATACAGAGGAGCAAATCCAAGCACAACGGAGAAAGACAGAGGAGGAAATTGCAAACATTGACAGGGAGACTGCTAAACAGAAAGCCATGGCTGATGCGGAGGCGGCAGTATATGAAAAGAAAGCATCTCTAGAGGTTACGAGGCGACTGCTTATGGATCAGTTAAATGCTGACCGGGAGAAGTGGGTCCAAGTGATCAATACAACCTTTGAGCATATAGGAGGTATTCTTTACAAAAGGACCATTTCCTTATATTTATATTTTGAATGAGCTGTGCACTTATAGAATTTTTCCTATGAACTACATACAGGTGGTGTGCGAACAATATTAACTGATCAGAATAAGCTAGTCGTAGCAGTGGGAGGCGTGACAGCACTTGCTGCGGGGATATACACGACAAGGTAAAAATCATAAGTGCACCGTTATTCCAATTCTGGTATTCTAGTAATGTATTCTTTCATCATTTCTTAGTGTATATACTCACAACATAGCTTATTGATCTCATACCATTTACATTACTCCTTTTTTTTTTTGTTTCGGATGACCCTTGTTTGCATTCTATTTTCAATAAACGGATGGAGAGCCACTTTTCCTTCTTTTTTGCTGTTTTTTTTTCAATGTAAATTCACATATATAATTTCTCCAGGGAGGGTGCAAGAGTAATCTGGGGATATGTTGACCGTATTCTAGGCCAACCATCACTGATAAGAGAGTCATCACGAGGGAAGTATCCTTGGTCTGGTTCCGTCTCACGTGTTATGAGTACTATGACTAGCAAGCTGAAGAATGGAAGCAATCCAGGGAATAATGGGAATGGATTTGGTGATGTTATTCTAAATCCTTCCCTCCAGAAGAGAGTAAAGCAGCTTGCTAATGCCACAGCCAACACTAAACTTCATCAAGCTCCTTTTAGGAACATGCTCTTCTATGGGCCTCCTGGCACAGGGAAAACAATGGCTGCAAGAGAACTGGCTCGCAAATCTGTATGTTCCACGAACCATTACCCCTATTGAAAAATATTCGAAATACTGCTATCTTTATTTATTTGACCATTTACAGGGATTAGATTATGCATTAATGACTGGTGGAGATGTTGCACCCTTGGGATCGCAAGCGGTCACTAAGATTCATCAGTTGTTTGATTGGGCAAAGAAATCTAATAGGGGTCTACTCCTGTTCATTGATGAAGCTGATGCTTTCTTGTGCGAGTAAGTCAGAATTAACTTTTTTGGACCAATTTTGTATCTTATTTGAACTTAGATGACCACTGTTTGAATTTGCAGCAACAGTATTATTTCAAGATGCCTTGAAAACTTCTTAGATTCTAAAATTTTCACTGTTGTGCAATTTGCTTACTATTATGTAATTCACTAGTCTGTTTAATTAATGTTTTATTATGCTTAATTGTTTGAGAAATGACATTGCGTCTGGAAAATAATACTATCACATCTTAGCTGGCAGTCAAGGTTACTGTCACTTTTATCTTTCTGACCACTTCATAATTGTTGTCATCTCAGCCCATTTATCCTTAGCTTGTTAATGTCCTTTTGTTGAGATCATGTTATTTTTCGCTGCTTTAACTTGAAACTGTATTTTATCCTGCAGAAGGAACAAGACATACATGAGTGAAGCTCAAAGGAGTGCCCTGAATGCTCTCCTTTTCCGCACCGGTGACCAGTCCAAGGATATTGTTCTTGCACTAGCCACCAACAGGCCTGGTGATCTTGACTCTGCTGTTGCTGACCGCATCGATGAAGTCCTAGAATTTCCCCTTCCTGGGGAAGACGAGAGGTTCAAGCTTCTGAAGCTATACCTGGACAAATACATAGTCAAAGCTGGCAACAAGCATGAGAAGAGCTGGCTCAGGTTTTTCCGCCGCCAACCTCAGAAAATAGAGGTCAAAGGCATTACGGAGGACTTGTTACAGGAGGCAGCTGCCAAGACACAGGGCTTCTCTGGAAGAGAGATAGCTAAGCTGATGGCGAGCGTGCAGGCTGCAGTGTACGGAAGCAAGGAGTGCGAGCTCACTCCAGCCTTGTTCCGTGAAGTCGTTGATTACAAAGTTGCGGAGCACCAGCAGAGGAGAAAGTTGGCTGGTGATGAGCACAAGCAGGATGCTTAGGATATAGAGAACCATTTGTTTCCCCTCGTCCACTGTAGGCATATACTATTTGTTTGCCGGGAGATTGCCTCAACAAGGCAGGGATTTATCTGCTTCGTTGTAATTCTTTTTTTGCAGCCCTCCCCACTAGGGGGTTTTGGTACTAGGTGACGACAAGAGGATGATACATGTATCGACTGTAGCCCTTGCAAAGTCACACTGCAAATTGACCATTTTGATGCACAATAATGCTGGTCGGGTCCTTCTCTTTGATGCACCTTGAAGCCTTCGATAGTACGGTTTTCTGATTTACTGTTGTTAGTCTGGATACTGCATAAACCTGTGCGGGTACATCATCACGGTTCTCACTTATCCGACTTGTGGATGAGCGAGCAGCCTGTGTCCCTGACTCCCACCTATGCGCCCCGGGACCTGATCACCAGACTGCAATGAGCCTGTTCACTTCGGCCTGATTGGTCGCTGATCACGTTTGCCGATCTCTTCACCATTAGATTGGCCCAGTAGCCACTCATGTGTCACGCAGGTCGCAGCCTCGCAGGCTCGCAGCTAACATAACATTGACGGCCTGATAAGAAATGGAACGCGCCACGAACGTGCGTGGCTGAATCACCATATGTTATCTGTGGCTGTCTGCGTGTATTTCTGAGACCTTGCGGGCTATCTGTCCCAGCGTGATGCACTCCATCAGCTCCGTAATACATTTGCACCTATGGCTAAGGGATTCAACAAGTCGCCGATTCCGTTGGGGGGAATACAATTTGCAATGTAATTTGCTGATTTTCACTCTCGCTAAGCTCTAAACTAGATAAGTGTTAACAAGCAATGCAGAATCACCGATCTCAGAGAGAGTGAGGCACTACCCCAAATAATTTCAACAAATCTAAGGATGCACGTTGAGTAGCTTTACTTGCATATATAACAACTCCACATACAAAGGCCTGTCGTATACTCATATTGCATAGTTTCATATTTTTCCAGACATGATGTTGCTATAATCAGATTCTGGTGCTTGAGGAGTGGAAAAGATACAGTTAAGAGGGGCAGTAATACACAAGAGGCGCTGCCAAACACTCATGCAGGACTGTGGCTCTCTGCAACATCGCACTCATCAAGCAGCGCTAGGATGTTGTGCTCCGGGGCACTTACAGAGGGCAGTATGGCGCGCCTAGGTACTGCAGTTCGCGATCTTGTTCCGCTGCTGTCAGGCTCGAGCTGTGAACCTTCCTTCACAACAGGCAAGTCTGTCCTCATTCTTGCACTTACAGAAGACATCTTTTCTTTCCATATCCTCCCATCCTAACAGCCACCGACAAGGATCACCATTAAAGAAACAATTAGTCTATAGTTCAGGCATAATGAAACACAGAAATTAAGAGCAGATTATTACCAAAAAATGTACACAAGAATTGAATGATTGTTGTAAAAATGAACTATACAGTATAAGTCCTGCAGTTAGCTAGTAATATGGTTCTCTTATGCAATTGATTCTCGGTGATGTGATTCACTTGTATCGGTGAGTAAACAACAACAAAATGACTTACATGTAGTATAGATGGTTCAGGAAGCGGGCATGCCACTGGCTGATCAAGATTGAGAGGCTCCACAGGGTGCTCCACTGGCTTGAACTCTATTCCGTGAGGACTGTCAACGGGAACAGCTGCAGGGGCATATTCTTCGGGACTCATGTTGGGGGCCAACGTCTCCACAACCTCCTGCAGGTCAAAAACGAAAGTCCCCATGTTAAATTGGGCAGGACTTGATCAAAACTGAGGTAGTGGTTTCGTGCAACAAGAGTTGCATTGACCCTTGATCTATAACTAAATCAATCAAGAACCACCACCTGAATAAGATCACTAAATTCCTCATGGACAACTAGATATGCAGCACCAGAACAGTCATTCAAATAAATTTCACTTTACCTTAATAAAAATAAAATAATTTAATTAAAACTAAAGCATCCTGATTTGAGGAATCATAAGAGCAAAATAACGAAACTAGCTACCCTGTGCGGGATACAGCACCATCCCGCCATGAACGACTACGAGGTCAAAGCAGACAAGCTTAAATCTGAGCCTTGGACGACTTCGAAAAGCAAACGCTAACCTAGGCCCGGGATAGTTATATAAGGGCAGATCTCTCCTTGGGGAAGTAAACAAGAGCAGAAATGAAACAGTCAAAGACAAACATAAGCTCGCGGGGAGGGGCTGAGGAAGCTCACGGCGGCGCTCTTGGCTCGGCGGTGGGCGCCGGCGGAGAACCTGGAGAAGATTCCGACCATCGTCTCCACGGCCCCCGCGGAGGCTCGAAGCTTCGGTTCGGAGCTGAACGAAGCTGACCGCTTTTCTTGTTTTTCCTAGCTGAGAAAAAGACGGTAGGGTGCCGCGGGCCCACCTGCCAGTGCACTCTACTAACTAACGGCCAAAAAAAAAAAAAAGGAACAACTTGAACCGGAAGCGACCTGAGAGTAAAAAAGTGAGTAGTCGGTCAGTCCACTGCGCCCGACACGCCCACCGCTCCCGCCGCTGAGCGACCCCCTGCCCACCGATCAAGGAGCCTGTTCGCCGCTCCGGTCGCCGCTCACCGCCTGAAGCGGAGCCGGCGCCGCCAGCGAGCATGCACCACGATCCCAACCCCTTCGACGAGGGCACCGACGAAAACCCCTTCTCCGTAAATTTCGACACCTTCCGCCCCATTTCGCGTGGATTTGGCTTGAGGAATGAGGACCGTGGCAGATCTCGGCCCGAGAGGGATCTCCGGCTGGTAGGTTCCTGGTTCATGCTAATGCGGTGCTGATTTGGTGCTGTGCAGAATGGAGGAGGTGGTGGTGTTGGAGGAGGACGCGGCGGCGGCGGGAGGTCGCAGTTTGGGTTTCGGCCGGCGGAGCCAGCTGGGTTCGGCGGCGGCAGGAGCGACGCCACCGTTGATATCCCCCTGGAAAACATGAGCGTAAGGGAGCCTGCTTCTTCTTTTTAGTCACTTCGTCGCATGCGTGCTTGGTGGCCGTGTGAACGTGTGTTGTAATACGGCTGTTGCTGGAGTGAAGGATTCGAAGGGCAAGGCGAAGGAGCTATCTCAATGGGAGTCGGATCTCAGGAGGCGAGAAGCGGTAAGAGCGATGTGCTGTAGTTTTGGATTCTTGCTGCTAATCATGCATGACGAGAGTCTTAAAGTATTCGCTCTTTTCATTCTTTTGTAATTTTCGTTGATGAAGGACATCAAAAGGAGAGAGGAAGCTCTCAGGAGTGGTATGTTTGCACCGTGAGCTTAGCTCAATTTTTTCTTATGATTACGCTGTCAGAGAGTGAATTGAGTATTGTCTTATTACCTTTTGTTGATGTAGCCGGGGTGCCCATGGAAGATAAGAACTGGCCGCCATTTTTCCCAATCATCCACCATGACATTGCCAACGAGATACCAGCCAATGCTCAGAAGTTACAGTATCTTGCATTCGCAAGCTGGCTTGGTATGAATGCATCCCAAATTGTTGTCCTTGATGCGCCGGGTGCCTCACTTGTTGTTTCAACGAGATTGCATTGTTTGTACTTACCTTCTTACCGAGGATATTTGTTATCATAATGATGTACAGGCATCGTGCTTTGTCTCTTCTGGAATTTTATTGCTGTCATAGTTTGTTGGATCAGAGGTGGAGGTGAGCTCAGAGTTTCTTTCTATCTAGTTTGTGCCCTGATTTCTTATGCACCTCCACATGTACTAGACTGAATGTACCTGATATGTGGTCGAAGTACCTACAAGTACTCATTTATCGCAATGTTATGTCTTTTAGTGCATCATACCTTTAAATCTTAGTTTTTCTTGTTCGTGCAGACTCCAAACTTTTTTTCCTTGCTACCATCTATGGTATGCTGGGCATCCCTTTGTCTTACCTGATGTGGTATAGGCCTCTGTACCGTGCAATGAGGTATGTGATTTTGTACTTTGAACTTACGAGATTAGCTTCTTGTAATCTAAGCGTCCATAGCATTTTAATAGGCAATAGAACAATGTTGATATGGACATCAGTACTGTATGTTACAAAGTTGACGTGATGTGTTTAGCTTTAAATATAACTGCTGGACTTCCTGCTTTAATGTTTTCTAACAATAACTTTATAATAATATACTTTACCAACCTTTTGAACAGAACTGATAGTGCTTTCAGCTTTGGATGGTTTTTCCTTTGTTACCTGGTAAGTTTTTTTATTAACTAGTGGCTTCTTCATTCTTGAATCCAGGTATTGAAATGCCATGTCTATTATGAATCTGGTTTAGTTACTTTACTCATATTTCATTATGCGCAGCTTCACATTGGATTTTGCATACTTGCTGCCATTGCTCCACCAATCGTGTTCCGTGGAAAATCATTAACGTAAGCTTCCTTCCTACAATCTGTGTTGATCAAAATAAAAAGTTTCCAAACGATACCATCATTTGACTACAACATGACCAACACTCTGTTCATTATGTTTCCTCAACTGTAACCTTACCTTGCCATAAAACTGACCTTTCCAACCATACAGCCATTACTATGTACACTGATTCTGTACTCGGCCATAATTTACCTCTCTCAATACTTAATTATCCAAATGATTTGTCAATCTCATTGTATTTCTACAAGAATCAAGTTCACAAAATTGTTGACCATTATCTTGTGCTAAGAAAAATATGTTTTTTTTCATCAGGGGTATACTGGCTGCAATTGACACCTTCTCTGACCATGCGATAGTTGGGGTGAGTACATTTATAAATGCTCTTTGGTCGTTGTGCTTCTCAAATATGTAGAAATAGACATGCTCCTTTGGTTTATGTGTTTAGCCTTTGAACTATCTTAATACAATTTTATAAGGTTGAAAAGAAATCTAACATTAATATTAATGTTCATTTCGTTCAGATCTTTTACTTTGTCGGATTTGCCTTGTTTACATTGGAGACACTTGTAAGCATTTGGGTTCTTCAGGTCTGTGACTGATCCACTTTACTGTTCCATCATTTCCCACTTTATATTGTTTTCGTTTTCTTTCTTTAGTTTCTTATTTTAGATTAATCCTTCGTATTACCTCTGGCTACTTAACGCATGCGAGTGGTAAATGCATTATTCATGGAATAACTGGTGATATTGGCATATTGCCTTTGATAAATATTTAATTTCTTTCAGATATCTGCTGATAAATTTGAATAAAATTAGTGTCCTTCAGCCTCCTCTATCCAGTTCTGTGCATAATTACTAGGCCACTTGTGATGAAATATGGTATTGTAGTTAATATTTCTACATCTACTCCTGGTTTAAAAAAAAAGAGAATCCAAACCTACAGATTTGTGAGAACTTTTGATGTTCACTTGTGCAATTTTGAAGCATAGGTGGCGAAGTTTCTAACTTTTCTATATCAGTTGATCTCTGTTTCTGATCTGTCTGTGGTTACTATATACATTTGTCTTTGTTGAAGTCTCGACACACAATGTGTATCATTTAATCTATGACAAAATAGTACTGGAAGGCTGAGGTGCACGTTACATCACAAGTGACTCATTGTGAAAATATTGTGCTTGATACTTTTTGTTTACTTTGTCAATGTGTTTACTTTGACGAGCTTTGATTCTTATGATGTGGATTGGTACGTGCAGAAAGTATACATGTACTTCAGAGGGCACAAGTAAGCCGTGAAAGGAGTTTGCAGAAGTCTACCAGTACAAATCTGATTGCGCTGCGATTCTGTGCATACCTATAAGTGCACGTCAATCTTTATATGTGTTATATGACTGTAAATTCTTTTCCCTTTAACTTTTGTTTGGTGGAGGGATATACCAATTATATTGTGGTGTAATTTCTGGACCTATACCTTGTTTGAAGCTTCAATTCTTTACGCACACAAGTTGTGCTTCTTCTGTTCGTTGGCTCTGCATTTGATGCCTGTAACAAGGGCCATCAGGCCATGGTTGTCGGTGTGAGGAGCCTTCAAATCATATATATTATGATCAAATACGTCGGTTAAACACGGAATGATCATCAGCACGTCGACTTTTCGGCACAACACTGTCAAGGTTTATTTCAAGCTATCAACTTAAAATATTCGATTATATTGCATATAATTTTAAGTACTCTTTGATATATATTTTAATGCTCAAGATTAATATGCATATCGTAAAATCATATTTGTAATCACCATTATCACAAAACATAGGTAGAGAGCAAATATCAGAGTTGCATTATAAATTGTCTTAAATTTAATATTTACAACAAAATGAAAGTTTTAAACTCAACAAAGCTTATGGTCAGCAACATGAACAAGAGCATAACTTAATAACAAGTAGTATGCAATTTAGCTTTGAAGAAGAATAGACCGTAGGATAACATTTTTTCATAAAAACATTAGCTTTCATATTAAATAAATTGTAAACTTTAATATAAGTAAAGTTATGAGGGTGACACTACCATACCAATAGCAAAGAATATAAATAAAGGTTTAAAGCTCACATATCTCAACATCAACCCAACCACATCTAGGAAAATTATACCATGACGTTGCTGTTGTACCAAAGGCATGATCATAACAAGACCGTGGCAATTCAAATTGTTTTTATATCTTGTAAAGAGTACATCTTTACCCACACGACCACAGGCCATACATCCCGTCGGAAGCAGGTTGTGATTCGGTGTGACAACTCCTTCCAAATACGCCCTGACCATTTGAATAGACATTTGGTCCAGGCAAGTCGGTCGTACTAGGCCCTCACGGGGGTCATCCCTAGGACCTTCTACAGCTCTCAAACTTGCAAGCCAAACGGTCGCAGCTAGATAAGAAAGAAAGTTTACCTTACCATTAAATCGGGTTTGTGGAAGTACAAAGTGAGCCAAAAGACAAGGAACATTCCATCAAGAAATTTCTCTTTAAACCAAACCATAACCAACATCCATCTTTTAATAGAGCATAGTCAATTGTTCCCAAGTAACCACCTATATCGCGCGAACAATGATGACCTTCTATCATTCAACTTCTACTGTTTAAATTGGAGCCACACTAAGCAATACCGATATAAACCCACTTTTGAACTCAACCCCCTAAAAAACAAGGTAGGGTGATAACAAAATACAAGAAAGGCAATGCAGCAAATAGGGTTTCAACAATATCGTCTAATGCTCAACTAAACAATTATATTATTTGACTTAACATAACTATTTACATGACTCATCAAAAAAAAGTTAAGGTACGTAGAATGCTTGCCTTGAGTTGCAGGTTCTACACTCTCAAAAGATGGCTTTGCTGCAACTTCCGGACCAATGACATCACCCTCCGGTTGCTCGCCTTCTAAACAGCAGAAGATGCACCGAATAAATGACATGGCAATAATATGAAATGAGGTGCAAATGCTATGAGAGTTGGTAGAAATGAAGTGCCATGAGTTATGATTGCAATGCAAAAAGAATGACTCCAATTGATTTAGATTTGCATAAGATACGGGCAAAACAGTGCAGCTAGTACAGAACATAAAACTGATCACATTATCAAATTTGAAGCCATGAATTAATTTTTAGGGTGGTGTTTAGGGACTCCTCATACTTTTATCGTGTAGAAAACAAATATATGAACCTAAGGAAACAAGTTTCACTAGATTTGGAGCTCGTATGATTTTGCTATGAATTTTACAAGATGACTAAGTGGCACTGTTCTAGGGAAATCGCAAAGAACAGGGATATTGGATTCGTGATGAAAAGTGATGTTAGCAAGCAAAAGAAAGATACTAAGAGTTTAAGAACAATTTAAAGATTTCATTTGAGGTGTTAAAAGTGACATGCATCAACCTAGGTTGGGATTTAACCATGAATGAACTTTCACAAATGTAGCTCAAACAATAAGACAACGGAGAAATAAAGGTGGGAAAGAGCTTCACCTCGAGGATTAAGAGCTTGGAGAGGTGTTTGATGAGGAGAAAAAAGCTCCGAATGAAGTTCTTGACCTTGAGGTCGTCAAGGGTGGAGTTCATCCGACTTGAGGAGGAAAAAGAATGGGATGGCAAGCTTCCGGACTTGAGGAAGGGAGGCCGTGGAGGAGCTTGAGGTGGCCTTCTCTTTCGAATTTCCGCGAGGGAGACGACGAGAATCGCCTTCTTTCTTGCGACTAAGGTGGAGACGGCAACAATGGAGTGAGAGAGAGAGAAAAGTGGTAAAATCCGGTCGGTTTTGGGGTGGGGATGGACGGCGACGAAGGTGAGGGCCGTGGGCAGCGAGTGGAGGTTCTCACAGAGGCCAACAGCGAGGAAACGGGACAAGGAGAGTGTGCCACGCCATGAGGCACGCGGCCTCTTTTCTCTGCGGGCTGTCTGGAGAAGGAAGAAGCAAAGGAAGACAATGACAGGTGGGGTCGCGACGTTTCACATTTTTTTTTGAAATTTTCTCAGGCTTAACTATGTCTCCTCTTTGAATTTAAATCTGACACTGTTACCGGCCACAACAATTTTCGGTTATTTTTCTGGTGATAGAAAAGAGAAAGATGAACCAACTGCAACTTGAATCACATCAAACGGATCAGTATAATTCAAGTTAAAATTCGTCAAAGTTGACAGATTTTAAGAATTCGATGAATTTTTGAGGCATTAAGACAATACCTAAAAATTCGGTAAAAATCATGTAAAATCAAGGGAGCAAGAGTAGTCACACCAGAATTTTTGATTTGACCAATTTGTATTCAAAATTTTGGAGTTGCTTCACAAGCATGGGGTTTAAATTGATTCGAATTTGAATTTCAAATTTGAAATGCTATGATTATGCAATGCTTGTGCTAAATGATGCTCATGATAATGACTTATGCATGCTAACTTGTCATTAAGAAGATGGCATGTTACAGTCGGAACCCAAGCGAAGCGATACTGGGCTGTATCTTGAATGACATGAGATTGAACGAATCTCCGAGTCTACCTTGGATTCAGCTTATAGTGATTGCATTTGTCAGTTCTTTTTTTTTTTCCGTTTGTTGACATTAGCAAGCAGTCGAGCAAGGCTCACTTATCATATTCTGTCACTTTTACATGGCTGCATTGATGATGCCCTGAATAGAACGTGCAAGCATTGCTGATCTATCCATGTCTACGTGATTAAGCCTAAAAAAGTGCATGGAATATGTTCTTTTGTTCATGTGCATGCTGCGGCGCTGATCACGTACTTTAGGGCGGCATATTCTTGGGCATCAGGTGACGTGGACGATGACATGTCATGGCCATCGAGTGACGTGGATTGCCTGGGCCAGTTCCCGCAACTGTGCGACTGTCGTGTTGCTTGTGCCAAGAATCTTAAGGTATCAGCGATCTCCTCAAAAGCGCTCTCGTTTGCAGCCACCCATCATTCCCTCATCTGCACCCGGCCATCCTTGTGGCGCCACGGGGCAGAACCATATCTGAATTGATGAAACCACAACCAAGCTTTCGCAAGAGTCCTTGGCCATCGTAGTTTCAACGTCGACGAATCAGAAAAGATGACAAGCACTAGCATTCTCCAGTACTAAAAAAAATGTACATAAATCTCAAAAGAATGTGTATAAACTTCGAAATCTCGAGTACAATACGTATTAGCAGCAAGCAATGAGCAATAATCAAAACAATTTTTAGCAAACGACCCCCCTTAAGATCGCTGGCATGCTCCGGATCACTAAAATTCAAAATTTTCTCAACGGGGAAATTCAGCGTCCAGATTCCACAGGAGGAATACTGACAAAATACAACTGTTTGGAATTAAAGGAGGACATCATTTTCACGTCTAAGTACAAGGTACTAGCTGCTCTTGATATTATCAGAAAATGAAAGGCGAAATAGGGAGACCACATCATGGCGATCCTCTTCCCCTACAAGTGTTCTTCTAGCACTGCATCCAAACCATTCCACTCTGCTCCCTTCTACTACTCTCACCAGCCAAGGCTTGAAGGGAGGAAGCGAAGCTTAACCAAGCAAGAACAACGCACAGAACGCAGCCATGGCGATCTGCGGCGCGCACAACACCACCTCCCTGCATTCCCCGTGCGCAACCGTCTCGAACACAGGCTTTAGGCAGAAGCAAGTCATCTTCTTCACCAGCAACAGGAGAAGCGGCAGAAGGCACGGAGGGTCTAGAACCTTCCAGGTTTCATGCTCGGTCGAAAAGCCGGTTGTGATCGGCCTGGCGGCTGACTCAGGATGCGGGAAGAGCACCTTCATGCGCCGGCTCACCAGCGTGTTTGGTGGTGCTGCAGCGCCACCGAAAGGAGGGAACCCGGACTCGAACACGCTCATCAGTGACACGACGACGGTCATATGCCTTGATGACTACCATTCCTTGGACAGAAATGGGCGCAAGGAGAAAGGTGTCACTGCCCTCGACCCAAGGGCCAACAACTTCGATCTCATGTATGAGCAGGTGAAGGCAATCAAAGAAGGAAAGGCGATTGAGAAGCCGATCTACAACCACGTCACTGGCCTCCTCGACCCACCGGAGCTCATCCAGCCCCCCAAGATTTTTGTCATCGAGGGTTTGCACCCAATGTAAGCTCACATTCCTCTACTCCTACTCCATTTGTAGCAGAGTTTAGTGTCTGTTATTTTGTTTCTTCGTTGCATTTGTTTAGTTCTTGGCTAGCTAGCTATAATATTTATTTTATTAACAAAACATTCAATTCCCTGATGCCAAAAGGAATGAAAAAAAAATTTGGTGAAAGCAACAAGATTGTATCACAAGCTGTGACAAGAAGAATAATTATATTTTTCTAATACTGGAGTATTTCTTACCACTAATAATCTGCTTACTTCAATTTTGAAACAGGTTTGACGAGCGAGTAAGGGACCTCCTAGATTTCAGCATCTACTTAGACATCAGCGATGATGTTAAGTTTGCATGGAAAATTCAGGTCAGCTATACAAAAAGACTTTAAATGGTTGTTCCTCATGAATCATTACAGGCTTTTTTCTTGTTTTCTACCTTAACGACAATTACTGTTCACTGTTACGTTGGCAGAGGGACATGGCAGAACGTGGGCACAGCCTTGAAAGTATTAAGGCTAGTATTGAGGCCAGGAAACCAGATTTTGATGCCTTCATTGGTATGCCTTCTGCCAGTTAATACTATTATCAGCTCTATTTGTTTCTTAATAAACAGAAAATAGTCACAAAAAATTGGCATCATTTTTTTATAACGTAAGCTCAATGAATGAACACACATTAAAGCGTACCACTTGGTATGGCAGATCCACAGAAGCAATACGCTGATGCCGTCATCGAGGTCCTGCCAACCCAGTTGATTCCCGACGACAACGAAGGCAAGGTGCTGCGTGTCAAATTGATTCAGAAAGAAGGCGTGAAGAATTTCAACCCAGTTTACCTCTTTGATGAGGGGTCAAGCATAAGTTGGGTCCCTTGTGGACGAAAGCTTACATGCTCTTACCCAGGCATCAAATTTGCCTATGGCCCAGACACTTATTATGGCCATGAGGTAACTCATCTCTGTTTATCTGCCCTCGTGTAACCCTCAAGAAAAACTGTCACTTTGAAACTAAACTGACACCGTATCAAAACCTGGCTGGTAGTCCAAAATGTGGCACAAAAAAAAAAACTTTTAAACCAATGGTAACAACTTGCTTGGGTTCATAAATTAACTGAGAATCAGTTTCTTCCTAACAAAAGGCCAAAAGCTTTACAGACTTGCGTTTGTTTAAATCTTCAGGTATCAGTGGTGGAGATGGATGGGCAATTTGACAGGCTAGATGAACTGATATATGTGGAGAGCCATCTAAGCAATCTCTCAACCAAGTTCTACGGAGAGGTGACACAGCAAATGCTGAAGCATGCAGACTTCCCAGGAAGTAACAATGGAACAGGTCTCTTCCAGACCATCATTGGTCTGAAGATTAGAGATCTCTATGAACAAATCGTAGCTGAGAGGACTGGTGTACCTGCTAAAGCAGCAAAAGTTTAATGACCCCATCTTCAGCTTTCATAATCTCTTGAGACCCAATGAGGATGAGAATCATCGCATTTCTTGTAATTAGTTTGGAAATATCACGGTTAGAAGTAGAAATGACATTGCAGAACTCAGGAAAGCATGCAATGGAATTTCTAGGTATCCCTCTCCATGGGACTCTCTTCTTCAAATGGTTGAATGTATATCTTGGATGCAGAAAGAAACCAAGCTACATGCTAGTATCAAGAGGAGGCTAGAACTTCAATTCTTGATTATTTCTCCTAAACACAGCCAGCATTCATGCAATAACAATCAAGGGGCATGGAGATAGAAATTTTCTTTATATACATTACTAGGCGCATTGGTAACCCCATACTGTGTGGATATAACAGACCGAAGAAGCAGAAAACAATATGTACAACCACAGAACTTAAAAATGGATTAAAAGAGATGGGTGTATTCCAAATATCAGGAAACAAGAAACTCATATATGCGTATAAAATATAAATCAGCATGCTCTTATGGAGTGATCTTGTTATTATCAGTCCTCTGAGTTTGCTAGACAAAGAGCTTAAAATTAACCATTATTTCAGTGCCATATACATATATAAATCTTCAAGGAAATATCCTCACATAGATATAGAAGCATTTGCTATTCTCTTCACACAGAAACAAAATAAGAGCTGTGGGTGAATCCATATCTGCGATGGCCATGGTGGGCGCACCATTGCCCTACGAGTAAACAATCCATCGTTAGGGTCGCCGAGAGGTGCCTCCCACCATGGAGGAAAAGCCTTCCACGTTCGGCATCCAGGAGCAGCAACATAGACTCTGTTCTTCTCCACACCACAGCTTCCCTCATCAATGCACGCAGCAGTGCTCTTCCCAGCACAATCCACAAACAAGCTGTACGGCCCAATGTTATTCACTTCTTCCCACCTCATCTGCACCATGTCAAGCCCATACACGCCCACCTTATGCACCCTCCTCCATGTACCCATCAAGGAGCCTGATCTCGCAGGCAGCAAGAAGAGCACTAGCAGCAGTCGGTCCCCGGCGGCGACCAGACGGGGTCCAAAGTGCCACCGCTCGAACATGGTTGCGTCGGGGAGGCCAGCGGCGGGCAGCACTTTCACGGTGTTGTTCGGAGAGCTGGTGCCGAGGTGGAATTCCAGAAGCTGTGCGCGGTCGGTCAAGCCGAGAACGCGCCCGCGGAACTCAAGGACCATTGCGACGAAGGAGGTGGCGCGGGGGAGTTTGTGCATCGTCCAACTGGAGCCGTCGTAGGGGTCTGAGCCGGGGAGGGGACGGGCGAAGAAGGCGTGCTGGGAGTGGAACACGAGGATGTGCGAAGGCGAGAGGGCGGCGTAGTGGTAGGCGAAGTTCGGGGACGGAAGAGGGAGAGCACAGCGCTCGGCGGCGGTGAGAACGTCGGTGACGACGAGAAGGTGGCGGCGGCGGAGCAGGAGGTGGCCGCGGGAGGCGGAGAGGAGGGCCGTCGGGTCTGTAGGGAGCTGGGGGTAGGGGATCGGCCGCGTGAGGACGAGCGGGGAGAAGGGGACGAATTGGCAGGAGGCGGGGCCAATCTGGAGGAGCAGCGGGGGAAGGCCGGAGCGGAGATCGGCGGCGGCGGCGCGGAGCAGACGGCGCCAGGGGCGGCAGGTGGCGGCGAAGGCGTAGAGGGAGCGGAGGCAGGGGAGCAGGCGCCGCATCACCTCAGCGAGCGGTAGATCCGGCAGGTCGATCCAGTTGGGGATCATCGCCATCTCGCTCATGACGGCGGTGATCGCGGGGGCGGTCCTCCGCGGCCGCGGCGATGGGGTGGACGGATGGTCTGGTGGCCGTGACTCCGGTCCGGTCCTCTCGTCCGGGTGGAGGGCGACTGACTGCGACGACGAGGAGTCGAGGACGAGCCGACAAGTGGCGTGCTGGACCGTACAAAACGGCTTATCGAATGGGCTCCGTGGGCAAGGCCTCCCTCATGGGCTACGGGCCGCGGCAGTAGCGATGGATACTTTGGGCTTCAAATAAGGGAACTTTTAAGCGGGCTTCCGAGGCAAAAAGAGTGTGGGCCGTAAAGCCCATACTCTTTGTCCTCTGCGAGTCGTATCCTAGCCTTCCGAGGTGGCCCTTTTGACTCCCGCTCCCGGCACGCCAAGACCGAGTCAGACAGTCCTCAAGGATCGGGAGCTCGCTTAATTCGAGACCCTGAAATCTAGGGGAGAAGACGCTCACAGCAGAAGCAAAGGTGATCTCCACGTTCTCCGTCTTCACTCCGTTTTTTAATTGACATCGTGCTTGATTTTTAAATTTAATTTTAACTATTTATTTTATTAAAAAAATTGATAAATTTTATATATTTTAATATAATTTGATTTATCATTAGAGTTATTTCAATCGTAGCTTAAAATTTTATATATTCGAATAATTTTTTTAATAAGACGAATGGTCTAATTGTAAAAGTTAATGACGACATCAATTTAAAAATTGATCAAAGTTAATTGTATAAGTCAACGGTGACATCAATTTAAAAACAGAGAAGTACTAATTAACCCGGCAACCTAATTAAAATCAGGGGCGTGCTTCACATGTGGTCACACGCCTCCCCGAGCTGTGTCATCGTCGTCACAGAGACAAAGGCGCTTCGATCCGCTCGTGTCTTAATCAGGAGCGCTGCTCGAAGTCGCAACGAACATGGGCACGGGCCTTTGGGTTTCACGCACGACAGATAAGTTTATGTGAAACTTAAGGAAACAAGATAGAGTACACGATAGTAACTTCACTTAGTTTGGAGATCCACGTTGTTAATTTTCTACGATACTTGGCCGCGCGATTACAGGTAGTATAGGAGTTTATAAAGGATGTGCGTGTACATGACCAAGGCGCGAAAACTGGCGTGTCGATCGACCTGATCGATGACAGGTGATGCATGCACCCCACTCATTCGCATCGCAATTTTTATGCCCCCTACCTACTAGCAAGATAAGATAAATATTCGGCTAATTAAAATATATGTAGGGTGATTATAGCCGCTACGGCTCAGTTATATCCTTCACAAGTACAGCAGTACAGTTGCCAATGCTAGCCATGCACCTAGCTAGCTCAGCAAACTATGACGCATTGGGGTTGTTAATTATGCGTATAAAGTATGGCGTCACTGAGACTATAATACCACTAAAATACAGTTGCGTATATACACACTCAAAATTGGAGAATTCAATTAGGTTGTTCAACACTTCTTTAACCGTATGAAGCACGGCACGTTCTCAATTTCTTTCGCAAGTGTCATGGTCAGCTGACCAGTCAGCGAACCGACGTGCGAGGTGGCATGCATGCATCTTGTACAATATACAAAAAGCGACACGTCACGAACCATTGTTTAGAACTCATACAAAATCCATCTAAATCTCTCTGGAAATAACTAGATTAATTAGAACGATGATGAAAGCGTATTTGGACGGATAAGAGTATGATCTTAAGATATTCACGCGCTTAAATTTGTATCGATCTGTACGCCGTGACTCGTGAGGAGAAGCATGCATACACACACACAAAAAATAGCATTTTGGCCGGGCTGGCATGCACTTATCCCTTTGCTGCGTATAGTAGAGGCTAAACTGCAGTTTATACTGCACAATTATTTCGACAGAATTTGATCCGGCTTCTGCAAGAGAATAAAACAAGGTGAATGCATGTGAACTATGAGCAACTTGGTTCGATCACTGAATTAGATCGATGTCACATAATCTGAGCACTGAGAGCATATGCTAACCGGCCCTGTTGCCCGGCTGATCGATGACATGTTATGCAGATAAACCATGATGCCGTCTCTTATGTCACCGGGCCAATTGTATAAATCAATGAGTACAGAGTACGTACTTATGGATCAACTGAGATCTCAGTCTGCATAAAACAAACCAAAGGCCGGCCACCTCCGGCTTGAGGAGCGAGCAACCACTCAACCGTAAAGCTCACTGCACTGCTTCTAAGCCGGGTTGCATGCCGAGGAATCGCTTGCATGCACATGCAAGGAACAGGCCGGTGTGACGGCACCAGTAGCTAGCCAGCAGCCAGTAGCTTAATAATATCTCTAATCAATTTGCTTGCTCAACAGCAAGTGTCAGAGTAGTATATTTGCAAGTACATTTGGCCTTAATTTGCATGTTTCACTAGGCATATGATATGCTCGGCGGCACATGGTAGGATGCTTCGATTCCTAATCTCTCTGGATGCACGCTTCTTGTTCTAGGCCCATGCCGTTTAACTGTGCTGTGTCTCGCGGTCAGAGTCAGGGGTCCAGAGAGAATCTCGATCGAGCGAGGACTGAGACCGAGTGGTGATCAAGAGAGAGAGGGAAAAGGCTAGGGCATATTCTTGGCTTCTAATCAAGCTCTAGCGAGCTAGAGAGTGAGATACGATCCTAGGTTTTGAGGCACATGCATGAACGTGGTCTTGACTATAGCTTAATTGGCTTGCATGCCCTTTGGACAAAAAGTACTCATTTCGACGGTGTTCAGATCGATGGAATCGATCACTTCGTTACGAGCAGCAAGTGGTCGTGTTTCTTTAACGGCCGGCTTCCAAACACACGACGTGATCCCTGATGAATTCCTCAGCTGGCTGTCGATGCAATGCATTCAGAGATCAGAATCTTTTCTGGAGTGAGGAACGTACATGAAGAAGATATATATTCTCAGTGATTTAGAAATGTATAGAAGCTGTCAGTGATAAACAATGTTAAGGTCTTGTTTAGTATGAATTCTTAAAAAATAGTTTTTTTAATAAAACAACTTCTTTAAAAAAAAAGCTGCTCAAGGAAAATAGATTTTCTACAAGAAGCACTTTTTAAACTGTTTGACAAAACAGATTTTGTTGTGGTCTCAATTTATAAATAAGTGTAGAATCCATGAAAAGCAATATTTTTAGTACTTTTAGCTCTTAATATAAATTAAAGAAGTGCTTCTTGAGGAAAAAAATATAGAAGCACTTCTGATAGAACCGTTTAATGAGTTAATTATAGAATCAAGAAAAAAAGCACTTTGAGAATCTATAAGCCTAAGAAGCTACTCGCTAACAGCTAGCATTATCAACGCACAAACACCGAAAGATACGCGCGGACACCCACTCGTGCCGTTAAATGATCGGCCAGTTTTGGCCGTGACGAAGCCATCACCAAAGAGTAGTATTCAACGTCACCACACCGACACCTAATGACCGTGCACTACATACGCGAGCGTGCAGTGTGCGTGGAGAATGTATGTGCCACGGTTGTAGCCACCCAGCTAGAGCATACTCTGTTGGAGTCAAACTCTGTGTTCCATCGTGCTGCAGCCTGCAGGTATGACGTGAGGAGGACGAAGGCGGGCACGCTAGCCAGCAGCGCAGGGCTCCGAGATTAACGAGTACTTGTAACTCGGAAAGAGAGAACATCGATCGAGCTTATAGTTAGTTTATCGATGCTAAGCTTGTCCTTTGCGCCAAAGACGCGTTCAAACGTGGCGTCCGGATTCTCTGTGAACGATCGAGAGAAGAACAACATGCTGATTGAATAATGGAAGACCTAGAACAGTACTCCTATATATTTTCCTTATTATGCAAAATGATATTGAGATTCGGTGTCATATCTCGACTGCGAAACGCGAGCCTTAACATCAAGCTGGGTACCGACAGCCGCGTGTACTGGTTCGCAAACTGTAAACGCCGTGTGGCCATACCATATGGCTTGCACTCTTGGACTTGCTGTCCGCGGCGCAGGCCAGTCCACTCGCACTCGGCGCCCTCGCTCTGGCCAAGGCGCCCGGCAGCGGCACGACAAGCGTCCATCCGGCCAAGAGCGCTCCCGATCCCAGTGTTTTTACCGCCTCCGAACCCTTTTTACCTCGTGTCCCTCCGCGCGTCGACCGAGAAGAGAGCTCTTGCCGGTTGCCGTCCGTGCCGCAGGAAAAAGAAGTCAGCGACTGTGCATGATATCTTCCGCTTTTCCATCAGAGAAGAGCACTACCACTCCCAGTTCCGTCTCTCCTCCCTCGCTTCCATCTCTCCCGCTCCAGCAATTTTGTCCGCTTGGAGCCAGCCTAACACACTGTACTGTGCAGCTCTCTCTCTCTCTCTCTCGTGTCCTTGTAAAGAAAAGACAGGTTGATTGTACAGCCCACCGTTCATATCATCCGCCTCCTCTCGCCTAGTCGCCTGGCTCTCAGCCTCTCACACAGAAACAAACAAGCCCGGATCGAGCTGATTCAGCCGAGCGAGCTTCATCAGAGAAACCCTTATTACTGGCAACGAGTTACTCCTAGCTGCCTCCTCTTCGGAGTCGTCGAGCTTCTTCTCCACCGCCAAATCAGCCCGATTTCTTGAGCTCTTGAGGTTTGCACAACCCATATCGATCCTGCTGTGCAAGCTTGGAGGAAGAGAAGGAGCAAAGGAAAATTTACGGAGTCATGTGCGACTACTTCTCGCCAAAGATGGAGGGCGACCACCACCACCCGGCCGGAGACCTCGCCGACATCGTCCGAGCCGGCGGAGTTGGTCTCGCGGAACTCCCATCGACGGCCACCGAGTGGCATCTCTTGGCTGAGCCAGGAACCCTCTTCCCGCCACCGCAGCCGTCGTCGTCTGACGGCCACGGTTTCGGGGACGCGCTCGCCGGCCTCCCGGACCCCTTCGGCTTGAGCGACTACCGTGCCTCCTCCGGCCGCGGCGCTGCCGACTTCGAGGCGCCTGTTGGTGGCAGAGGAGGAGGAGGAGGAGGAGGTGCGCTGGTGGATGGTGGCGGTGGCGGAGTGGTGTTGCCCAGGGCGATGCAGATGCCGGTGCTATCGCCGAGAGAGATACGGCCGTACCCGGGGATTATGGGCGGTGACGCCGTGAAGCTCGCCATACCAACGATGATGCCCGGGATAGCTGTTGGGCAGCCGTGCGCGTTTGACGTTGTCGGCGGGCTGCAGATGCCGTCGCCGCGTGGTGGAGGTGGCGGGATCAAGCGCAGGTTCGGCACCCTGATGGCCTGATCGCTGCCAGATCTATCTATGCAAATATGCAATTCTCGATCAGTGTCGTTCGCGGCAAACCCCTCCTTGATTTCATTTTCGTTCCATGGCAAGCGAGTGAACTTATGTGTGCATGGAGTTTCTTGTTCAGAGTACCCCGTTTGAGAGATTCAAAATTCAGGGAAAGGAGTTTCTTGTTCAGAGTCCCCCGTTTGAGATTCAAAATTCAGGGAAAGTGCTGCATGGAGTTTCCGCATTCTGCATCTTTCAGTAAAAATAGGATAAAATGAGAAATCAACACACAATTTTAAAAACAAGATCGAATGCTCTAGATAGAAACTAGCAAGCTAGTTAGCCACTTCCAAGTTGCTGGTTCAAATCTTTTAGCCCAGAAAAATGTATCTGCGCTTCGTTAAAACAAATTAGTTAGGATTCATCTACTGTTCTAGCTGGTATAGTGTTCATTACATCTAGACCTATGTTTTGAGCTTAACCTGTCTTGGAAACCCTGGTTTCCATTTGCACAAGATGCTTTGAAATGATTGCTGACATATTTTTGTGGCTGTTCAAAACCAAATTGGGATCCTGGTATTTCTTACCCGTTGTATGGTTTTGTGTTTGACGATGTGTTTGATATGTGTGCAGGAAAAACCAGGCAAGAAATGTGGTCTGCATCCCAGCACCTGCAGCACTGGCAGGAGGTAGGACGACTGGGGAGGTTGTTCCATCTGATCTTTGGGCTTGGAGGAAGTATGGTCAGAAGCCTATCAAAGGATCTCCATACCCAAGGTGACTGATCTATCTACGCTTTTCCATGTGTGTGCAAAAATAATGCTTACAGTAGTGATCGTGTATTCGTCATAACAACATGCATTATATTGCTCAAACTTCCATTGATTCCTCTCATCGATCAGAGTAGGAAGTCGAGTGACATTCTATTTGGTTAGTTGTGAAAGCTAGCTAGCAGTTGATCAAAGATAGCAATACTATAAATATTGCAAATTGCAATTGTCAAGTGCACGAGTTAATTGAACTCTTCATTTGATATATCAATTGCGTCCTGGAAGTGCAAGAATTTTTAATATCCATGACATTTATATAGTTTAACAAATGTATAATTAAACATATATATTGCTGGGGTTTTCTTTTATTGACTAACGCAGCACTGAACAAAACCTTTTTTTAATAAAAAGAATTAATTATTTCCTCTAAGTTGAAGCAATATTGCAGTTCCATTAATTACTCATTGCGTTCCCTTTTTTCCACAATTTATTAAAATCAAAATTCTTATTCTTATGGCATATTTTTTTTTTAAAAAAAATTGTAGTTGTTTTTATGTGATCGGCAGAAGTTTCAACAAACGAGAGATACCATAGTGAAGAAACTAATCTATATAGAATAGTAGTACAATTCAAGCTACTAAATTGTCAATTACCCATGCATGCAGATATAGTCAGTGTGTAAATATACCTGAAATTACAGAACATAAAATTGGAAATATGTTAACTTTTCGTTGGTGTATAGCGTACGCCACGACTCCATTGACAAATTTCTGATGAAAATGCCGTACCTTTTTCAGAGGATACTACAGATGCAGCAGCTCGAAAGGATGCCCTGCGCGGAAGCAAGTGGAGCGCAGCCGGGCCGACCCCAGCATGCTTGTCATCACCTACAACTCGGAGCACAACCATCCCTGGCCGACGCAACGCAACGCGCTCGCCGGTTCAACCCGGTCTCACCACGCCAGGAACAACGGCAGCAACTCATCATCGTCATCTTCCAAGCAGAACAACTCCTTGCAGAAGCAAATGGTCAAAGCTGAGCCGGATCAAACAGCCGCTGCCGCAACCACCACCACAAGCACCAGTAATGGCACTCCTCAGGCAACGGCTGTGAAAGAAGAGGAAATGATAGCGTCAGAAATGGAGAAACGCATGCAACAACATGCAACAGATCATGGTACTTCTGTTGCGCTGGATCCCGGTGATCTCATGCAACAGATGTTCAACCAGAGTTACAGGCCGATGATCCCTGAGGGCGGCCACCACGACGACTTCTTCGCCGAACTCACCGAGCTGGAATCCAATCCCATGAGCCTGATCTTCTCAAGGGAATACATGGAGACCAAACCAGGTGGTGAGCCTGCTGGAAAGGAGATGGCAGCACCCAAGGGCTTGGCCGATCCATTGTTCGACATGCTGGATTGGGGTGCCACTATTGCTTCTGTTGCTACTTCTGCAGGGAGCTCATCACTTGAGCAAGGCGAGAGCGGTCTGTGACGTTGTTTAGCTTTGGAGAACGTAAGCAAATGATATGCATATGCAAATGCACACAACAGACTTGATATCTAGGACTATATAATCTTATCTAGAAAGGGAAAATTCGAGGGCCTTTCTCCGTTATTCTTTTACTTGTTTTATGATTGATTGCTTCTATATTCCAATTGTTCTAGTAGATTTATTTGATGAGATCACTGCGAATTTGGAAGTTCCGTTTACTGGATGTTAACTTCGCTAATTTTTGGAAGGTGGTCAAGTGTTCTCTCCTGGCAGTGTTGAGAATCTAATGAAGAGAAAAAAGTGAGAGAACAAGTGCTGGTTCCCTTTCTTGCACTAGAAGGGCATGTGTTGGACATCTGCCATGGTACATACTTTTGTCCTCTGCTGCATGCACTAGTACTACAAGGAAATCACTACTGTAGCACATATATTTACTGCAACTCTGTTCCTCGGAGAGCATCTGTTTCTTTCGCTCATGCATTCACGTGCGAGACAAGTGTTGGGTATTCTGGACTACACACATGTACGTGTGTCGTGTGTGCCAATGTTTGCATGCAACGTAGAAGTAATGTGGTAAGTACTATACACGTCCAAAGTACCCTACTCGTACCTGATTGGCTGCAGACTTGGAGTTTGCTTCAGTCCAAACCTGCCAGCCGGCCGGGATGCCCCAGTAGTACATGGCCGGCCGACATGAGTTAACACCTTTTCCCATCTGCACATACTGTACAGCAGTACTTACACAGGGACACATGACGTGGCCATTTTGAATACGAGCCCCGCCGCATTCGGTGCGTACCAGTGCCCGCGTAGAACGCCATGCATCTCCCAACAGTTTGACCTGACCCGTCATGCACGAACGAGCGACCCTTTCGCCAATCTGCAAGAAGCTAGCGGGTGCCTCTCCAATCTCGGTCGTGCTGTGTGGGAGCACGCATGCACGTCCAACAAGCGCGTGTCCAAAACCGCGTTCCATCGCGTCCTTGGAGAGCGTGCGCGCGTGCGTGGCTTATTCGCAGGCAGGATGCGATGCGACATGCCGGCTCCTTCTCGTCCCTGCACATAGATGCAGTATCCGTGACATGGATTGCTCTTTTCAGTTAGGCATGGTTATCCCTTCTCAGTAAACCAGTACTCGTACTCTACCACTCCAATCCAGGATAGTCCTTTTAAAACACTGTGTTTTCCTCCAGATCTTTATGGATTTTTCTCTACGATCGACTGTGCATGTATGCTTTGTTCAAGAAAGAACTGTCTGTCAGTGGCATGCAGCTGGTACCGTACATGCATCTGTCACAGCCGGAAAGCGGGGGCAGCAAATCATGGCCGTTTGTAACTGCGCTGATAGGTCGCTATCGCCTTTACGCCCTGCGGTCAGGTCAAAGGAAAGCCATGGACAAGAAAGGCCCGGCATATACTGGTACTGCTGCTCTTCTGTTCAGAAATAAAATTGCGTCTAACTCCGATAATTAAAAATAGTCACTGATAGCAGCCGTCTAATCCTCTGTATAATTACTTGAAGATTTTCAGAACAGTCAACAACTCTGAAACCTTTGTTTCGTTGCTCAGAAACGCAGCCTCGCCGGTGAACAGCATCCATAATTGTTCACCGCTACCGCACAATTCCGCAAGCAACGCCCACAGAGCCGTAGCCCGCAGGTGGCGCTCGCGCGCGCGTGGCTGCACGCACCCGCATGCCGACTACAGAGCCGGGCATCCCGAACGGGAGCCGCGCGGACCACCGGCTAGCCCGGCGCCCTCGTGCAGTGTCGTACTCGTACCGCGCGCGGCCGCCCGGCAGTTTCCGAGCCGTCGACGCGCCCCGCTCGTGTCCAGGGAGAGGCAGGCGCTCGAGGCAGGCTAGGATGGCTGCCAACTTGCCGGCCGTCGAGGCAAAACATCAAGTACATCGAATACATCGACGCGGGCGCACGGCACGGCACGAACAACGGAACGAATAGACCACGCCACACGTTCGCGTGCCAGCAGCTAGCGACGGATTGGAGCGTGTCCGGTCGCTGTTGCCTGTTGGAACGACGCTCCCGTTTCGTTGGTGCCATGGCAGGAAATGAATGACTTCCGGATTGGAGGCCAGCAGCCACGGTGCGCGCACTGTGGGGGTCTAATGATTGTGCAGTGCCGAAGGCAAATCCTCTCCTACGCAATGAGGACGAGGATGGCGAACAGTGTCGCCGCACTGCTAGTGTCGGCCGTCGAAGCCGAGTGCGAAGCGACAAGACAGTTCATTGGGTCGTTCGGTCATTGAGGGGAAGCTGTGGGCCGGCCCATATGAAACTGGGCCTGGCACGCCTGCGGGACGCCTCTACTACAGTTTTTTTTTTTTGAATCCTACTGCGTTTATGTTTTTTGACGGAGAACAGCTGCGCTTTCTGTTGCTGATTCTCTCTCTCTCTCTTTCTAACCTGGCAACCTCTACGGTGTAGGAGTATTTTTTTTCAACTGTAGTCTTACCAACCATTTCTCGTAGACTTGACTGTCAACATGCTTCTGATCTTGCCGTCAGTTCCTTCTGGAGGCATGCAACAAACCGCGCGTGGCCGCATCAAACCTGGCATCTTGATCGATCGAGAGACCAATTATCTATCACTCTCAACGCTCGCTGTTGCAACCAAGTCAATATATCGATCGAGCAGGTTGTTACTGGAAATCCAAGGTACGTCACGCCGCGGTTATTGCCGACCGTTCCCATTACAGTTTGCTTCAAATATGCGGCATATGCCTTATATGTTGTTGTTGTACCAACCTGTTCTCTCACGTTTGACCGTCAAGATCGATGCGTCTGAGCTTACCATGAATTCTCTCGCTTCCAAGAACAGATGCAACGACCGCGCTGCGCAGAATGGAAAGTGTGGAAGCAGTAGCACGCATGATGCGGAACGTTGGGTGATGTCGTTATTTTTTAGTTTGCTGAATTTGTCCGTCAGTCTTCTCTACCAGAACACACGGTGTAATCTGGAGTATAATCCAGTTTTATGCGGTTGGAAATCAAGCTTTGAACCCTTCGACGGCCGCCACGTAATCAGCTCAGGAGAAGACCGGAAATGTATTCTTCATGTCTTTAACGCGTTGCACGACCTTTCCAGTGGCATGTGTTTTCTCTGTTTGATGCAGAATGGGTGTTGCTTCAAGGCTTCAAGCTAGCACAGGAGGATGGGAATAGATACGGTCAAAAATTACGACCAAGTAGATACGTTTTGTTATTATATTTATATAGTTACGTGTTGTGAAACCAGTTAGTAACATCTTGACCACGTGTATGTGGTGAGCTATGTGGAGTAGTAGCTCGTTAAGATAATCACGCATTGGCAAGAAAAAAAATGAATTTACCTTTTCTTGACCCGCCTGTCCCCGCCGCAATCACACAGACGGGCCTGCTTTGATGCTGCCTGCCAGTGCCGGGGCTGGGGCCAACAACAGAGCTTTACTGCGCGCGGCCGCGTCTTTGTTGCCACGCACGGCGCATCCGTCCCATGGTGCGGCTGCCGCCGGAGCTCATCGGCGTCACAGCCAACTTGTAATGCCTGGGTGATGCAGATGCTTCACTGGGTGCGAACTCCAGAGAAAGGCATTCAAAAATGTTCAGTTGTACATGGCTGTGCTACATAGATCTGTCAGCACGATTTGTTGAACGTTGAACACTACTCCTATGTACTTACGCTGCAGCTTCCTAAACCGGTCAGCTGATTCCTCGAAATATGTCTGCTAAAGTTGTTGGACTCTAGGATAATGTCAAATACTGAACTGTCCAAGATCAACTAGCAGAGCGTACAAGTACGACTCTTCCGATTCTATCAAGGTCTGTTTGTGGTTTGCGGTCGGCGTCTGATTCACCAACATATTATCCACCAACCTTTTCCAAGCATGATATGGTGGGTCAAAATCTCCAAAAGAATCGTCGCGGGAGGATTTAGGTGGAGTCTACAGGTTCTGGTAAGACGCGAGCTAGCAACGTACGTTCAGGTATTAGTTGTACCAACCGATTGGCTGAGGCCAAGACTAGCTAGTTTCAGTCACCGTGCTCTATAAACAATACCAAAAATGATAAATGTTTGTTTGCTTACACATTCCCTGATTGCTTCAAGCAAGAAGATTTCCCATGACTGCACTCAGAACAGAAGAAGATTTTTAAAATGAAACGGGAAGAATTTGTCAATAGACCTAGTTTGGTTTACATAGATCTGAACGCACAGCTGTAGTCCTCTCACCGAAGTTTTATTCAGATCTACTCTATATTTGGAGTTGAAATTTCTCAGCAACCGTAATATTCAGAGTGGTCCTCTGATCAAACGCGAAGGTTCTCCTCAATTCGCATGCCCCGAAATTAGCGTTCTACGTTCATTCATTAGTTTACCAGAAGAGAAAACTGTAAGTCTCGCTTTGACAGAGAAACGCTTCATCTTGCGGCACGTGTTGTTTGTTACCATACAGAAGATTCCGAACACAAGAGCGGGACACGACATGACCAAAGTTATGCAGCTTTCAGCACAATTTTACATAAGAAGTAAGAGAAAACAGGAATCGGGGGGTGGGGAAGGAAGAGGTCATAACCAAAACATTTTTTTTTTACCATTACCTACTTCCTCAATCGTCACCACAATTAACATGGAGCACAGTGATCCATTTGCCTTTTTAAAACGGCGTTGAAACTCAGAACTAAATTTGATACACCACAAACTCATGCGGATCGCTCTAAGAAGATTTCAAGTTCTGAGCAAGAAGAAAACTGTTTCCGTTGGTGACATAGCCATTCGCATAAGAACGCGTTGAGTATGTAACTACGTATGATAATTTACAGCTGCAAGACAGTACTGCTTCTAAGTTGAAATAGAGGATGGATTCAATAGGAGGACCAGGAAAGGCAAGAACACGCAGTTTATGGGTTGACCTGGTGGTTTATCCTCATTGTACTGGAGCTCGCCGTCTGAAGAACATTGCTTGGTGCAACCAAGCTACCACGTGCCTCTGACCCCAAATTGCAGCCAAGGGCATCTGATCACGTGCAATCATTCTAGAAATTCATTGATACTAGATGAATCCATTTAATAAAATCCCAGTATGATTCAGAGTTAAAGGCTTCAGTACATCGAAACGATATTGCTGGAGTCGATGATCTCTTATGGTCTTTCAAGAGCCGCCCGGTTTGGCAGCGAAAAGAGTTCGCGGGTAGTGTTCTGACCTATGTGAGCTAAGCAAAAACTAGTCTATCCTGAAACTCACCTTTCAACAAGGGAAGAACTACAGAATGGATAACACCCATGCCAGATCAGTCACTCCGGACGGCAATTTTGACCACAAATCCTGCCGCCGTGACAAAAAACCGTAAAGGCACCTACCGCAGCAGCGGAAGCAAACGGACGACCACAAGTTCAGTCCTCTCCTCCCTTTCCTGGCGCCAAAGCAAATCAGCACGTGCCCGCAACACAAAAAGAGAACACAGGCAACAACACCACATCCGACGTGGCGCCCGCCCACTCTGGTCGTCCCGGCGGCTGAACGGAGACCGGGGAACGTCCGAGCATGGCCACGGGCCCGAGCACGACGACGATTCTTCGGAGCGGACCATGTAGCCGCCTGCACGGCCGCACCTACCGCGCGCGCACAGAAACTTCCCGCTCCGGCCGCGAGCGGCGACCGTTCTACTACCGGGTCGCCATCAGCGGCACCTGCGCACGCCGCGGTAAGCCGGGGCGAGAGGGCTCTGTCCTCCTCCTCGCTCGCGTGCGCAATCCATTATCCGCCCGTGTTGGCTTGTTCCGGCGGTGAAAGTGAAACCCGTCGCCATCTCGCGGAATTGAAGCGGTCGCGCACGAGAGCCCCACGATTATTTTAAGCGCGGCGACGGCGACGCGGAACCAATCCGCCCGCGCTCACCAACCTGCGTCGAGGGCAGGGCGGGGTCCGCGACGCGACCGGGTGTGCATGCGCGTTCGCGTGGCGCGGGCGCGCTTCCTATATAACGCGCGCGGCAGCCCCGCAGCAAGGCACCAACTCAGCAGAGGAGCAGTACCCAGCGGCCGGAGCTCGCGAACAGAGCAGAGAGCCTGGGAGCGCAAAAACTTTTTGGGTCTCCACAGCTCAGTCCCGTTTCCCAGCAAGAATCACCTTGCGCTCGCAGCGCACAGCATCCGACCGATCGGCATGGACTCCGGAGACGCCATGGAGAGAGGCGAGCAGGCGCTGCTCCTGCCCGAGGTAAACCATCACAAACACTTCCCCGTCCTCGCGCACTGCATTCGCAAAGCTTTAGAACGGGGCCAGGGGCATGCGAGTTTCAGCATTGCCGCTGTTGGTTTTCCGCCAAATCGGGTCCTGTTTCAGCGTCGTTTTGGTTAGTTTCTAAGCATTGTTCAAGCGAATTTCACATGACCGAAACGGCAGAGGATCGTGAGACCATAGATCGAGAACATTCAAATATCACAGAATATGTTTTCGTAGAAACGAAAACAAATCAGTTTCGATCTTTCGAAAAAAAACAAATCAGTTTTGTTATTTGAAATCCATTTAGGGTAGGTGATGACACACGCAGCGACGCTGACGTGGAACGCAACGTTTACAAAGGGACAGGGGCAGTTGATGACGAGGATACCGGGGTTGGTGGTGGTAGCCGAGTGCACGGCCGGCAAATTCCTAGAACGTTGTAAACAAAGAAGGGAGAAAGGGAATGTATACTTTTAAAACCAGAAACGATTCAGTCTTCTTGGCTTGGTAAACTCCACCAAAACTTTTTAAACACGAGGTTTTACGGAGAAGGTTCCGAGAATCGGGTGGGGTAGGAAAACACGTGCATAATGGTATGTATTCGCGACCAGTCATTGACAACTTGTGCCGTTTTTTCTCCCTTGCAGAGCCACGGGCCAAAGTTCCAAGACGAGAGCCTGCAGGTGCCGCTCCTCAAGGATAAGAAACGCAGGCGCAGCAAGGCACCCGCGGTCGTCCTTGGTGAGAACTGAGAACATCTCCATTATTTTTTCAATATCCATTTTAATTCATTCTGAAAAAAAGACGCACATGGAAATAGGAAGCAGAACGAAATTGTAATTTAAGCAGCAGCTACGATATTTGGTTTGAGACATTACTGATCACCGGAGGGTGTGGCTGCTGTGTCGTGCAGGGTTCGAGTGCCTGGAGAGCACCGCGTTCAATGGCATCGCAACGAACCTGGTGGTGTACCTGGAGACCGTCCTCCACGGCAGCAACCTGGCGAGCGCGACCAGCGTCACGACGTGGATCGGCACCAGCTACCTGACCCCGATCTTCGGCGCCATCGTCGCGGACACGTTCTGGGGCAACTACAACACCATCCTCGTCTCCCTCGCCGTCTACCTTCTCGTACGTCGCTCGTGTCCAATGCGGGCTTGCTCTCTCATGTGTTTGATCAATGCACGCACGAAAGAACATTTTGGTGTATTATCACGGCATCAGTGATGCTAACTTGTTCTGCCTTTCGCTCGCCTTTGCAGGGGATGATGATGGTGACCTTCTCGGCGTTCCTGCCGACGGCAACCGTGCTCGGCGGCTCGTCGGTGTTCGGTGCGCAGACCGTCGCTTTCGCCGGACTGTACCTTGTGGCGGTCGGGAGCGGCGGGGTGCGCTCGTCGCTTCTGCCGTTCGGCGCGGAGCAGTTCGACGACGACTGCCCGGCGGACCAGGAGAGCAAGGCCTCCTTCTTCAGCTGGTTCTACATCTGCGTCGACTTCGGCATGATCGTCTCCGGCCTGTTCATCGTCTGGATCCAGGAAAACGTCAGCTGGGGCCTCGGGTTCGGCATCTCCACCGCTTGCATCGCGCTCGCCTTCGGCGCCTTCGTGCTCGCCACGCCAATGTACAAGCGCCGCATGCCCACTGGCACGCCGCTCAAGCGGCTCAGCCAGGTCGTGGTCGCCGCCTGCCGTAATATGAGCCTCAAGGTCCCTGCCGACGCTGGCGCGCTGTTCGAAGTCAGTGACAAGGTGGACGCCCAGCCCAAGATCGCGCACACCGGCGAATTCTCGTTTCTGGACAAGGCGGCCATCATCTCGGAGTCCGACTTGGAGGAGATCGCGGGGGAGGCCGGGTCGTCCTGGAAACTCTGCACCGTGACGCAGGTGGAGGAGTTCAAGATCCTGCTGCGGCTGCTCCCCATCTGGGCGACCAGCATCATCGTCTCCGCGGCGTTCTCGCAGTTGAACACCACCTTCATCCAGCAGGGCAGCGCCATGAACATGTCCATCCTGTCCGTACCCGTGGCGCCGGCTTCGATGACCTCGTTCGAGGTGGTCTGCGTCCTGGCATGGGTTCTGCTCTACAGCAAGGTGATTGTTCCGGCGCTGAGGGCCTTCTCCTCCAGCAGCGACGGAGAGCCATCGCAGCTGCAGCGCATGGGCGCTGGGCGGCTTCTCATGGCGCTGTCGATGGCGATCTCGGCGCTCGTTGAGATGAAGCGGCTCGACAGCGCGGGTCACGGCCAGGAGATAAGCATCGCGTGGCAGATCCCGCAGTACTTCTTCCTGGCCGGCGCGGAGGTCTTCGTCTACATCGCCCAGCTGGAGTTCTTCTACGAAGAGGCGCCGGACACCATGAAGAGCACTTGCACCTCCCTCGCGCTGCTCACCGTCGCTTTGGGGAACTACATGAGCTCGCTCATCTACGCTGTCGTGGAGGCGTTCACCGCCACGGCCGACAGCCCTGGGTGGATCTCCGACGACCTCAACAAGGGCCACCTCGACTACTTCTTCTGGACCATGGCTGCCATGTGCACGCTCAACTTCGTCGTGTACAGTGGGTTCGCTAAGAACTACAAGCTCAAGACGGTGCTCTCATGACGCACTACATTCTCGTCTGGACTTCAGAAGATTCTATTACATTGTTGCACAGTTGCAAATTAGCGATTAGGTGAAGGGTGTAACTAGATCGTACATTCGTATGCTGGCTCTTTAGATAGCAGTTCGCCTAAGCACCCAGTCATTCAACGTGCTAGACAGATAAATTATCATCTAGCATATGTATTTGAGGCTTTTTTTGTGCAGTCAAATGGGGGAGAAATATTTTCACTTCGAAGAGCCAGAACAAGCTGTGGAACGGCACTCGTCACTGTCCCAAATGGAAAGCGTCAAACACCCGGCCCCTCGTGTCTCAAAAAAAAAAAAACCCATCCCTTCGCCGCTCCTGAATTAACACCTTCCGAATCCCAGTTCGAGCCGTGTTTACACGCTAATCATCCGAGGCCCCACATGCAGCGACGCACGTCTACGAGACTTGGACCTGTTGACAGCGTGTGGTTACCCACTTAATCACACATGGCCCACCTGCAGCGACGCGGTGCGCATCGCGTCATGAGCCTGGTTAATTCCATCAGCTTCCACGAGGCGCCGCGAAGCCGCCACGAGGCTGGCAGCCTGGCACCGCAAAGGGGAAGCGTTCAAACAATCAAAACGAGAGGGATAAAACCCTAGGCCAGCTCCCTCCCAACGGTCAGATCCACTTCACCCCTATATCACTCGCCGCCGTCCTCCTCCGCATCTCATCGCCCATTGCACCTGCATTAGTAGGAGGTAGGAGAAGGTAGGGAGAGGCAAAAGGAGATGGAGGCGGCTGCGGCGTCGGCCATGGACTTCCACACGCTCTCGCGTCGCGAGCTCCAGGCGCTGTGCAAGCGCAACGGCGTCCGCGCCAACATGAGCAACGCCGCCATGGCCGACGCGCTCCAGGGCTTGACCTCGGTGAGCATCCTCTCTCCATTCCCCATTCATTTTGACGAAATTGGTGCCGGATTGGTGTGCGTTCGTGGGTGTTTTTGGTGTGGGACGGGATGGTATTTGATTTGAGAGAGTTTTTGGTTGGGATCAGGTCGACGGGATCGACGAGATCGGCACCACGCTCTGCCTCCCAACGCCAGGGCGGTCGACGATGAAGTCGGCGGCGAAGGCGAACGCGATGGCGGTGGCCGGGGAGGAGCAGCAGCACGGGAGCCCGCTCCCCCGCGGCCGCCGCGTGTCAGTGATGTCGCCCGCGGCATTTCGGATGGACGTCGAGGAGGGTGACGACGAGCTGAAGCGGGATTTGGTCAAGGAGATCGTCAAGACCCCAGGCGTGGCGTTGCGCAGCACCAGTCGCCGCGCGCGGGCCACGCCCGCTCCACTCCCGACCCCAGTCACCCTGCGGAGGAGCCAGAGGACAGCGGCTAGGAAGGCCGCGGTACCGGTGGAGGTGGAGAGCCGTGTGGAAGAGATGTCCACTGCGAAGAGAGCGACAAGGAGGGCCTCCGTGAGATCAAAAATGATTTTGGATTTAGACCAGGAAGAGGAGGTGGCGGTGGTCGCCACGAAGGAGCAGCAGGAGGAACCAAAAGGTGAGCGACTTTGGCATTCTCTGATTGCATAGTTTGTATTGTTTGATTGCTTGGGTAGCAGCATTTGATGCCGGTTTCATGATTATGTAGATGTTGCCCCAGATGTGAAATGTGATGATCCTGCGGAGGAGGAAGCTGAAGTTACCAAGCTACTGGAAGGAAATAACAAAGAGAAGGAACAAGAGGAGGGTGAGGAAGGCCAGATTTATTTATTTTTCACTTTAGGTTCCCGCCATTGTTATTTTCTTTGATATCCATTTGATTTGTAATTTGCTCGTTCTGCATTGCGCACAAGTAGTTACTGATGCTATTTTTTTTAATTTGCAGCCGATTCCTCTGATGCTGCCAATGGGTCTGCATTGCTTTCTGAAAATGGCTGCGATAATCTGAAGGTGGAGGAAATGCTAGCTGTGGAGCAGGACACCACAGGACCACAGGATGGTGAGATGCATTCCCAAGTTCGCAATAACAAATCCTACTATTTGTAACCTAATTTTTCTGTAACAGAGATTATAAATTATAAAATACTGAAATCCATCCATTTATTCTTTTTCTGCATTCACAAATCCAATCATTTATTCCATGACTTATATGTGGCTGTTGAAATTCAAACTGCGAGTTTGTGGCACTGCACAATTCATGCCGTTGTTACTTCTTATGCTTGCTTAGTTTCTGAACCCATCCTACACTGAGCCTTTTTGCTGGAATAATTCTTAACCATCGTGCATCATTTTCAGGAACTGTTGAAGAACAGGAATTGATCAGTGTTCAGAAGTCAGCTTCCTTGGCACGTATGGATGATTCACCAATCTTAGGCGTCTTGTCCAAGGATGAGGCCACAGAATCAGTCATTGAGATAGCACAAGATGCCTCGGTTGAAAATGACGAGGGCATTGCTGAAGAATGGTCACCTGTCAATAACATGATTGTTGAGACCGATCCTGATGTTGAAGACAAGGTAGAGACTATCAGTGAGGTGGCCGTCAAGGTTGATGGTTTCACTGTCACTGGTGAGACTGTTTATTCTCCTAAGGAGATAGTTCCAACTGCTACCAAAGAAGATGAGACCAATGAGGAAGATCTAACTGAGGAGAAAGTAGGGAGTGCTGATGAGATGCGGCAGGCTGAACTAACAGAAGAGGAGACCAGTGATGAGCTCGATGAAGATGAGGAATGGGCTTTGGATGATGATGAGGCCAGTGATTCCACTGATGAGATCGAGGAGGGTGACTGCATTGAAGTGAGAACTAATTTCAATAATGTGAATGAGGAGTTGGTCCAAATGATGCAGGGAACTGCGATTGCTGTAGAGGACAGTGAAGATTCTGTGGCAGAGGTCAGTGAAGATTCTGTGGAAGATGTCAGTGAAGATGGTTTAGCTGACGAAGAAGAGGTCAGTGAAGATGGTTCAGCTGACGAAGAAGAGGCCAGTGAAGATGGTTCAGCTTCTGAAGAGGCCAGTGAAGATGGTTCAGCCGATGAAGAGGTCAGTGAGGAAGATGATTTCACTAGTGATTTACCTCCAGAGTTTGACAATATTGTGGTATTCAGTGATGCTGAAACTGAGAGTGGCACCGCTTCTCCTGTTAAGGAAAATCAAGTTGCTATTGCATCTGCATTTAAGACCTCTGTGAAGTCAATGAATGACTCCGCCATCTGTGTTACTAACAACGAAGAGGTTTCTGAGGAGAAGGATGTTATTGAAGAGGCAATGAAGGAGGTTGGCAACAATGTTGACACCATTGTTAAGTCCCTGCATGAGTGCACCATCAAGGAGAGAACCCAACAGGCCGAGGAAGAGAAGTTGAACATCAAGGTTGACGCAGTGGGGCAAAAGGGGAAGCAAATGGAAGATTATAACACCATGAGCATGAGGAAGCTTAAAGCCACTTTGAAGAATCATCTTTCTTCAAAGGTATAATTAACCAGTCTTTTTTTAACACTTCCATCTTGTTTTCATTTATTTAGAGCTGCGGTGACTTAGTACTCATGTTTATCTGAAGCAGCAAGGAAAGACGGAAGCTGAAGCAAAGAGGTTGCCGCTCGAAGAGGTGGACGACATCAACGCTTGCGTCGACTGCTGAATGTAACCGTCAGCTCAGAAACTTGTGTGTGTGTTCGACATCTACTGAGACAGGAATGAATAAAATAATGCTCTGGTTGTAAAATTATAACTGGGCTACTTATCATCAAATTTTTCGTGTGTTGAGAGGATATGTAGTGATCAGGGTGTGAAACCTAGGTTTCAGCCAACAAACTTGCACTTCGTTTTCCATTTTGCTGTTTATACCTTTGTAAGGTCGTTCAGTGGGTATCAAATGAGATATAAGGACTTTCGGCTATATATCAAATGGATCTTGTACACATGGACACATGAATTCTTGCGCTGCCTTTTATTCTTATGCATGTTAATCAAATGATTTTATGATGCTACTCTCTCTGTCACATAAAAAAAAAATCATTTTTTGAGTTTTAGACTTAAGTTTGATCACTCGTCTTATTTAAAAAATTTATATAAATATAATTTATTTTATTGTGAATTATTTTATTATTAAAAATACTATAAGCATGACTTATTTGTTTTTATATTTGCAAAAAAAATTTAATAAAACGAGCGATCAAACGTGATTTTTAAAAGTCAAAAAATGATCTTTGAGACAGAGGTAGTAATAAATTTTTGATAAGACAATCAATCGGACATGCTGGGTCAACTATAAAGCTCCGTAGCCTCATTTTGGTCATTTTGGCCTGGGGATTACAGAAGGTACATATGTGTAACAGATGAAAGCTACGAAATAGAAAAAAGATCGACATTCCAAACTGATGTCGTTCACACTGATAAAGAGAGAGGCGTCGGAGGCATGGAGCCTAGGTGAAATATGAAAATCGGTTGAAATCGGCGTTTCAAATTTTTTTATATAAAAAAATCGGTCAGATTTAAGCGGAATGGTAAGACGGACCAGCTTACGGCTCGGTTACACAGCAATTTTTGAATTTTGAATTTTTCATATAAAAAATTTGGACGTTATAATGGGCCACGGACTACCTACTTTAATACTACAGGAACTGTCTAATACTAGGAAGCCCGCCTACCCTATAGATACCCAGCCTAAAAGCCCATGAGTAATCCCAGAGCGGCAGGGCCCCACGAATTTATCAAGAAAATCTGCTAGTAGAAATGTTCTAAAAAGAAGAAAATTTACTAGAAAAGATTTTCTATCAAAAGGAAACACAAACTGAGAACATCCCATAAAACCACGGGTTGCAGGGTCGGATCTCTAGGGTTTAAGTTCTTCTGTCTGTCACCGCCATGTATGGGAAATCCGGCGAGACCTCCCCGTAAAGCGGCGGCTGGCCCCCTCCACGCCGCGGTCTCCATCGCCGCCACCGCTCAGATCCTCCGCGCCTCCGGGTACTCCGCCGCGGAGCCCGCCGCGCTCCGCGCCCTCTCCGACATCACCGGCCGCTACATCGCCTCCCTGGGCCGCGCCGCCGCCGCCCTCGCCGAGGCCCGTGGCCGGACGGAGCCCAATGTCGCCGACGTGGTCCTCGCGCTCGAGGACCACGCGCAGGGCGGCTTCGCCGGCGCGTCCGACCCCGCGTGCCCCGTGCTCCGCTCCGGCGCGCTCGCGGAGGTCGCCGGGTTCGTCCGCGCGGTGCGGGAGGTGCCGTTCGCAAAGCCGCTGCCGAGGCGGGAGGTCCGCGGCCGCAAGCGTTGGGAGAGCTTCGCAGCGTCCGGGGAGGAGCCGCCGCTGAAGCACGTGCCGCGGTGGCTGCCTCGCTTCACTGCAGGGTGGGAGGACCAACGATGTGCTCGCAGCCGCCGCGGCGAGGCAGAGAAGGGTGAGGTGGAGGACACGGGGGAAGTGGTAACCGTGATGCCGGCCAACGTTAACAGCGTCGCGGCGCGAAGGAACGTCTTGCCGGAGAAAAGGGAGAAGGTGGCGTTCAGCCTGTCGGGGAAGAAGCGGCGGCGAGCGGGACCGGACAAATCTGATGTTGGTGACCTCGAACCATCCGCGAAAAAAGATTTGAATAATTAGCTGCAACACGATTATAGTTTTGTTCAAGTTTCGAACCCACGACATCGTGCGAAGTATATTTGTGTAGACCAGCAAGGCAACATGTCAAACTGTTGAGATCTTGGGCTAATCAAACTATTTGTTGTGTTAGGTGCTGTCAAATTTGGCATTATTTAGAATTTAGCCGCTAATCCCGTGATCCAAAAAATGAATTTGGAAACTTGGAATTCATCTCCATCTAATAAAGCACTTCATCGCCACTTTCTCCAATGTGCATCCTCAGGAGCATCCGAGCTATGTGCGGACGGATGCTTCCACTTCTTTGGCTCACATGCAGAGAAAGCGTTAAGTGTTGTTTGGCATGGAAAATGATGAGTGAATTTAAGATTGAAAAATAAATAAGCAGTTGAGTTTTTTTTAAAAAATATGAATGCATAACTCATATCGCCTTTTACCATCATACAAAAAGTAAGATGCAATGAAAACGTGTACAAAATGACAAAAAAAAAGTCACTATGTGACGCAATTGTGTGCTCAACACATATTCTCCCTTGCACGACTGAGCTGCTCTTTGAGGATGCAGCAGCGACGCTTACGCAGCGTCATCGTCGATCAGCACGGCCATCATAGTCCACACGCTCACCAAGATGACTACTATCATATTTTTTGAATAAGTTAAATAATAAAAAATATTATTAAAAGTAAATTGCGATAATAATTTAGGAAACGCTCGAATAGATGCAGAGTTTTAGCTCATATAGACGTACATTGGCTCCACACATAGGCCTCTTATAAAATGCGAGAATTTTTTTTTTATTTACATTTTCTTGTAAAATTAAATTGATTTTTTTAAAATTTCTATAAAATTATTGTGAAATTCCTGCATTCCAAAGAAAGCCATAAACTTTGGGTTTTTGACTAGAAATGATGAAAGGCAATGTTTATATTTCATAAAGAAAGATTCACGAAGCAAAACATTCAGTGGAACGAGATGAAAGCAGCCGTACAAAGCAAAAGAGAGAGCAAAACCGGATTAGAGAGGGATTTACCAAACCGCACGAAGTAAAACACTTGACGGCAGGCTGATCGATGGGTCATCAGGCGTCGTCCGCCCAAGTCAGATTGAACGTGTTCTCGAAAACGATCCTGTCATACAGCACCGGCTTGACGCGGTCATCGTCACCGTTCCGACCGCGTCCGCGACATACTCCATGACCTTCGCGCAGGCGGCGACCGTCGTGCTGTCCCTTCAGGCGGGCGGCCCGTCGGTCGCTGTGGCCTCGACGCTCCGCAGGCTCTTGTTGAGGCGGCTCATCCACAGACCCAACGGCGGGAGGTCGAGGGATAAGTAGATGACTCCCTCCGGAAAGCGCACGTCGGCGTCGAACGGCACCGGGTGCTGGAACAGCCCGTCGAAGGTCGTCCGCGCCGCCGCTCGGGCCGGTTGCTCGAAGAGGTTGAGGCTGGAGATGGAGCGAAGGGCGGGCAGGACGACGTCGTAGAGCGCCCAGCAGTGAGCGCGCGCGAGCTGGACGGACACGGCCGGGCTGTAGCCGAACGAGGGAAGCCGTTCTTTGGCGGCATCCACGGCGTTGCGGATGACACGGGGGATGCGGCGCTTGTTGTGCGCCTCCTCCAAGGCCTGGCTCATGGTTACGAGGACAGAGGAAGACTGCAGCGCAAGGGGGTCTTGTGAGTATTGCGCCGGTTGTTGTGCTAGCTGCTCGCTTCATATCGTCGGAGCCCGCGTTGTGTTAGCTGCTCGTTTCATGATCTCGAAGCAATAGAATAATTGGAATTTTTTTTATTGGAGAATTATTGGGGGGGGGGGGGGGGGGGGTTTT